>JAQFVV010012509.1:0-600000 GCA_028023455.1 Epiperipatus broadwayi | reverse complement strand
TAACATGCAATTATTCAAGTTTAAATCTGACTAAGCTTAAATACTGGTAATCATAGAATTTAGGCAATTTAATTGATATCAAATTGTGCACTAACTGGGTTTGAATAAGCAGACTGGTAGAATATCAACAATTATAAGATTTAGACAATTTAATTAAGATTGCCTAGCTCTATTTTAAAATTTCTAAATAAATTATTGAATAAAAATGTGGGCCATTTACCAGAAGTCATGCACATAAATCATACCAAATTACTGTCCACATAATAATAACAATAATATTCAAATATTAAATGACTTACAACTCCATCAGTGAGGTAAATCCAGGTGGGTATACATGTAGATAACGTAAGGTATATGTATTATCTAAATGCCAAGTGCTAAATATTAAATGTTTAAAAGGTATAAATATATTGTTGGTTTACTTGTGGCTGGCCAATCAACACAGCAACTCAATACAGACATTGCACCACAAAGCACTGTACATAGTGTAACGTGAAAAACTAAGTCTTCATAAACTTACTAATCATTTCCATGTCAATTCTAATACAAAGATACTTCACCTATTGTGGTGGAAAATATAAAAGTTCACCATGAGTGATAGGCAAGACATAGGCTCCACAGATCAAGAAAATATCAATAAGAATGGTGGCTTCCAAATACCTCTATCTAAGGCAAAAGAGGATACTTGGACTTTGTCACAACACATCAGGAAAATGTGGAAAGACACACTAAATATATATGATCCTCTCAAGGAATATAGGTACCTTTAATAATAATGAGGAGTGATAACTATCACAAAAATACAAAGCATTCTCATCTCATGGAATAACCATAAACAATGGGTAGCCTAAATTTCTAAGGCAAACACCTCATATCAAAATGATGGCAAAATAACAACTTAATACTAATAAGATGACTAAATTAATATATGCATAAAATTATCAAACAATAAGCAATCTCTGAAAACAACATTAGCGGTTAGTCAAATGACTATTAAATTATTTAAAAATAAGAGCACAATAAAATTTTGGTAATAGATAACAAAATAATGCATGTATGCAATATAAAATTTTAATAAATAAAGTGGACATAATGCAAAATAAAGTAATGTAATATGAAGCAGATAAATACGCAATTAAATTAGTATATAATGGTAAGCTATTATAATATAATAATTATAAATAGACTAGACCTTTGATAAATTTATATTTCACTGTCTTACAAATTATGAATGAAATATTCATAAACCTTATAGAGAAAATAATGTAAGAGGTAAATATCTCCAGTAGACAAACTAATGTTAAATCTAAATTAACCAGAAAATAATGGAATACATAAAATTTTTCCTAAGAATGTGTGCAAATTCCAACACATTCTAATATAAGCACATTTGAGATAATAATAATAATTATAAAATTACTTTGACATATTAGAGAACAAATAGTGATATCATAATGCCATTAAAATAAATACATATATATATATTGGATAATTTTATATATATAAAACACCATAGTTCATCAATGGAAATTTTTTTGCTGAGAATGGTCTGCTGAGGGTGAAAGGTCCTTCTCCGGTTGAGTTATCCACATAGGGAAACAGCCATACCAATGAAGAATAAGCTTTTTTTAAAAAAACCCGCAAATATAACTCCAGATAAGCATAATAATAAACATTTAAAAAATTCTTAATCCTAAATTACATCTAAATATTAAATTCATTTATATTTGAAGAAATTGGCCAATATAACAGCTAGCTAGAAAAATATTCATTCAATGATGTTGGAGAGTAGCATTATTGTGTTTTTTTCTCTCTTTTTTTTAAAAAGAAGCACACACAACAGCAAATTTAATTTAGCAAAATAATAACAAAAGGTCATTTTCAGGTGTTGGTTTCATTTAAGAAAAAATTAACAACATTTTCTTAAAAAAAAAAAAATTAAATAGTCCGCAAATAACACAATGCATATCAAAGTTCTTGTGGATTTTTACTGCAAACTGATTTAAGTAGATAAATATATTTCAAAGATTTTTGCATTCCCATCCTTATATAACATTTTTATAATTAAAATTCGGAGAGAACAAAGCCTATAAAAATTATTTATATTTTTATAAATTTCAAAGAAGTTTGTCAATTCCAGATTTTTATTGTGAATATTATAATTAAATAGCAGTTCCTCCTTTGCTAAAGACAACAAGTTATATTTTTATAACTGCATAATTAATTTTCAAGAGGTAAGCATTATATTCATTATAAATTAATATGACACATAATTATTTCAAGCAGTTCATATAGTAAAAGTGGTTAGCATAGCAGTTTATTTATATTTTAAAGTTTAATTATTCTAAACTCTTTGCTTTAAATTTAAGTTTTCTTCTTTTAAAATAATAATGGATAATAATCAAATGAATTAGTATAATGTTCCACATAAGTTTATGAATTATCATTTTAAAACATATCACCTGGTTTATTTTGAAGTTTATAATTAAGCAAAAATGAAGAAATTTACTTTTTATGACTAAATTATTTTTCTGTGGCATTTTTGTTAGTAGTTTAAAATAGAATGTTCTAATTGAATTGCAGTATAGAATAAAGCAGACTTGCCTTAAATTTGTTACCATAACATTGTAGCTTTTAAACTAATAAAATTAATACTTTAACTTTGATTAAAATAAAAGAAAATATATAAAAAAAAATATTACTATTCTTGGTGTCACATTGAAATTTATACAGAGCAGCAATAAAGTGGATGGGAAACAAGCCAGATCAGTCAGTTTCACTATATGAGAGTGAGTGACCGAGTGATAGTGACCCTCAAAAATGATAATCTGATAGTTTTATAACAGTTTACCCATCACTCAAACATTAATTTGCACCCACCCAAAAGAGACATTGGTAGGCGAAGGGTTAATTAATTTCCAGTAATTAACTGAGAATCATTACATCATATTAACCAAGATTATTTTAAAATAACCATGTGTTTTAAGTCTTGAGGTGAAGAAGAGGTTATTACTTATTAATTAATAAACTTAAATAATAAAACAATATAATTTCAAATAATTATATTTTTTTAAATAAAATAACTCTTTTCTTCCCCTCTTGTTTATTAAAAACCCTTTAAAATTTTTAAAATTAACCCCTTATTTTGCTTGTTTGATAAAATATTTAATATTAAATTTTAACTCTAAAAATTAAATATCTTGGCAATTAAAGCCAAGTAATTGTTAAATACATGTAAGCACAAACATTTACACACACATGTAGACAGCAAGTTAACTATTTCTTTAATTTAAATCTACCTTATTAACCAATTTGAGGTTGATTTAAATAATTAAATATATTATTTAACTACATCAGATTTTCAATTAAATGGATGGCTGAAGAGTTGTGGGTTGGAGTAGTTTGAAGCCTGTTCATTAAAGTATGAAGATTGGCTATCTTAATATATGTGGAGATAGTAATCTGGACCAACTGATGATTGTTGGTTTAGCATGAAATATATATCTATATTGGTGATTATTTCTTTTCAAAGTCTGAGTTCAAATATGTGCAGGTCTTGTAAGCCTGTACAGTGTATTAAATTAACTACATAGATTAATTTTATCTAAATTTTACAGTCTATATAAACTTTATTAAATGAAATATCTATCTTAAATAGTTAGTTATAAATTAAAATATTAACTAATTTCTTAATAATAACATACTTTTATTTACATTCAATTTAACAAGCATTGTTTTAAAAGATACTTATTTTAGCAAATAATTTTATGAAATGAAGACTTAATTTAAATAATTAATTTACTCAATATTATTTACTTCTACAATTTGTAGTTTGTCTTGTTGATTAGTTTATTGAGACTAATTGATATTAAGAATTTAATGTTACATATTTTTTTGCAAATCTTTTTTGTCAGCCATTGTAATCCACAATTTATTATCATCATATCATTTTAAATTCATTTTATTTTTGTTATTAAGCATTTTAATGTCTTTGTTTAGTGTTTCTCATTGTAATATAAGCTGTATAGATCTTTCACATACCCTTTGATGTTTTCTATTTCCTTTATATTTGCAGAGACATTGGTTTCTATTAAGGAATCATTTAAATTTTGCCAGTTTGTATGACATTGATATTTTTGATTATGGGTGACTGCACTACTTATTTGCAATAACTTTATTATCATTTTCAATCCAAGTTTATTAAGTCTAAATATTTAATGCCTTTTGTGGTCTTTTTATTTTTAATAATCCATTGCAGTGAGGATTCACTGGTTAAAAAATAGTGCATTTACATTATTGTCTGTTCAGGTGCACACACAAATACATCATCAATATATATTTTGTATATAACATGGTTTCATATGCTTACACTCAAGAGGAAAACAACAATGCTCATTAGATTACTATTGTAATTCTAAATATAAGCTAGGTGAATCACATGATACTTTGTTTAGCAATACTCAATTATTTGGTATGATTTTTTTAAAACTGAATTATCATTTATTTTTTTTAAAAATTAAAATATAAAATTTCCTAGGTTTTTTTTTTCAATTCAATTTTGAATATTGCAAAAAGTTATAAATGGAGCAGTATAACAATTAACTTAAAAATTTGTTTCTTCATAGCTTGTCCGATATATAACGTATTAATCCAACATAATGCTTCAGAAAGTGTCACATGATCTATCTGATAAAAGCAAAAAAAAAAAAAGAATTAAAGATAAATATTACAATTGAGTTTAATGACTTTTCAGGAGGATTAACTGTGAGAAACTTAGAACTATAAAAATATCTTGATCAATTTATTTCTTTATATGGAAATCACTATTGGTAAAAATTAATTATAAAATTAAACGTGTTTGCAAGATTTTAATGGATATGTTTTACTAATGCTTTCTGGTGGATCTGAGACTTGGAAACAATAAACTATGAAGGGGTTTGTATTAGAAATAGCAAAGAAACTCAAAGATGTATTGCATATGTAATAAAGCAAGCAACTGCCAGTGATGTCATTGAGGAAATTAAAAGGATAAGGTGGAATTAGCCAATGATCTCAATGAAGGATTTGCAGAAACTATTTTAATTAGAATATTGGACTGATCTTAGAGATTATGAGATATCACATATAGAATGAATGGATAAGATAAAGAGGTTTGCTGGAACTTATTGAAGAAGAACAATCTTTGTCTTGCAATAAATTATTTGATAATGATATTTAAATATTTTCTATTTGAATTTTTAAAACAATTGATATGCAAATTGTCTCCTATTCAAATGTGCTTGAGATTTTTACATAAGTTTATTAGAAGCACAAACGCACATTCTAAAATAAAGTAATTTACTGTAGAACTTCATTCATTATAGTATCTATTGGATTGGAGTTTAGGTATTTAAAAATAATCTATTCCAGATCCACAGTCTATGATAGAGTTATTATCAAACACAATTATAAAAGTTTTATTTAACTTGAAGATTAGATCAGCAAAGTTCAGCATCTGCTCACAAATGATTCACACTCCAAGAAAGAGATAGAAAAAGAAAGTATGAAATGGTTAAATAATATTATGCCAAATTGAATTTTACAATTTCTAAACAAACTAATCTGTGAAACACAAATATGACAGCATATAAAAACATGTTAGTCCATTTTTTTTGATATTTTGCTGTGTTGTCTTTAATTTTTTTTAAAAAAACTCTTTTTTGGAATACTCAAAACCATGTCTAAATATAGATTTCCAATGTATTTATGCTCTGACTTACCTTCTCAATGTAAACAATTTCATTAGAATGCCTTTGAGATAATCTTTATCACATAAAATAAGATCTTATTTCTTCATGAAAGATTAAGCTCAAATTTATTATAAAATATTATTTTAGGAAGTCTTGCATTGTTCATTTGTGTCACATGTCCAATACAATGAAAATATTTTATAATAGTAGACTCTATGGTATTACATCCAGAAAGCTAATATATATATATTGATTGTTTTTGTGATGTTGCCATCATATAATTAGAATTTTAAAGAATATCCTTAAATAAAAATTTTCTATTGCCTTTATGTTGTATCATTAAGATGCCCAAGTCTCACTTCCATACAATAAGCTAGTTCATATATAGCTTATTTGGTTGCATTAATTACTTCACTATAATAAAATGCTCTACCTTTTTAACTTTAAAAACACCAGCAGCGCATTGAGTCTTTGTTGCATGTCAACATTTAGGCTCACCTTTCTACTTAAAATCTCACATTCTCAAGTTTATAATTAAAGCTAAAGTTTAACATTTTTCTTCCATCATTGACTAATAAAAACTTGAGTTTTTTGGATATTAATTATTTTAAACTATGTTTCATTCAAAGCATTTATTGTCCACGTAAATATACAAAAATGTTTTTAGAGAATTTGTGATATTTTCTAAATTAAACTTTTATTTTTCCTCAATAAATTTAAGACGCTGAAAATTTTCTGTTAATATTGCGTTATAAAATATATGAAGTGATTTTTCAAAAAGCATGTAATTTCTCGAGGACATCAACCGTTAATAAAACATTAAATGATCACATGGTACTAGATTTTTCACCTCTGCTCAAAGAGTAAAAGAAAAACGTATTTCAATTAATACTTTTTAAAACAACTTTTGAATAATTTATAGCTAAATTGCATAGTTGAAAAAGTTAATCATTTTTTATTACAGCTATTTTAATGTTAATCAATTATTTAAATCCTTTTATTTATTTACAAAGGTAGCTTCTTGTTGACCCACTCCAAGTTCTCTCTCTAAAGTAATGAATATATTGTTTAAGCTTAAGAAAGAACTTCGTTAAAATAAAGCAGAAAGAAAAATATTTTATTAAAATGAAAATATTTTGCATCACACTTTATTTGATCGATTATTTGTTATTAATTTTTAATTACATTATTATTATCATCATCCGTTCACAAACAAATATAATCATTACTGATAGATTAAAAATAAAGACAAAACAAAAATAATACCCTACAGATAAGCTTTATGATGGCTATACAGACCAATCTATGACTCATAAATAGTACCATATTATTCTGCTGATTTGATGGTTTGCCATGCTTTCTTTAACTTTTCCCGCCGAAAGCTTTTCTTTCGTAAATATTTCAACTTCCTGTCTAATTCTAGTTCTGCAATGTAGTCTATTCTCTGCCATATCTTTTCAATGAAAATAATCAACGTTGCACATCCATAAAAACACCTTTTTAATTATGTACAAATATTTTAAATTGTCCACTCTTAAAAATTAAACAAAGGTTAATCTTCCTGAATTTCAGAATAAGTAATAATTGTGAACAATGTTTATCTGATGTGGGCGGTGTTATAATTGTATATTCACAAACATCATAATAAATTGTAATAGTTTTCTATACAGCGTTTTGAGCTGCAGTTTATTACAAAACTATCAAAAATGTTTTTCAATAAAATGTTTTATATTCTATTTATATACATATGTTTAAGCTAAATCAATCTTTTTTGCTCCTTTATAAGTATACGTAAGAAATAATAATCTCAAAAAACTTGTCACCACATGTTGAGTTTGTATAAATCAATTAAAAAAATATTTTATAATGTGCTGAAATACATAAATGTAATCGATCTGAAAAACTTTCTATTTGTATTTAATTATTTATGTAGTTTCTTTCTAGGCTATGTATTCATGTTTAAAATACACTAAAAAGGAAAATTCAGCTTTTTAATCATTTTCACTGTAGGATAAAAACTAACAAGCTGAGGTTTGAAAATAATTCACTATATGAGGTATTCTGTTTTACAAAGAGTAAACAACTAATGTGCAGTATTAACCAAATTAACACGAAGAGATATTCATAAAGCATTCTAATTTTAAGTCTATACAATTATATATATGCACATACACTCAAACTTATCTTAGAAGTCTAACTTATGTAACGTGTAGGATTAATGACTTGTAGAGAATATGATAATGAAAAAAAGATATAGATAAGGAAAGAAATTATTGAAAGTTTTAATTTTTGAATTTAAATCACACAGAGCAATTTTTTATTTTTGGGGGGTACTTGTAAGTTTTCCTGTAAACCAAGATGGCAGTTCATATTTTTAATAAATATACAGTTTTGAGGGCCTACAATATTTTGAAGATGGGTTAGTTGTTTAATAATAATAATAAAAATAAAAAAAACGACTCTTAAATTAAAAAAAAAGTAATAAATTTTGATAAATTTCATTAAGAATCTTTGCTTCAATTTTTTTTTACTTGTATTACAATGTGGAAGTGACAAAACACTCTTAACATTGTCATGCTTTGGTTCAATTCGGTGTGTTTCTTCTTCATCAGCAGTTTTTTTTTGTAAATTGGCATCTTGACCAAAATTTGGGATCGTCCTGTCACAGAACATGCTGCAGTGGAGAATATCTAAAAGTACGTGATCCTGCCGTCTGGAAAAGTGTGCATTAATAATCACAACATAAAACTTTACATCCCCACAATGGTGATGCAATGTGAAATTTTGTTTAAACAGAATATTCCTTCATAAAAGAACATAGTTTGAGGCCTCTAAAATTTTGATTCTGACTACACTCAGATTTAAACGCTATCAACATGAATAAAGTGTAAATATTATATTTATATTTTTTATTCATTTTTCTGTTAAAAAGTTAAACATACACGTACAAAATAAAGTCTAAATATTGTAATTAGTTTTTTCACAATGATTTTTAAAAAAAAAATAACAGTAATAGTAAAAAATTAAAATGTGAATATTAAATAAAAAATTTCCTAGCAGCCATTTTTTTTGTAAACATTTTTGTTTCGTACCTGATACTACAGATTTATTAAAAATATGAGCTGCCATCTTGGTTTACAGGAAAACTCGCAAGTATCTTTTTTTTTGTTTTTTAGGCAGCTTAATTTTTAATAAATATCATAAAGGAATATTTAGATCCCAACCAAAATATAAATTAGTTCTTTCAATTCTGTCACTATATCTATAGATTTGATTATTACTAATAGTAATCATTTAATAGAGATAAGGAACATTTCCTGACACTTGGGATCCATGAAACCACTACTGAAAATACCACACAATAAATGGGGGTGGGGGGAAATGAATCAGTTGCACAAATACAAATTTTATTTTACAATTCAATATTAATATAAAATTTGCATAGTTTACAATTTATTTATTTTTTAAAAAATTATGGTTACAGATAAACAAGAATATAAAATAGTATGAACTTAGTTGTACAAGGTAATTAAACAAATAAATAAGAAAACAAAAGAGTAGTAAATAGTAATTTTATTTTTAAAACTAAAAGATTGTGGAATTTATCACCAGTATTTTTTGATAAGATCGAGTACCTGCTAGATTTTGATAATTTATACAAGTTTTTGAAGATTTAGCACAGCTTTCAGATTAAGCATTTGCTAAATTTTTTTGCATGCTGACACAGGTGATAGGTATCGAAAATTGATAGAGGAAAATTATAAATCCAAAAGAAACAATCAATTTCTTTCTTGGACAAAATAAAATAAAAGTAATAATTATTTGTGCATATTTCAATCAAAATACTATATTAGAGAGGTGACATTTAAAGTGTCATAGAATGAGTTTCTTTCTCTTTATCTATAAAGGAATCTAAAGAAAAGTAGATAATGAAGGTTTGGTAGAAGTTAAAATAATTATTTTGTTTGTGTGTTTACTCAAAATCATATAAGCAGTTTTAAAAAACTTGAAACAAATTTTAATGAACAGTAACAGTAACTATTTTTTAAAATGTTTTTTAAGTGTGGGGGGTTATTATTTTTTTTCTGATTCTTGTTGCAAAACTACATACTAATTTAAAGTATGTATCAAATTTATTGAAAAGAAAAGATTAATTTCTTTCTGACTGCTGCTTACCTAAAGTCTGCAAAACAATATCTTCCCAAAATAGCCATCAAATTTATTGCTTAATATCTTCTGTGGTGGTGTGATGTAAATGTGCTATGGTTACTCCTTTATCGAAGTCAGGAATCTTTCAGCCACCATGTCCAGAGAAACTTGTTAACCACCTTACTTTCCTGATCCATTCACCACCCAAAGTTTTTCCCACATTCTTCTCTATCCTGCTCCATCCCATTTCCACATCATCATCTTTGTCCATTCTATGGCCTTTATATGTAAATCTTCCTTTTCTTTTTGCAAACCCAGCATAAAAATCAAGAACACACTCTCTGTATAATCACTTTGTTTACATTTATTCTCCTGCAACTTTATTATTTGTTCCCTTTCTGTTTGTAAGTATTTACATTCCATTAGTAAATACCTAAATGTTCAGATTAAACCCCCACATTTCTCCATTTATGTGTATATTCCATGTATATTCCCTTGTTGCTAATGATCCTGTTTGAGCCTTAAACAAAAAACTACTTCCATTGCTATTATCATAAATTAACTCACATCCACTAGTCTGTTTATTTTTATATAATGTTTGGAAACTGTTTGGTGGCTCCTCCAAGTGTCAAAAAATGTTCTTGATAGTCTTCTAAATGACTATCATAATTAATTATGTGGTATTTGTCCATAATTATGTAGGTCAAATGCTGTGAAATTTATTTTTGAAGTAGGTGGGCACAATGGATAGTCCTGAATCTATTCATAATAAATATTTAATATATTGATGACGAAAAACAAATCCAATAGTCTTTATTATAGTCACAGGAAAAACAAATGGAAGTCATAAGAACTCCATTTTTATACCATAATTTTTCATATATGTGAAAGAATCCATGGTTTAGTAACCAGAAAGAGGATTTGGGTTTGAGATGAGCTGAGACTAGGTATTAAATTAATGATTAGTTTAATCTACTTAATAACTTTTATACAGTTTGTGTGAAGAAAGCCTTTTTTCTAATGTTCGGTAAAGAAATATATGAAAAAATAGCGAGCCACAGTCAGAAAATAGATGTACATATAGCAATTTTTTTATTGGTAAATTATGTATGCATAAGTTTAGTATCGATACTTTTTTTCTTCAAATAGGAATACTGCATTTACCTATTGGGTATGATAGTAATAAAAACATGTGCCATAAAGAATTAATATCGCAAATCCAAGTAGTTTTTTTCTTTTTTTCTATTTTTGCCTTTCTCAAGTCAATTTTGAACCATTTTTAATTTGATGATTTTTGTGTGTCTTTTTCTTTTTTTGAATTTTTGTTTTGATTTATATTAATAGTTTGCAATTTTTTTAAATTTAGTGACCAATTAATAATCCAAACTTTATTAATTTTCTTTCTCTCTTTTATGTTCATTAACTTATATTTTTTATTGATTCAAAAACTATTAAATGTTTCTATTGCTTGAGTTTATATCTAACTAAATGGTTTGCTTTAATTAAATGATATTTAAGCACTAGATATGGTGATATTTGTAGATATTATGTATAAATAAATATATACAGATTAATAGAGTATGTATAATGAACTGATTAAAATAAGTAGCATAGATTTGTGAGGGTTTTATTTCTTATATTTATATGTACAATATCTATGTTTGTACATAGAGTCATATAAGAGGGATGCTAAAATATGTAAAAGAAATGATCTGATTTTTTTTCTGAATCTGTAAAATATATGAACAAAATATTTCCTAGTATTTTTTCTGTAAATTATCTATAATAAATTATTCAGTTTTTGAAAAAAATGAGCAGTGCACTAATTAAAGATTATCTCACACAAAAAGAAAATCTAAAACTCCTTTTTATTTTACTACAGAACATTAACCAATAGAAAAAAGAACTCATGTTTATTAAAGATAGAACTGAGATAATGAACAACATTTCAAGTCATATTCTCATGGAGGTCAAACTACATAAAACTAGCATATGCTCTCTGTAGGGATTGGGTGCAATTTATTCAAATAGCTAAGTAATACATAAGAAAGATTAGCATATATTAAACAATGAATATTGAATAAATGCAGAAGTTAACCTTTTCAAAAATATACAAATCAGGATTCAGTTTATGATTGGAGAAAATAAAAATATCTTCATTAGGATAAGAGAACAAACATTGAAAGAATTAAGATAGTGAAATGGATAAGACATGGAGAGGTTTCTAGAAGAGATGAAGATAGATGGACAATTGAAGTCTTAAATTGGATTCCACAAAATTACAGATGATCTAAGCAGAAATCATGCACAAGATGGACATTTGAGAAAAGGAACTTTTTGTAGTGGTACAGAAAAGAGAAACTATAAATTTTGAAGAAACTGGATTAAATGTGAGAAGATTTTCATCCTGCAGTAAATCAATAATAATTGTAAATATTGAAATAAATAATTATTTTTAACACTTTAAGATTTATGTTTGCTTTTTTTCTGAGATTTATTCTTTAGTTGTTAGCCCATATACATTTCTTACAATATTCTTAGATATACATGATATGTTGACTTAGACACATACCATAAATATAAATAAAGCACTTGTAGGATATAATTTTTGGCTATTTTTAAATAAAATGCATGTTCATTTCTTCTGTGTTAGTTATAATGGATATTTGACTATAAAAAATCCTCTCTTTGTTTTTATAGTCCATTAAGCATGGTTTTGACAATATCCTGTATATAATTAGCATTATTTTTTGGGAGAAAAGACACCTTTCAAAAAGGGGATATACGATTTTTACTTGTTTAACATTTATAAAGGACTAGAATTCATACTTTCAAACTCTCTACAGCTATCCAATTCATCTTATACAATTGATACATATGACCACATACATGTGAAAAAAATAAATGATCTCTAATATACATATTTTGTGCTGAAACAGGACTCATTAGTTGGTTTAGATCATCTCCCACACATATGTACAATCAGTGCTCAGTATATATCAGGAGTAGTCAACCTTTTTATATCTACCGCCCACTTTTGTATCTCTGTTAGTAGTATAATTTTCTAACCACCCACTGGTTCCAAAGTAATGGTGATTTATAAAGTAGGGAAGTAACTTTACTTTATAAAATTTATAAAGCAGAGTTACAGCAAACTAAAGCATATAATAATTACTCACCAAATACTTTATGTTGGACTTTCACTAAGTTTGGCAGAATAAATCTTTATAAAACAACTTACTGTAGTTAAATTTATCTTTTTATTTATACTTTGTATACATAGAAGCATGGACTCTAATGAAATTACATTTAATTAATTAAATTATTAATGAGATCCCTGAGTCTGATGCTGTGAAACTAAATACTGGATATCTGTCTCAATTTTTATAAGAAACAAATGAAGGCCTCCACTTTCAGAAATATTCAGGCCATTTCTTTCTTTGGTCATAATATGATTAGCAGCACTAAAGCCTGATTCCAAAAGATATAGGTATGGAAAGGTATCAATAAACTGAATATCACTTTCACATATTTAGATATATCAGACATTTTTTTATTTTGCCATAGGTTTTGATATCCATCACTATCGAATTTATGTTTACTTTCTTCATCCTATCTAATTTCTAACAGTTCTTCTTGGCATGTTATAGAAACCTCTTCAATATTTGCAGTAAAAGGATTTTTCATCCAATCATACATCTTCAATTTCAAAATATCTTTAAATTGTTTTTCCATGTCCAATTTAAGTTCATTGAGGTGGCTACTGAATCTGTAAATATTCTCCAGAGTTGCATCATCTTTTATAGATGATAATTCAGGAAACTGATGAAATTCTCTTTTCAATAGATTATAATGAAGTAGTTCAAGTTTGTCAACAAATAATGACACAATATTTTGGCAACCTGTAAGAGTTTTATTAGCTCCTTGAAGCTGCAAATTGACATCATTAAATCTCTTGAAAATATCTGCCAAATAAAAGCATCATTCTTTACTATTTTTAACTGTTGACATAGATTGGTCTCATAATTACTTTCAAAAAATTGTATGAGATTATCATATATTGCTACAAAATGAGCCAATGATGTGCCCTTTGACAGCCACCAAACTTCTGTGGGCAAAAGTAACACATTAAAATTTTCATTATTGTCCTGGCAAAGCTGAAACATTCTATCATTTTTTGCATTGGATTTGATCTTGTTTATGGCTTGAATTATTATAGTTAATGATGAATGTAGACTTGTAAGATGTCTGTGTACCACACAATGAATACATAAAACATTTGGTACTTCTTCCTTCAAATAAACAACAAATTCATGATCGCGGCCTACCATTGATGATGCTCCATTAGTAGTGTATGCAATGATATTATTCAAAGGAATATATTTCACAGTATTAAATGTAGATAATCCTTTTGTACCTGTAATGAGATTTATTGTGAATAGCATTTTTTCTTGTAATGTATTGTTTTCATCAGAATAACGTACATATGTCATCAATAAAGCATTATTATCTTCAATGGTAAACTCATCCAATTGCATGGAAAATGAAGAGTTTCGGAGAATGCTTGTAAGTTTTTTTTCAACATTAACTGCCATTTCTTCAATCCATCACTTTACTGAGCTATCGCTTAGAGGCAATGTTTTTAAAATTTCAGGTTTATCTTGATGCATTACTGTTGAGATAAATTCCTTTACAGAGGATATTATTACAGTTTCTCCAATATTATAGCTTTTACTACTTTTTGCAATTAATTGTGAAATGTGGTGAGGCAATTAATCCATCTTCATTTTCTGCATGTTGTTTCTTAAATGATGCAGTGATTGTTGAACGATTTTGAATTTTTTTGTATATTTCCTGAAAATATTCAATGGGCTTGTCCTTATCATTTGGATGCTTTATAGCAAGGTGTTCTCGCAATTAACTTGGATTCATTGCCTCATTGGATTATGTTTTATGACACAATATGTTTATTTACAACAGATTCCATGAAACTCATCTTTAAATACTCTGGTAAATAACCAAGAGCATATTTCTTTTTTTAAGACATGGGCTCACAATATTTCATAATATATGTTTGAAGCTATAGGCACATGCTCACTCTCACAAATATAACTGTGTACTGACCAATGTGACTGCAAACAAAAGAGCCTGCACCATAAATCATCATCTGTGCATGCTTCTTGTGCATCATGAATTGGGTTTGGGGGAGGGGAAAGATGCACAAGCTATTCTGGGACAAGGCTCTTTTGTTAGCAGTCACACTATAGCTCCATTTAGTTTCACTTACGTAAGTGGAATTAAACTTATGCGCGAGAGATAGAAATATTATGTTTTCAGAAATTTAAATTGTCAGGGAATTTTATGAAAATCTAATGAAAATGTTTTAAAATAATGCTATGATTTTTTTTAAAAAGTCAATTAAATTTTAAAAAAAAAGCGCTTCAGTACCACCCACCATGAAGGCTGGAATGCCCACTAGTGGGCAGTAGGGACCAACTTCACCATCCATATCACTGAAAATCCAAGGATGAAGTGCTCAAAGCTCTTATGGATGCCAATATTATTGTTAAACCCATATTGACCTTAAGTTAGACTGACCCATCACACATAGGACCTTAATATGACCGTTTAATTTTACAGAAGAGTTGATCTGATCCACTGACGAGTGCTGATTCAGCATGAAATATATATATATATATTGGAGATCATTTATCCTTTTCACATGTATGTGGCTATAAGAATCGGTTGTATAAGATGGATTGTATAGCTGAAGAGAGTTTGAAAGTTTGAGTTCAAGTCCCTTATAATTTACATTAAATTTAGTATAAACAATAAATACTGTTTAACATTTGCAATCACATCTGCCTCCCGCAAAATAATATATATATATTTGAATGATTTATTTTTTAGCTTAAGAATGTTGAAGTTATATTTCCAAGCTTATTTAGATAAATAGTTTTTATTTTAAAACTGTGAAAGTGACCTGGAAAAGTGCAGGTATTTTGTGTTCTTAAATGTTGTATCTGTCAATTCTTTTCTAAAAAATGAATTTAAAATTCTTTCTTTTTTTTTAAAAAAACATCCTTTTTTTTAGCATCACATCTAATTGTAAGTTATTAAAAAGGATTGAAGGAGTTTTTATCACTCTAATAACATATGGCATCACATTTCCTATTTTACAAATGTTATTAGAAATCCCAGCAGGTTTCAAGATCCCCCCCCCCCTTAAAATAAAAGTTTTTTATTTTTTTTCCAAATCAAAAATAAAACCCTTCATATTCTACATAATTTATTTATTTTCAGTGCTGTGAATACAGACTACCAAAAATTCCCAGATAATAAATAGACGAATGAATGACCTTCAAATATCAGATTTAATTGTGAATAATCAATGACAAATACCTAATCAAGCATCTCCTGGTGTTTTGTATATGATGTTGACTATCAAAAACTAAATATATATTTCTCTTATTTATTGTCTTTTTTATATCACCTTTCAGTTTTTAGACATTTAGGTTGGCATAAATCTTCATTGGCATGATTGCCATGCCATCTCAGGGATAATGTAACTATATGGACAAATATATATGAGCATATAAGTTATGCAAAGTTTTCATCATCAAGAAAATGGTGCTGGCCATCAGGTTTAACAATAAGGAAGTGCTTGGTAATGAGTTACTTCAAACTAGATTTGAATCAAACTGGTTTATTTAGCAAGTGATTGCTTGGTAGCTCTATTTAGGGAATCTACCTCACAAATGTGGAAAGATCTAAAAAATATGATCTCAGGATGTCTTTTCATATTAAGTCTGGCTAGCTCTGCATGCCAGGTAGTTGATCATTTAAGCATGAAATAATTGTAATATCAGTGGTAATAATGCTGAAAATGTGGGTGTAATGATGGCAATAAGTGAAGTATGACTCCACGTAGATATATAAGTACATAGAATGTATAAACTTCATTCAATGGGAACTTTTCAAAATCTAAATATTGGTTATAAGTTTTCAAAGTTTATGGTTGATTTACCTATTTTCAATAGTCTTGTCTTCAGAGTGAAGAAGTTTAATTCAAGAGATAGATATTATTTAAGTTTTTTGAATGAAAGGAGGTTAAATAGTAATATATTTCTGAGTTTATCTTGGCATCTTCCATTTTTTGGAATCAATGAAAGACTAATATTCAAAAAGGTCAGAAAAAGAAAGTTTTTATCTCAATGGGATAATGTTAATGCTCGAATGCTAATAAAAGATAATGTTAATGGTAATAAAATATTTTTTCTTCAATATTTTAATACAGGTATAGATAGGAATAGTAAATTATGACTTCATTTATTTGAAATAATAATATTGGTTCAATGAAGACAGAAAGTTCACTCCGAAAAATAATCAGGTATATCAATCCTCAACACAGTAATATTTTATGAACTATGTTATAGTTAGAAGTCAGAAGTAAATGTTAAATGAACATTTGTAGGTGCACATTGTTGAATAAATCAGTTACCGATATTCTGCGATGTTAAACTAATAATGACATTAAAAGATTTTGGTAGGAAATTTGATATTGATTATCTGAAATCACATGTTATTCATAAGTTTCAGCTGTTGTTAAATCACTAAAAGTGTTAATTTAACTTATCAAGTTGTTAATGTTATGGACTTGTATTAAGTATGTGGTATGGAAACAAATAGATCTGCTTTAGATTTTTTAAAGGGAAGAATCTTCACTAGCTTTTTTGATAATGTTTTCATTATTACTAGCTTTATTCAAAGAAGCATATTCACTTCTCTCCTAGGCTTGTAATGAGATAAATGTGGAGTTTCATAAATAATATCAGGATTAAGTATAGAAAATTTAACCGACAAGTCATGAAGAATAGCTTTGGATACATAGCCATTTGATAATTTTTGCTTTTGATGTGTTGCATATAACATATGGACCTGAAAAATGATCAATGAATGAAATATTTTTGTATTATAGTTTGAGCAACTTTTAGTAATCTTAAAAACGGAAATCTGTGGGAGATGTTGCAATTTTTGAATAAGTTGTATCGTTTTGGATTTCCAAATACATAAGCACATGAAATTGTGCAACGTAGTTTTAAGGATGTTTCTATTGTTTGAATTTTTATAAATTAAGGTAATAGAAAAGACTGCAATAATTTTTAATGGATACTGTTTTATCCACAATGACAAAGAGTCATTCATAAATTTTTTAAAATAGATTGCTTTTTGTCATAGATGATTAATTACCAAAAACTCAATGTCATTTTAGATTATTAAATAGCATTAAAACTATTTTTTGTTTTGATAGGCAAAAATATTGCAAGAAAAAATATGATATATCTATTGATTTTGGGAAAGATATTTAACTCAGAAAATTGAATAAGTTAGTGATAATATTTTAATTAAAGTTGCTTTATATTACATAAGTTCTGAACAATATAATAAAATGAAGCTTTCTTACTCTAATAAAACTCTAAAATGAAAATAATGACTGTAATTAATAGCTCAAGTTTATTTTCCATTTTTTGATATTGGTCTTTGGCATGATTTATAATAATCTTCCTAAAACAAGCATGGACATCATGTAAGTTTTATAATGTTTTTTTTTTTTAATTAGAGTTGATTTAAAGCAAAAATCTTCTATTTTTTTTGGTTTCTAGATATATATTACATGGATGATTTCATTTCAAAAACACTTTAGGGAATGTTAGTACTATTTTGAATTCAGCCTATAAAGAATTTGGTTTAGCATTTTATTAGATAGAATTGAATAAAAAAACTTGCAAAAACTCTCCATATAGTAATGCCAACTTGTGCTAACCAGAGTAATCAATGGATACCAGAAGGCTTGTGCATAAAATCCCTATCTAGTGCCTACTCATCCAATATCCCCAGACTAGTTTCTTGCTTGTGGCCTTCATTAGTAAGGAGCCTTGTTATGTGCTAGCATGAGATGGTGATCATGTGATGTTTAGTGGTTAAAAAAACTTGAGTAACTTTTGGGATTATATGGCTATCAGTTGTGAATGTTTTAAGTGAAAGAGTTTATTAGTGAGGAACTTTCTAAATAGAAAAAAAAGACTTTATTGCTGAGCAAATTATTAATTAAATTGAATTTATGATAAATATACTGCTTTTCTATCAAATGTATTGTAATTAGAAGGGATTTGAAAGTCTGACTTCAAATCCCTACAGCTATCCACCCCATCTTACACAACTGATACACATGATCACATATATGTGGAAAAGATAAATGATCTCCTATATGTGTAGTTGATGCTGAACCAACTTCAATGCGTTTAAATCTTACAAATTTATTGTAGTAATGTAACATAAATGCACTAAAGAAACTTCACTTAATAATTTTATACCATATTATGAAAATACAATGGCAAGATCAAAATACCAATTGGTACGTATGCTCTTCTACTTGCAGGATATAACAAAATTGAAATTTCAATTGTATCAAAATATCTAAATTGAGTTGGGCATGTAAATAATTGAAGAGTAGCAGATTTTCTAAAAACTCATTTTTTTGTGTAATTTGAACAGTTTTTCTGGGAAAGTAGATCCCATTTTTTATATAAAGATTGTCTCAGAAGCACTTTAACAAATTGTAATATTGATGTTTTTCATTTGAGTATATACAAAAGGCTAAAATTCAATGAAAAACTATAACTTACACAAACTGTTGATATCTTTTAGAAAAAAGTCTTTGCTTCTGAAGAGATTAAAAGTGATCAGACAACATAAAACAAACAAATGTGATATATACAATATATTTGTTGCTGTTGTTGGAAAACTAATTTTTCTTATTTATACATATTTCTCAGGAGTAAAAGTACAGAAGATTTATGATGAGAGAATGGGTAAAAGGTGTAGCTTTATGATAAGAGGATGTGTGAAATGTAAAAGAAATTTGTGATAAGTTGATAGGTAAATGATAAAGAAAGTTTACGATGAGAGGATAAGTAAAAAATATGGAAGATGTATAATAAGAAGGTGCTTTAAAGATGCTAAACGTTTTGTGATGAGGGAATAATTAAAGATATAGAGATCTATGGTGAGAGTGTGATTATGCTGCTTGATTTTTTAATTATAAAAAAATTTAAAAAAAGACAAATTAAATGAAATTATATTTTTAATAGCAATAAATAATATTGAAGGAATTACAACGTATAATCACAGCAGTGTATTTCATTGATTACTATAGTATCTTCTTCAGAAAACAACAGTAATAAAAGTGTATTAAAAAAAGAAAGAAAAACGTTCACAATATAAAGCTTTTTGCTAAATTAAAACTTGCAATTCTGTTCTGAAAATGAAGAAAAATAAGGGGTGCTGTATGTTGTCATGGTGATAAAATACTTCATCACTTCTAATAGTTTAAAATTAGAAATGATGCTAATAAAGATTAGTAATGTTTTAAAAAATGGGTTTAATTTTTTTTTTTTAATTACACAATAAAAAATAGCTCAATGTTCTAGGTCATTTTTGTTTATTGACCAAGAACGTATAAAAAGTTTGCAAGATATTTTTTTGTTTTGTACATAGATATTGTATGGTTACTTCTGTTGATTTGTTGAAAACATTAGTCAAGCATTGTTAGCTGAAAGGTCAGTGCAGCTGCCTTGCAAGCAAGCAGTTGGTTGCAGACAGTTGTTGCGGGTTCACTTCCCGGCTGATGCTATGACATATGAAAAAAAAAAGTAATATTCTTCAAGTCGCCCTATACAGTTTAGTTCAGTGATAATGTGAAAATATGAGTTTAAAACTTAGAATTTCGGTTATTTTGGTGCTTGAACATCACACAAACTCTTCGGTAACAACTATTTGATGATTTTATTATCTTAAAATTAATTTTTAAGTATATATGTTATATTATACTTTTAAAAAATGCAAATATTAAAATTATCACTAAAAAAGACTTGCGTTGGTGGTCGAGAGGTCACTGCGACTGCCTTGCACTTGCAGGCAGTGCCCGGGTTGCGGGTTTGTGTCCCGGACAGACGATGCTATGACACTTAAAAAAAGACTATAAATTCTCTAGCCTTGAACATCCAATTAGTATTTAATCAGTTCTGATTCACTGATCAAAAAGTTGAGTGCAGGAAAATGTAAAAAAAAATTTCTAATAAATTAAAGAGCATTTAAAGAAAACAATGAAAATATTGCTGGTTATAACCATTGCCTTTGAGAAAAATACTCTGCACAGAACATGCATTAAGTTGTATTAACATTTTCATTAATTTTTCAGAATTTGCAGAACTAATATTGTGTTTAATTTATTACATTTCAATGACAGAATTATGATAGTTAGTTAGAATAATTAATTTGTTAAGATGTGAGTAGATAGAAGTTATGTCTATATAGATTTTTTTTTTTTTTTGAGAAACTGTTTGGTTTTAGAAAAAATAGTAATGAAAATGCATTATAAAAAATATTTTTAAAAAGGGGGAAATGAATATAACTTTTGTATTATGTTCTTTTTACTTTTTTAAAATGCTTGTAATAGTTATATTAAGAAAAGTTTAATAACAAAAATTTTTAATTCAACATGCTTTCAATATCTTTATATTGATATCATAATCGTAACAATAAATGAAAGAAATTGTGAATGAAGGATGTGATATAAATATCATGTAAATTGTATTCAAATTGCATGCAAATATACACACATAACCCACTTTTTAGAGAGAAAGAAGCAGGATTACTTTTTGTTTATAGTATTATGATTATTGGCAATATGCCAGGCTTCCTTCACCTTACATTTAGCATTGTTTTTTTTAGACCTGCAATGCTGGCTGATGTGGATTTGAATGTATGACTAAATTTGTTTTTTTGCTATAGAAATTTGGATTTGTAATCTGGAGTGCCTGTGTCCCTTTTATACAGGTATTAGTGTTGGAAAAGCTGACACAATCTATGCTAAGATCTAAATCCATGCCAAGTCATCTCAAATCCTGGATATCTCTCCCTTATATCCCTAATGTTTCTTAAAGTATCAATAAAATTTGCACTGAATCTTTCAGAATTAGTATTCATATTCCATCCATTCTAAACCACTTGATCAACACTTCAATGATAAAGTTGCCCCTGAACAAGTTCCGCAAATTGTTTACAAGTTCTCATGTAACCAAACCAACTGCAGTACCACTTACCTCAGAGAATCTTATGACAGCCTGGCAACAAAACTTTCCAACACCAATAGCTGTTTAAAAAAGTCAAAGACAATCCAGATCACAAATTTATATTTCTAGAGCATGAAAACAAATTTAGCCATACACTCGAACCTACACCAGGCAGCATTGTGTATCTAGAAAAGAATGATGCTAAATGTAAGATAAAGGAATCCTGGCATATTGTTAATAATTGTAATGATATAAACAAAAAGGAATCCTGCTTTCTCCTCTCTAAAAAATGGGTCATGTAAGCTTATTTGCATACACTTTGAATATAATTTACTTGATATTTATATCACATTCTTTGCCCACAATTTCACTCATTAACTGCTATGATTATGATTTTAATAGAAAGATATGGAAAACATGCCTAGCATATTAAGTTAAAAGTTTTCTCTGTTAAACTTTTCTTACTTTGCATCACCGATTGTGTAATATCTCTATTAGAATGAATTAATTAATATCATGAAGTCCTTAGATTGAGGAGGAGGGGGGATTTGGATTTAGAAGGAAAACATTTTTATAAAAGAAAATATAGATTTACATGTTGAAGAATTATATATTGATAGAACTGTAACAAAATTCAAAAATTGATCTTTCCAGCTAATCAGATATTCTAATTATATTTGAATACACTGAGAGATGAAATCTTGTAAAATATTTTTAAGATGGATCATATTAACTATTGAACACATTTATTTTTTACTATTTGAAGAAAATATTGGAATATTTGAAAGCATACATGAAATTTCTTTCATTAAATTTTTTGCTTAATAGGATGGGTTAAACAGAAATTCATCCAAACCCAATTAGTATACTACAATATATTAAAATAATCCAGGATTGAGTAGGATAATGGTTCAAATCAGGTTAAGTATTCTTCTTGGACCATTAATTAAAATATGAAGATCATATGGATTTTTTTAAAATATGAGTAATAATGTTTTCTGACATTTATGATGGGAAAATGGCCCCTGAGCCATAAACCATTTGATTATCTGTTATTTTGAATTTTAATGATACCCTGTGTTAGTCAAATTGTCTAAATGATTTTCTGGGAAAGATATTTCATTTTACATTTGTTTTCATCAATAGATAAATAAGTTTCTTCAGTATTTTCTATAGTGATGTAAACATTTTGATTTTCTGAGATTCACAGTTCATCTTTTCTCATGCAACTAAATAGAGTAAAAGAGATGTTTGAAGAAATGAGGCATAAACCCTAAATGTACTCTCATTTTGAATATTTATCAATAGAATAATTGTTAATTATATGACCATGTTCTACAGTGAAAAAAAAAAAACCACCAGATTGCTAACTTTTCATTGTCAGATACTTGAAAAGCATTTAAATATTAGTATAAAAGGCATATCCTCAATAATTTTATTTTGCAATAATTCTACATGGGAAGCAAAACAATTGATTTTGATTATTCTTTCTCCTCATTTTGATTGTGGGATGATTTAGTTCTTAAAGAAAAAACATTAATAAGTGATCTTAGATGTACAGTAAATCTGTTCATTTTTAAGAATTTGAATTTTGTTTTCTGCTTTACATTAGTAGTTTATGGTCATTTATTCAATTAAGATTATTTTTTTGGATGGTTATGCTAGACAAAATTAATCAAATCTAACATATTCAAATAATCAAAGCATGTAAAGTGATTAACACAAGTTGAATGAGATAAAATTAACAGGATCTCATACATATAGGTAATCCTATGTAAATGGGCATGGTGTGTTACTTTTACAAACAAGAATTCTGTAAAAATATCAAGGAAATGTCCTGGAAAAATTAAATTCATTGTTCCTGTAATTAATTTAATTTTGTAAAGTTGAGAATTTATTTATGAAATTGATTTATCATATATAATGTTTGATAATTGAGGATACATATATTATTTATTGATTTCTTCATTACATTGAATCAATCTTTAAAACAGTCATTAGTCCTTTTTCTCCAGATTTTGTTTGTCCAACATTGTGTCCTTAAGTAAAGTTTCGGTAGTAGTGGCTAATTTACAAATTTCTTATCCATGGTTTGGATGGGGGGGAAGAGTGCGATTATTAACATTGATTATAAATATTTTTATTATTAAGTTAGTCATAGTTTGAATATAATTTGATAGTCTTAATCATCCTTTTTTCTTTTATTACGAACAAACTTACTTTTAGCGCAACCACTTTTAAACGATATCGTTTCATCAATTCTGTGGGAGAAATATAATTCGTATAAAAACTTCGATCTGAGATTATTATAATTTATTCGTCCGTCCCCCCCCCGAATTTTGAGGAACTACTGCAATCTTGTTTGCCCACATTAATATAGGGTTGTAATTTCAGCGTAATACATTCTTTATACACAACGATAGGATTTAAAACAGTGATTTAAAACATATCGGGCGATTAAAATTTAAAATACGTCAGTAATAAGCTAAACGGATTTAATATTTCTAAATTTCTAGGTCACCTACTATAACCTCGTTGATATTGAAAGACAATGATGGTAAAAAAAAAAAAAAATTAATCTTTATTGATTTTTGTTTTTTGCATTTAATTAGAGCATGCAACTTTATAATTAGTGTTATCTATTATAAAAAAATTTCCATTTATATCTGTTAAGTCACGTGAAACTTTAAAATAACGAAGATTTATAAATGATTAACTGCCAATTTAAATTGTTTATAATATGAAAAAAAATATTTATAAATAAAAATGGGAAATTTTGCACTTAGTATATATATATGTGATATCCTATTTACATGAAAATATATTTTCTACAAATGTCATATATAAAAGAAGTAAAAATATGCAAATGAATGCTCTCACACATCAAAATAACGTTCGATGAATGAATACAGTTTCGAGTAATATTATTTTCCTCTCTTATTCAGGGATTGCTGGTCTAACTTTTAGCAGTGCTAACATGGGAAATGTCAGTGCTTTTTTAGATTCATAAATATTAAATTTAAGCTAACATTCGAACATACTAGTCTTTGACAGAATAGCCTATTTACTTAAAGCATTCCCTTAAATTCAGTATTTATGAATTTAAAAGTTCCTGATTCAATTTCCATGCTAATAATGTCATTGATCAGTTGGGCAAAACTTGAAAAAGAGAGGAGAGTTATAACAATCAAAACATTATATTCTATATAAAATTTTGTTTATTAAAAAAGTATAATTAGAAGGGATTTGAACACAGACTTTCAAGCTCCATTCAGTCATCCACTTCATCTTATATAACCAATGCACATAACCAGCACTCATCAGCTTCTGTTTATTTAAATGGATATATTATTAGGCTCAGTTTATAAGATGAAATTAAACATGAGTTATCTTATATAACCAATGCACATAACCAGCACTCATCAGCTTCTGTTTATTTAAATGGATATATTAAATCCTACATATGAAAAGTCAGAGTGACTTAAAGACAACATGGGTATGGCAATAATATGGCATCAAAAAGGGCTTTGAGTATTCCATCATCAAATTTTCAATGGTGTGGATAACTCAAGAGTTGGAGAGTGGAGTAGATTGAAGCCTGACCATTAAAGTCTGATAATTTGCTATCTTAATATAAACTGAGCACTGATTATATATATATATGTGACAGATAATGATCTGGACCAATTGATGAGTGCTGCATAAAATATGTATATCAGAGATCATTTATCTTTTTCATCCTATATGGTCATATGTAAAGGTTATCGAAGATGGAGTGGATGACTGAAGGGAGGTTGAAAATCTGTGTTCAAATCCCCACTAATTACATCTAGCTTAAATATATACACTATATTTTGTATTTAAATTTAAAAATATACAAATAAAATTCGAACTTTTTAAAAAACAATATGTCAACTAGAAGATAAAAATGGTCTAACATATAATCATAAATAAAATGTCATCATCACACACTTTTAGGCAAACATCTTTAAATATGTTCCTTTTATAACAAAAAGTTTTGTTAGGGTATACTTAAAGATGAAGTCACCTGATTTATCCATATTACCATATTTCTAAATATCTTGTTTAAATTATTCATTTTTTTTTTTTTTTTAATATATTAGTTTTAAGGTATCCTTTATTGATATAATATAAAAAACCTTGATTATATTGACAATTGATAAATTGTTTATGCCGTAAAATAAATGTAATATTAATCTTTGTGAAATTTTAAATACCATTATAATATAAAACTGATATTTATAGAAAAAAATATTAATACATATTGAATACATATTTGAAAATTTAATAATTTTTACACTAGTCTCTGATTTTTCTTAAACTCAGTGATAAAAGTTTCCAAGATGTAGGAGTGAAAATGAAAGAGTATCTCAAAAATCAGAAACTAAAAATAATGAAGGTAATTGTTTGAAGTCTCCACAATGATAAGTATTAGAGTATGGTAGCATCGTAAGAAAATGCATCTGAATATTGTTCCATAGATTTTTTCTTTCTTGTACTTAAGGAACACATAGAATCAATGTTTGCATCAGTTATTCTTCTTCAAAGAAGGTTATTAGCAGGTAGATTTCTTAGATTTATTTTATTTAAGAAGTCCAGGCAATTCAATTTCAAATATCAATGCTTAAATTTCTTATAGTAGACTAATGAAAGTCAAGACAAGTTATCACACTCCGAATTGTTATCCAATACACATGCCTTCTAATATCTGATTTTGTGAGAAACAATAATAGAAGTTTGACATTTGGGGGGGAAAAAATGAATAGATTTTTTTCTTTATGAATTAAGTTTTAGTTGTGGAGTGTCATTAAATATAACAAACAATGGATTATAATTAGACAGAAATGCAATGCATTGGCAAAGTCTTATTCCTTCTGCAATGTTTAAAGCTGATATCTACTGTTTTTCTGCCTCAGATTACTTTACTATGTTTTTTTTAATAAAGAAATTAATATAATCAATGATAAGTAGAGGAAGACTTATAAAAAAAAGTTAAGATATTATCATCTGAGAGTAAAAGCTGGTTTTATATTATTTGACTCAATGTATTAATTTTATGATAAAAAAAAGTCAAAGAACTTATGGAGAAAAGAACTAAAAACAGATGGTGTTTGGTTTCCATCAAGGATGCTACATGTGTATAATTTATTTTTGTTAAAGGTAAGATAATTGAGTTTCCAGTGAAGATTCCTCATAGAGGTGTTGTGGCTTTGGAAAGCTGTTTTAATATTGTACTGATTGCAGATTTGCTTTAGTTTAGCTGCTATCGCTGATAAGTATGGGACAGTATCTAAAATTGTTTTTCTTTTGATGTTGTTTATGTTGTTGTTTATTTGAGTTTTTTTAATAACAGCCAATGAATGATATTTTTTATGGGAGTTTGTCCTATGTAGGTCTTTTTTCTTCAATGCCTATCTTGGTATGTCAATAATCTGCAAGCAAGTCTATAAGAATGAAGATTGAATCAAAGTATCATTCTGGCTCAATCTAGAGCAGTAGTTGGAAGAAGTGGCTTCAAAATTTGTTTATCAGTGGCTCCAGGTTCAATTGCGAGCTTTAGAGTTTTGGAATCTTTGTTCAATTGTTAAGTTGGAATAGTACTTTGTTATTTAGGGAATTCTTTTTTTTCTAGAGTGGTGTATTAGATGATTCAGTAGAATAGTTACATTTTTTTTAGTAGTTTTCTGTCTTGCATTTATTGGAAACTTTTTCTTTCTCTATATATTCATCATTTTCACATTACTCACATTAGAGTTGTATGAAGTTTGAAGCAAGATGATGTATTTTGCTCATTTTTTATGTCAAATTCTAAACATTTTTCTTTAAGAAATTATTTTTATTCTTAATATTTTTAATGTTAGAATAACAACAGCAATGAATGATAGCTTTTTATAAAGATTATTTGCAGATTTTTAGAGAAAGTCACTTTCTTCTTCAGCAGCCATTATAAATATTGTCATATTAATTACATTACCTAATCAAAGCTAAAACCTTCAACAGATACACTTTAAACGTGCTTATGTGACAGCCAATCAGATGAAATAATGACATCACATGGACCTCTCAATTCACAAACACA
Source organism: Epiperipatus broadwayi (assembly GCA_028023455.1). Taxonomy (NCBI): domain Eukaryota; kingdom Metazoa; phylum Onychophora; class Udeonychophora; order Euonychophora; family Peripatidae; genus Epiperipatus; species Epiperipatus broadwayi. The sequence goes on along the minus strand of JAQFVV010012509.1, from coordinate 571,888 downwards.
AGTCAGAACTATAAGAAAAAGATGAGACCCATCTTCTTCTATGCCTCAATTTATATATAAATAAGCCAGACTCAAGAATTTTGAACTAAGAGTGTGAAGCTTAAATACGTTCACATTTAATTCACTAAATATTATATATAAATAAACAATGCGAAATCTTTTGATTTACTATGAAGCAATTTTTTAAATCTAATGAAATGATCTTAATAAATGTAAATATATCAAATTTATTAAGCACAAACAGATAACATTGTAATAACGTGAAAGCTAAAACTTTCAAAAGATATGCTTTAAACATGCTTATGTGACAGCCAATCAGATGAACTAATGACATCACATGGACCTCTCAATTCACAAACACAAGACAGAACTATAAGAAAAAGATGGAACCCATCTTCTTCTATGCTTCAATTTATATATAAATAAGCCAGACTCAAACATTTTGAACTAAGAGTGTGAAGCTTAAATACGTTCACATTTAATTCACTAAATATTATATATAAATAAGCAATGCAAAATCTTTCGATATACTACAAAGCAATTTTTTAAATCTAATTAAATGATATTAATAAACGTAAATATATCAAATTTATTAATCGCAAACAGATAACATTGTAATAACGTGAAAGCTAATTAGATCTGTTTGCGCTTAATAAATTTGATATATTACCTAATCAATAATTGGAATATTTAGGGTTTCTAATGAGTTTCTGGATTTAGTTCTATGCTAAGATATAATCTTAATAGCAATGTTCTGATGATTTATAAATTTAAGACAAGAGAAGAATATATAGTTTAATAATGACACATGACCACTATCTCTTATCCTAGCACATAATTGGAGGATTGCATTAGATCCTAAGATCTAGGTGCAGTGCTGTCAGATCCAAGGCTCCTCACTGATGAAGGCCACAAATCAGAAACTAGTCTGGGAATATTGGATGAGTAGGCACTAGATAGGGATTTTATGCACAAGCCTTCTGACACCCATTGATTACTCTGATTGGCATAGGGTGGCGCTACTGTATGGAGAGTTTTGCCTAGTTTAATAATGTTTATTCTTTTAAATCTTATTTTTTGCTAATAAAGTTGTAAAAATCCAGCTGGTATATTTAAACATATTAATATTATGCTAGTTTTTTTGTAATTTATTATTCTGTAGACATAAATTTTTATTGATTTTTTTTTTTTGTATTTAAAAAGACCATTACTATGTAAACAATACTGTTTTGACTTAAATTATGAGGAAGAAAATGTCAAACTTATTTTATGTAAAATACTATTATTTAAATTGTTCATTATGAATTTTAAAATAATTGTTTACCAGTAAAATTCAATCTAAGCAAAATGACATTTGGTCTGCAAGATGCACTTTTGAGGCATATTTGTAAGTAGAAGGAAAACATTTTTTAACATGGTCAATGAATATAACAATAAATGTTTATTAACTTTATTGAAATTTAGAAATGACTTAATTTTTTTTTAGTAAATCAGATTAGGATAAATTAATGTAAATATATCTAAAGATATTTAACAGATTAATTTTCTAGCTTTTATCATAACACTAAGGAGTTTTAGATATGAAATTAGGGTAATATTTACTAAGGCTGTAACCTCAAGAATATGCATGTAAAAATGCTATATTAGGGATCTCTACAGGTCTTAACCACAAGCTTACACTTTGGAAGAAAAGAGGGGGACATCTTGTGCTTCCTAAACCACAATGCAACTTAATCACTTAGATTTCTATTAAAGTCATGTTGCTGCTGCAATTTTTACCCTATTCAGATTATTACACATTCTACGTTATTTGTAAGTTATATAAATATAAATAATACAAAATTATTTATTTATTTTTGTACATATATTTATAGCATTTGTTTGATTTAATAGTAATTTTTTATAGAGAGACAATATGTTTACATTTTATTTTTCCCAAAAGATTTTAGTATTTTATTATTTAGCATTTTATTTTTTTAAAATACGAACATTTCTCTTTTTTATAATGTTTTAAAATAATGATAAGTCAGCTATTTCTTCACTAATGCTTTGAGTCACAAATAGAAATTGACAAACTAATAAATATAGTACACATTAAACAAAAATAAAATCCATTTATTTATTCTACTGGATTGTAATGTAGGTGGTTTTAAAGCAAAGTTTACTTTAAATACACTTTTCTAATTTAATTATAAAAACTGATTACTTATCAAATTTTTTATTTCATCCATCCATCTCACATGTGGTCTCTTTCTGGGTCTTTTACAATCTCTTGGAATCCAGTTTAAAATTTCAATTGTCCATCTATTATCATCTCTTCTAACAATATGTCCAGCCCAACTCCACTTCAGTCTTTTAATTTTTTCAATGAGGTCAGTAACACCTGTTTGTTTTCTTACCCATACATTGTGTTTTCGATCTCTTCTTGTTACTCCCAACATACATCTCTCCATACTTCTTTTGCAGTGGATTGATAATGGTTGATAATGATGATGATGATGACTTATCAAATTACTGAAATGAAGCAAAGATAAACAATATTTTATTATATAATACTTTTTCATAAATAAATCTCTAGAAAGCTAATCTCTTCTTTGCATTTTAACAGAGTTTAGCAGTTTTAATTTGGATTTTTTAAAATTTTGGGATCTTTTTTGTTTAATTATGACCAAAAATGTTTGCTAGGGGTTTGAATTTGATCTTAAAATCTAGGTGCAGTGCTCTCAAAGCCAAGTCTCTTCACCGATGTAAGCCACAAGCTAGAAACTAGTCTGGGGATATTGAATAAGTAGGCACTACATAAAAATTTTATAGACAAACATTCTTGCAGCTTTTGATAACTGAGGATTGCATTTGGTGGCTGTGCTGTATGGAGAATTTCCATCATTTAATATTAATTGTTAAATGTTTTTAGAAAAAGTCTAACTTTATTTAAACTTTCCAAATACAAGCTGTTAATAATAATACAGAGATTAGTGTATGATGCAAGCAAGTGGTATATAATAATTTGTGTGCTACTACTAATAGTTGGATGCAGTTAGAAAAATTAAATAAAGTTTGAATTTTTAAAAAAAAATTTAATAATTAATATTAGATGATAGAAATAGTCCAGTATATAATTATAACTACAATAGTATTATCACAAACTTTCAGAGAAATACAATATTATTTTTGTATTTATATCTATATTTTTGCATATAACTTATAAATAATTTTAATCTTTGACATGGAATGTAAAATTATAATTTGTTAATTGTGACTATATATACATAAGTGAAATAGTACTGTTTTGATAAGAAATTAATTTCAATATAATTATTTAAATCCAATAATTATTTTAAAACTTTAAAGTCATTCTAATTTGAAAAGGTTATTAAATTGTATTTATAAATAATTAAATACTATACTAAATATTATTCCCACTTGTGGATTTTTTTAAAGACATTTTTGAATATTTAATCTAAAGTGGTTAGTTAATATTATATAAATTCAATATAATTGTGCTGTTTTTACTTCCATTTCTATATTCTTTACTAGTTGAATTGTTTTTAGAAAATTTCAGACTTTATTCTTACTTAAATACATTCAACTGTTGGTAATAATACCTAATATAGAACACAATATTTCAGTGATGTTTTTCTTCTCTCTTTACTGGCTACTGGTGACTTAATCCATGATAGCATCAAAATTGATCTGACAGTTTTTAGATTCATGAATACTGAATTTGAGATAATACTCTAATTAACAAGGTTATTCTGTTAAAGATAACTGTCAGAAGAGGGTTTATATATTCAACTATGAGGATCATCCTGATTTCTTCATTTTTATTATTTTAAGAGCAAGATTTATGAGTAGTTTTCAAATATTATGAATTATCATATTGCATTGACTTATGAGATTATTTACACTGTCATGTGAACAGTTTTTTAAATTTTCTTCTTCGTATTTTTTACTTTCTGTTCAATATTTTTGTGTTTTTCTAATCAAATTAATATTTATTAGAACACACATAGTTTGCTACTTTAAAAAATATATAAAAAAATTGAAGAAGTGGCTTATATAGCAATTGCAAATGATCCCATAACTCAATTGGTGTATATTCCATAATATTTAAAAATTATCTTATTAACCTTATACTAAAATAAAATTTAAAAAATCTTTCATAAGTATATAATTTTTTTTCACAGAGTATTTACTTTAACAGAATAACATAATTGGTTAAACAATTATTTTAAATTTAGTATTTTTAAATCTAGGAGGGCTCCAGTTTGATTTATATACCAGTATTGGCACTAATCAAACCAGAAACACCTGAAGAAGTTGAAACTTATATTCTATACTAACCTGCATATTAATACTAATAATTGAATATATTTAGAAAGATGTGAATAAAGTTTGAATCTTTCTAAAAACATTTAACTTCAATTAACATTACTAATCTCTAGACAAATATTAAATATTTATTTATTTATATTAAATTAGAATAAAAAAAATCAAAGCTCAATTGAAAATTGTTGCATCACAATCCAACAAATCCTGACATTTTTTTTCCTGATAGTACATGTTTTTGTTTGAGTTAGAGCTTCCATCTTTTGACTAAATCTATAACTACAGTGTATATGCACTGGACAGAGGAATTAGAATAAAATGGTAAATTGCAGTGAAACCAAGTTGTATAGAAGAAACTAGGGTGCAATGTGGACATTTTAAAAATGAAATTACATTCTGAAAATGAGTTGCTCGTTGGAAGAATTAATAAAAATGATTCATTTATTTGTAATGAAAAAATGATCAAATTAATGTTAGTGGGATAAAGAAGCTTAATATAAAATAATTATTTAAGTTGGAAAAAAAGTTTGATAAAAATAATAAATGGATACACTGAAAAATGTACGAATTTTGAATATTTATCTGAGGAAAAAAATAGTAGAAGGCAGTAAGTTTTTATGAGCCATCAAATGCAGGCAAAGCTAACCAATCTAAATAAGTTAAAGTAAAATGATTGTGATAGAATTTTAGATAAAATCAACTTTGACCTGCAAATGAAACTTATACTTCTCCATATAACTTTGTTATAATACTGTTTTCCAAAAAAATGTTCAGGAGTAAAGAAACATACTAAATCTATATTAACAAACAAAGAAGCAATAATTCTATGTTATTAATTATTTTAAATGTCTAAAAAAATATTTTTGCCTTCTTATTCTTGGAATTGATTTTCTAAGAAAATTAAAACAGAAAAAAAGAAAAAAGTCTTACATAGATTAGTCATGGATTATTAAATGAGAAATGAAGTAATGCGAATGCAGTTGTGTTTCTATTATTTTATAAAGTATGTTTATAATAATAAGAAATTAAAAGCAATATTAACGCTATATACTCAGAGAAAATATTAAATACAATTTTAATATATTTTCAGTGGAGAGCATGTTTTCACATGCAACTGTTATTTTCAAAACAACGAATAGTAAAAAAATTATGTGTTTTTTTAAAAATAAATATAAATCTATTTAATATTTAACAAATTATCAAATGTTTATATTTTTGAAATTTTTCTAATAACTTTATTGATTTTTTTTTTATCTGAAAGAAATAAGATTTATAAGAATGATTACTAACAATGTTTTAACAGGATGAAGCCGAAAAAGAGTAATTTAAACTCTCAAATTAATTACTCAATAAATATCTACTTACTTGCTTTTAGAATTTATCCAAAATTTTCCATGACATGCCATATATAAATGCCAGATATTTAATTATGTTCGTATTACGCCCTTTTTTAAAAAATAAAAGTCTTTTTTTTTTCATTTCATTTTATTAATATTATTTATTTATACACAATTATTTTTTATTACATAAATTTCCACAGTGGCTTTTTGCTCTATTTTAATTTTTTTTTTTTTTTAAACAAACAATTTTATTAGGCAATTTTTTTTTTTTTACAAACTTGAAGATATGAAATTCAACTGGATATTTTGTAGTTTATCATCACAAATAGACTAACTCAATGATGTATAAATTACCACAAGTATATTTCGTAAATACATAACAAAGATATAAAATAAATAAATAAAAGGGGAAAAAATATTTACTTCTAATGGGATCGTAATTGTGAGAACAGGCTCCAGATAGCATTACCAATATCTGTAGGGGCAAACGTCCTGTCACTTTAATTTTTGAAATTTTATTATAAATCAGTGATTGTAATTTCTTAGATGTAAAGTTGAAGCAAAAATGGTATCTTAGGAATCAAAGGGTAAAAAAAAAATAGTAATCATAATTGAAGGAAAAAACGCATTTCATGCTGTCAGTGAGAGTACAAATAGAAAAAGTACATGATTTGGTAATTGACTCAGTGATATCTCTATAGACAGAAAGAGCAAGTCATTGAAAACAAAAATGATGTATTGTTTCTTCAGACTTATGACAAAGGGAACAAATGGAATCAATATTAGCATGCACCATTCTCTGTGATAAGAAATGACTAATAGGGAGAGCATCTAAATTGATTTTGATAAGGAAAACCTATTGAAAACATGCAGATAAATAGAGATCGAGATTCAAAGTTACTCCACAGTGATTTAGCATTACTAACATCTCATAATGAGGAAGAATTATTTATCTATTTGTACACTTTTTATGAAGCTATGTATCATCAACAGGAGATGGAAGAAGATTCTTTCAATGATCATAAAATATATTTTAGAGATATGCCCGCATTAGATTAAATTAGACAAGTAGCTGTTAGGAAAATCTAAAAGATAGATTATAATGTTAATGCTTATTCTTAACAATTGGAAAAGCTTCTGGCTGAAAAAGTTAATGCTTTTACCCATTTTTAAAAGAAACTTAGTTTTTTTTGTTAGCAATTTGTGGAAGAAGAAGAGATTAGCAAGTTGTTCAAACATGTTATTTTGTAAGTAATTATCAAATTATAAAGAATTCTGAGATATTATTCTATTTAATATCAGCATGGACTAAGATTTGCTGCATTTGAATCCAGTATGTTCATCACTGACACAATTTTAATTTTCAGCTGACCTTATAAATACTTAGTTCATTTAATAATAAATGCCCAAACCCTTTTTCAGTATTTATTTCCCATTGTCTATCCTTCATTCTTATCTTTGGCATTAATTACTGTATTTTAGTCTTGCAATTTTTATTTCCTTCAATCTTTACATTTACTATTAATGAACAAATCAATATTTTGATCAGAGTTTATAAAAAAAACTCATCATTCACAAAAAGTAAATATCTACATTGTGCATTTTCCTTTTCACTAATTTAAGAATCTTGACTTGTATATTTAAATTTTCTATCTCAATCTTTATTTTCCTTAAAAACAAAGTATATAATAAGAGAAAAAAAATATTCATGATATCATTTCCCTTTCTCTGATTCTATTTCCAAGTTAGTACTTTTAAAAAATTGTTATTGTAAAACTGCTTGATCAGCAACTCCAGAACTTTAAAACCTCCACAACTCACTCCTATTTCTATCCATCCCAGTTTTTGTCTTATCTTTATCTGCAAAAGTTTTGAATAACTTTTTGTTTCCCTATAACTTATGTGAATTAACTAAAACAATCCACTCTTAATTTCTTCTAGAATAATGTGTCTCTCTATCCAAATCACAAACATATATATGCAAATATTTAGATGAGCTTAATAAAATTACTATTAATTTATAAGTATTTAATACTCTAGGATTTTTCTATTTTTCGTTTTATATTAATGCCATTTATCATTTTTCCATTTATGTTCGTTAACTTTATTAAATCTTATTTGAAACCAGTCCTTGATTGCTTTCTCAAAATTGATAATATTTCTATTTCCAAATCAACTTCTCTTATTTTTCTATTATTTTATTTGACTCCTAGTTCATTAATTTATCCATCTTCTCTTATATCATTATTTAATAATATGAAATAATTTTCTAACTCCTATTGCTTTTTCTCCCATTATCTTTTTTGTTTGTGTTTGACAACTTTTTCTAATTATTAATTACAATTAAATTCTTATTTTCATTCAAAATTTAATTTAACTATACCAGCCTTTTTCTTTAAACATATATCCATCTAGGTTTTATTTTCTCTTTTTCCAATCACTTTTAAAGCTTTTGGTATTCTTATATATTTTTTGAAATATTTTTTATACTTTTTAAAGTATATTATTTCTATGATTCTTTGTTGTTGTTTTATTTTTTTTACTATTTTTATTTGATCTTGATTAAATATTTGTTGATGCTCTTTGTATCATATCAATCCCTTCATTACAAGTGGTAAATTAATCTTTTATTGATGTTTTCAAAATATCAAATTTTCTCAATTTAAAATTTATTCTTTATTTCTCATTCATGTCAGTCAATCTTTCTTTTATTTTCCATAGATACTCATTCTACTTTCTAATTGTGTAAATATACTATTGTAATTACCATAGTGTTTTTTTCCTTATCGGAAATATTCTTAATTGTTATCTGGCATTCCATAATAGAAAATATAATTCAACCCTATTTCATATAGTTTGTTCAAATTTTGAATCTTTATCTTTTTTTTAATGCCTTTTTTTATTTTTAAAAAAGTACTATTCCTATTTTACACTTCATATTTATTTATATCAAATTATAATTATTATTTTATAGTTTTCTTTTTTGAATCTCTAAGAAATATTTTCAAATGTTTTCATTCCTTGAATTTTCATAGACGCCTGAAAGTGAGGAAATTTTTAAAGTGTCAAATGGGTCTTATTCAATCTCAACGCACCCAACCTTTCTTCTAAAAATATCTTATTTTGCTTTCTGAATCTTGTTCACATTTTTATCTTCTTATATATTTTCACTAATACCATTAATCTTGCATTAACAATTTTCTTCTGATAATTAAATCTGGATAATATTTTTATAACATTTTTTTTTTACCCACATTCTTATTATCCTGTTTTTATTGTAAGTGCTATAACTTCTTTTCTCTCTATTTTTGTATGATATTCTACATCTGTTTTTATATGTAGGTATTCCATTTCTATTCTCAGTTCAATATAGTATATAATTTATTGAAAAGTATTACTAAAATGGTCACTATATACAAACTAAAATAATAAAATAAAATAAAAAGTGAATGAAATACTAAATTTATTATAGAGTTAAGCTTGAGGTACATAAGTTAATAGTTTAGAGTTAGTGCGATATAATATTATTTATTCTATCTATATAGGTTTTGAGGGCTCATATTGCTTCATGCTACTATGACCATAAATTTAGTGATAGCTTCATAAACTGCCACCTCTCTTTGCATTTGATATGCAGCTTTGAAATTTACATTGCAGTAGTCTATAATCAGCCTAAGTTTATATATATACTGTCAAAACCTTTACTTTTATCATTTGCGTATTTTTATTATTATTAAAATGCAGAGAAAACATAGAAAAATCTAAATTGGGTCATAATATTTACAAAATATTTTTATCTTTGTCTCATATAACCTAATTCAAATACTGGATCCAAGCTCACAATTCACGATATACATTTATACAATCACAAGCTATTTTTTTGATTAGCATATATGTTAGTTTCAGTAATAATTTTTTCATACATTTTTTATCAAATATAAATTCAAATAATAATTAAAAAATATATAAAAATAAAATATTAATTATAAAATACATAAAAACAAAGACTTACCATTGTCTTCAAAGTACATTGGTAAAAAAGTTGTATTTTTCCCGATGTACTTTTTATGATGCTTGTTATGTCCTTGATTTAAAAAAAACTAAGAGAAAAACAAAAAAATTCAATTTAGTTGATCACAAAAATTATCTTAAAATTTTTATTTTTCATCGTAGAAAAATAAAACCCTTATGTAAAGTAGAAAGAATGCCAGAAATGATAATGTAAAAAGTGAATGCATAGACTGCATAGATTTCCATTAATCTTAAGTGAAAACTGGATGTTTATAATTTGAAATTTCTTATGTGCTTTAAGTGCGCGTAATAACGAAAAAGTTAATATAACATTAAGTAGGATATAGATGGACCTTGTGAATTTAAAATAAAATGTTAAAGAAACTATTTAAAAAATGGATATATACTTTACTATAAAGGTTCAAATATTGAAAATATCAATAGAATGGAATTCATTAAAAGTAAATGATGGAATAACAAATTGTGAAGATTGATGTTGTATCAAACAAATGGTGTACTAACATTAATTATTCAATTCAAGAAAAAATACACAGTAGAAGCATATTACTTTTATTTAGATGTGCAAAATACTTTTGATTAGACCAAACATAATTTTAAAATTTCCATGAAAGATTTTAATGCTGAAATTGGAATATAATTTAAAGATGAAAATATTAAATAAATGTAATTATGGAGACATAATAAGAAAAGACAGATATTTATCAAGGTTCTTTTGGGAGGTGAGTTCAAAGAAGGAATATGCATGGAAGTGTTTAAATATATAGCTAAGCTGAAATATATTTTGATTAATAAAAAATATGTATTTTTAAACCATAATGTGGATATTAGATTCAGTACAAGAAGTATATCATTTAGAGGAATTTAAAATGCATATTAATGAATTAAAGGCAAAGATAATACTGCTTTATACAAAATGAGAGAAACAATGACTATTAATAAAATCTACATCAACTGCTAATGTTTTTACTTCCAGAAATGCTACCATGACACTAAACTAAAACTTATCAATTCTTTTAAGATGGCCATATACTTGAATGAGATCAATAAATAATGTATATTGTACTTAAAATAACTATACATTCAGCAAAAACAAAAAAACAAGAATTTACTAGCAAGTTATCAAGTAAGACATATCAAATTGTATATGAAGGAAAGAAGAAATATAAAAATAATTTAAACTAATCCACATTTTAGAACTGAATATCTAAGATTTTGTAAGATGATAGAAAAAAAAGATGATGATATGAAAACATATAACTAGGAAGCTGCAAGGAGAGATATAGGAAAAAATAAAAGTCTCAGAAATTTAAATATGATAGTATTGAAAGCAAAGTTATTTCAATAGTAAAATAGTATACTATTATTAAAAAGTAGAATAACATTATAAAATGTTCTGAAAGATTTTACAAAGATTTGTATACCACTGCAGTAAGGATAATCATATACAATATATATATATCATCTTTTGAAATGCAATGATGGAATTAGTATAGAAGTTGATGAAGATTTATAATTATATTAGTTTATAATATTATTTTTATGGAATCCATTTTTATTTCCATCGGTAAATGTTACTTTAACTTATTTGTATTACTAAATATATTTATATTTGTCTTCTTTAATCGAATCATTTAGAATTGTAAATAATTTCTAAGTAACTATACTTTGTTTTCCTGAAGATTTGTGCTGATGGTATTTTAATTATATATTGAACTATTTCCATCATCTAATATTAAGTATTGACTATTTTTAGAAAAATTTGACTTTATTTAAATTTTCTAATTGCATTACTGGTCTAACCAACTGAGCCACCCTGCCAAAGGTTAGAACGTTACCTTAAAATTCAATATTCAAGAATCTAAGGATCCAAATTCGATTCCCATGCTCGTATTGTCAGGCCAGCAACATGTGAACAATTGAATGTATTTGGAATATTTAAAAAAGTTATCTTTTTCCATCGACATTCAGTATATATATAATATTAGATGATGACAATAATCCAATATATAAATACAACTATACTTTATTCTCAGATGTCTTTATATGAGCTGTTTTTATTTTATTTTATGTGATTTATATAAAGAACATCTCTAAATATTTTTTATTCGAAGGAACATGAAATAATGTCTTTAGTTTAACTTAAGAGGAGATGAAGTAAAAAAAAAATCAATAATTTCTTTTTACAGATTTCTGACATTTAAAAAAAAAAAAAAAATCCTTGAATGTATGCAACTTATTCTAGTGGATTCATTAATTATAAAATCATTATTATTATTCTTTTTGTTAAATTTACTAAGAAAACTATTTAAAATTGATTGTGGTGTTTTGTTTGTAGTTTCATTATTTATCGTCAGTTTAAAAATAAATATACTGTATTGGATTAAAAATATTTGTTTTTCTTAAATATATTTTTTTGTTGCTGCTGTTGCTTTTGTTGCTAAGGCGCGAAAGATTTTTGAAAATTGTTTTTTAATTTTTGTTGTCTTGAATAATTTTTACGCGTATGTTTGTAAATCTTTATACAAAGTTAAATTTTTCCAGTAATTATTCTATGAAAAATAATAATGTGATTTGTTTTAGCATTTTATTTTTTATAAAACTTTTGTTTCTTATAATAGAAAGTTTTACTGTTTAGACAAATAATGTTTTTGATCGTGCATGTTTACAATCTTGAGGAGAGCGACATCAAATAGATTACTACTGTAATATTAAACGAAAGCGAGTGAGTCACGTGATACTTATTTGAAACTATTTTATATATATATGTTATTTACACTACTATTTATTTTTTAATTAATATAAAAATTGTGTATACGTGTTTTTGTTAAAAATTTGATCATTGTTAAATGTTCTAACTGGATTTTATCGACAGATAAATTAAGAATGAGCTTCTTCTTTTTTTTTTTTATAGCTTCTGTATTAATTTCCACACAAGTTTTCAGATATTCAATAAATCTTACGAAAGCTATCAGAGAGGAAGAAAGTAAAGTTGAATTCTTAAAGGACTAAACTTGTGATTTGGATTTTCAGGAAAGGAGACGATAAAGCTGTTTCATGTGAATTGGAAGAGGTTATTAATAAACTATGGTATTATGCAGAGTTGAGTATTGGGGGGGGGGGAGACTTAGCACTGGAGAAAAGTTTGCTTATGTTCTTGAAAGGAAAGATTTTCAATAGATATATTTGATCAGAATTTGCTTGTCAATCTGAGGCTTGGATACAACAGAATGCGAATGGGTAATAAAGTAGATAAGAAAGGATTGAAGATAAAAATGGGAAGAGAAAGTGAGTAAAAATATAAAAAATTCTAATGATGGGTTAGCTGCATATTCATTGCAAAATATTCAGCACATACAAATATTTCATTTACCATATTGTTTTCATTAAAAAGTTTTTATTATTATTTTGCATTTAAATATTGTAACATCATAAACAAAAGCAGTAATTTGATATTTGATTTTTACAAATTGCGAAACAATGGTAATCATAAATAGTTAAATTGAGTGATGTTAGTAATTGTAGTAAAGATATTTCCATTGAAGCATTAAATAATTAAATAATAATAATTGAAGCATTAAATAATTAATTCTCAAAAAGACAAGAATTAACATTATTATTATAACAGTGATAAAGAATAAATGCACAATTTTTACGTCAAGTTTATTTTAACTAAATTTAATAAGAAATATATATACAATAAACCACACACAAACTTCTTTATAAATCTTGATTTATTATATGAACTATTATAATGTATAAAAATATACTTCAATGTTTTCAATTATATTCTTTTTATAGTCTTTATTAAGGATAATTAAAAAATACATAAAAAACAACAAATACAAATATTTCATAATTACATATAACACATATAAATATATCTTACCTTAAATCTCTTCTAACAAACAATCTTAATTTAGTCAAGCATTGGTGGTCGAGTGGTCAGCACAGCTGCCTTACAAGCACTTGTTCAGGGTTTGCGGGTTCGCTTCCCTGCCGATGCTTTGACACATAAAAAAAAAACAATCTTAATTTTTCATTACATTCATTTCTTAGATACCTTTCTTAAAATAATCCCCTATAATTATTTAATTAAATCAACCTATTATCCTCATTTTTTAAAATTAACATCCTATTCATTACAGGTTTTATTTCATTAATATAAATTCCTTCTTTTATAATATAATACATTCTAAAAGTTCTATTTTAAAACTTTATGTTTTAATTACTCATTTGACCATAAACTGCAGAATTTTTATCATTTAAATGCTGTTTTAATCTTGTTGCTAATTTATTCTTTGTAGTTTCAACATATGACATTTCTTTATTGTCTTTAAAACAACCTAAACTTTTTATAATATAAACCAAATTCACAACTTCTAAATTATTACAATCATTATCATTATTAAATAAAAAATTTATATATTTTTCTTTTTATAGTAGGACAAATAATAATATATTTTTTATTAATCATATTAAACAATTTCATAATTTCAACAAACAAACCTTTTGAAACATTGAAGCCAACATAAATTATCTTACTATTATTATTATTTAATCTTATCCTATTACTCGTTTTTTTTTCAATAGTTTTGTTGCAAAACAAACTACTAAAACCTCCCTAGAATAATCATTTATAAAATATTCCTATTTTATCATATTATTTTCACTTTTTAATAAATCTTCATTTGAAAATAGTTTAATTGCTCTTTGAATCCTATTATTAATAATATTTATTTTATTGTGATTATTAATATCTGAAAACTAACTATTTAACATACCAAAAATGTTTTTTTTCTATAAACAGAAGTTTCTATTACTATCCTATTATTATTACTTATTTTTTTAATTCTAACATCCATATACTCACTAATATTAACATTTTATTTTTCCATAGTAAATTTAATTTTATCCTCTTTGATCATGATTGTAATAATTTAGAAGTTATGAATTAGGTTGATATTATAAAATGTTTAGATTGTTTTAAAAATAATAAAGAAATATCATATGTTGGAATTATAATGAATAAATTTCAAAAAGATTAAAACAACATTTACATGATAAAAATTCTGCAGTTTATGGTCATATGAGTAAATTTAAACATAAAGATTTTAAAATAGAACTTTTAGAATATATTAGATTGCAAAATATAAAATGCACTAACATGCACTAGCACACAAATCTGAAGACAAATAAAGAAATATATATATTGTGCCAGTCCGTGTATAACGGCCATGCACAAAATGGCTGTTTGCTGAAGATTCAGCACAGCTTACATGTATTACATGAAAATTATAATTTTAATACGATTTATTAAATTATAATTCAGAGGGGAAGTGGGAGGTATGGATATAGTACATAAATAAATGGGTTTGGGCTATATTATATTCTTATTATACCCACAGTACAAGTGTATGCAGTGTATATATGTTTTAATAATTTATTCGACTAGCAAACCTGTCTAAAAAAAAAAAAAAAGAGGGAAAATAAGTTGTAATATTTGTTTATGTGTAGAACAGTTTTTTTTTGTTGTATTTTACTACTTATAAATGTTCGAACACACATATATAGAAATGTATTTTTATTTTTTATTATTTTCCTAAAAAAAGAAAAGAAAATTCTAAATAGCTAAAAAGTTTTTGCATTTATTGGAATTTATCTTTTCTAATTGTTAGAATGAGAGGGTTTGAAATTAATTAATTAAATTTGTAAAGGAAAAAAAACCTTTTTGCTAATTACAATCTACTTTCAACCGAAGAAAATGTTTTGTATAAAAGAATTTTCGGTTGATCGTGAATAAAGATAAAATAGATTTTATCTGAGAAAGGAATGTAAGCACAATGGGTGTCAAGTATTCAATATGGAAGCTTGCAAAAGTGTACTTTAATAAATAAAAAGGTAAAAGAATGTAGAAAGGTATAATTAAATTTATTATTAGCTGATGCAATAGCTCGTAGAGGGGGTATGACAATTGGACTGTTTGGGCTATATGTGCTGCTTACTGGGGGCTTTGGGTCAGTCGAGTACTAGCTTGCTAAAGCGTGCGGACCAAGGGAGATTAGCCTGCTAAAGAGTGCGGACAAGTTAATGCTAAGCTTGCAAAAGCATTCCAATGGCAAAGATTTAGAAAGTTAAATCTTGTCTCCCGCTAGTCTAAAAAAATGGAACAGTATAGAGATTTGTGAAAAACAATCCGACAGAGAGAAAGGAGACAATGAACTGTGTCTGTTAAAATTATAATCACTTGGTTATTTCCCAGAAAAAGAATTTGAAAAATTAACATTTAGCAAGGATCGCTGAGTGGAGTTTGGAAAATGATCAACAACATGGATTCTCAATACGTTTAAATAGAAAAAAAGAAAACGAAAGACGAATCATAGTTGGAGAACTGCAATTCATTTAGGATCTACTTGCCCTAATCAGCCGTGTGCGATATACATATATACGGGAGAAATATACTTACAGATCCGATAGGTTGAAAGATGGCTCGATTATACGTTCCGGGTTATTATCCTACCATGGAGTAGACTTTCAGCCGTAGTACACCACCTGTTTGGCTATCGAGTCCGAAGATGCCTTAGAAGAAATAGCAGACCCTGATGACAAGAAAGACTCAAAGTATGTCGGTGAATGGAAGCCTTATCTGCCCTATGAAGTAGCCGTGTGGCCCAGGAAGTTCGAATTGAATACAAGAACAAGTTCAGAGGAGCGTGTATAGTTGGTTATATATATATATATATATTTTATATTCTATTATTTTTTTTTTTTCTCTCTCATTTATGTTCTTTGTAAATTTTTTTTATGATATATATATTATTACTGCATACCTTGTTATATGGATTTATTACTCTAAAGTGGGAAGGAATATAGGGCACACCCATTGTGTAATCTTTTAGATATTGTGTTTTTTTCTTTTTATATATATCTTGGGGTCATATGTATATGCATCGGTGGAGGGTAAATATAATTTAAATATTTTTTTATATATATTGGATTTATATGTATGCATTAGTGGAGGATAAATATAATAATCTGGGGATAATAAATATTCACTTTTGTAATTAAAATCGTTTATAAGTTTTTGACTTAGCTTTAAAATAATTATTAAGTTATTAGTACAGATATATAGTTTTTTTTTTTTTTATCAAAATGCCAATCCACGTAGTTAACCTGAGATTTATAGAATATAAAGTGAGCTAGATAGGGATAACTTACCGGGGAGTTGGATTGTTTCTTTTATTTTAGTCCGAAAGTCTCGAAATATTCATATTCGTTAATGACTAGTCACATTTTACACACTCTTTCGGGAAAGAAAAGGAATAAGTATAATCTTGAACGGGAGTGGCGCTAGAGACTGAAGGAAATATTCAGTACTCTTAAAGGTGTGTAAGGACACTTTAATTAGTCAACGTATAATTAATCGGCTAATGAAACAATTTAACAAGGAAGGTCTGGATGGGCCTAATTTTAGGTTCAATCTACTTCCTCTAATAATTTCTTTGAGGTATTTACTCATATTTAATCAAAAATATTTTAAAGAATTATTATCGATGTCCCATTCGGTAGCATACGTCACTTCATGCTCGGTGCATATGAGAGTCTAACCATGCAAGACCACTACAGGGGTGTCGAACCGGTACAGAAAAATGGCGCCTCAATCGTGGTAAAGACGAACTAGGTTAAGATGAAAAAAGATAGTATTAGTAGAAATCTATACTATATTTTTGTGGTTTCAAAACAAATTTTGGACAGCTAAGTTAAGAGAAGAACGTTGTAAATGAGTTAGGATTTTAATAATTGCGTAAGAGAAGGTTGAAATATACGGCTTTGATTATTTAGTTATAAGATTTTTTCTTTTTCGAGCAAAAATTTATTATCGTGAATGAAATAAATTATTAACAGAAGTTAGATAAATAATTCTGTCATTTATTAGGGCATATAAGTAGAACGGGGCATTTGAAATTTTTTGTTATATTATCACACGTTTGAGTAAATTGTCATTAGAAATCAGGGAATGTGCTTGGAGGAAAGGGCGATTAGTAGGGCAT
The DNA here is from genome assembly GCA_028023455.1 of Epiperipatus broadwayi. NCBI lineage: Eukaryota > Metazoa > Onychophora > Udeonychophora > Euonychophora > Peripatidae > Epiperipatus > Epiperipatus broadwayi. The sequence continues at coordinate 554,139 of JAQFVV010012509.1, read as the reverse complement.
AGCGTAAGACGTGGTGTACTGTGAATTTACTATACGAAATTAAATTAAATATTTTTCTGGAATTGAGTTAATAAACGTTAGTATAAGGGTAAGAGTACCTTGACTTTCAAGTTCAGTAAATTTAAACCCGTAAATGCTTACGAGAGCAGGGAAAATCAGAATGGAACAGGCAATAATCAGTGAAACGCTAGTAAACCTGTCGGAAGAACAGGAAGTGGACTGTCAGAAAAATGAACTAGGAAAGGAAAAAGAATGCTTAAAGGAAATGATGGAAGATTTCGCAAACCTTGTGAAAAAGGAAATGGCTAAAATGTCAAAAGAAGTAGAAAGATGGAGAACAGAGAGGGCTAAACAAGAGGAAAATATCGTTCAGAAAATAGAGGAAATGCGAAGCGAATTAGTACAAGAAATAGATTTAAGATTTCAAAAGTGGGAAATGAAATGTGATAAATCTAAGCAAACTAAGGAGGATGACATAGAAGCAAATATAAGAGATAGTCAGTCAGTTAAGTTAGGGCCAGAGGAGACAAAGCAGGACACAGAAATGGAGTACAAACAAAATAGGATGGTTGAAAATGTTAAAAATGAACAAGACAACCATATGGCAAATAGTGGAGATCATCTGGATGGTCGTATAGAAAAGACCAATGGAAGTGATCAGCTGCCACAATTAAATATTAACCAATTTTTAAAAATCCGTACATTTGAAGGAAAAGTGGGGGAGGCTCCAGTGGAGCATATAAGAAGTCTGGAAAATTACTTTCGGATAAACAAAGTAAATGAAATCAGTAAATTGCTTGTTGCCAGCGCTCATCTAAATGGAGACGCATTAGCTTGGTGGGAGTCTTTGTTTCATCATCCTCCAACCTTCAATCAATATAAGGATATGATTGTTAACAATTTCTGGAGCCCAGAACGTCAGGAGACTATCCTGTATCAAATAATGCAGGAAAAATACAAGAGTAACACGAACGAAAACTACTCTCAATTTTTTCGTAGGCAAGCAGCTAAATTAAGAAATTTAAACGCCTGCCAAACATCGGAGGGTCAAATTATTAGAATAATTAGACATAATTTTCCTTTCCGAATAGAACAAACATTGTTGACAGCAAATGTAAATACAATGGAACACATGGCGGAGTTATTGAACGTGTTGGACATGAACCAACTGGACAAACCCCCAGATAAATTTAGAGAAAATTCGCGTATTAGCGCAATAGGATGGGACAGTGATGATGATGATCAAAGGGGATATATAAAAACAAAGAAAAAAAATTGGAATTCAGAAACGAATGTCAAATATAGTGACAGTCAAGTAAATGACCAGGGTAAGAAATATGGAAAAGGCAGGGGATATAGGCCAGATTCGCCGAAGCCTGGGGGGAGTAAAAATAAATAGTAAATAACAGTGTAGTGTAAGTGAGTATGTCGTTTAAAAGTGGAGGTGAGGACTTTGTGGTTGTTTCAGGCATTGCATGTAAGGTTTGAATTATGTCGGTTTGCTCATGTTCTTTGGGAGATGAGAGTTTGGAGGGTGGGCTGCAGATCTTATGTAGTTCGGAATTTTGTGGCGTTAGGTCGGCGTATGTACCCTGTCACTAATGCGGGGGTACCGTTGGGCTGAGAAAAGGGAAAAACTTTTGTTTTCCTCTCGGGGACCTTCTTACCTTGTAATGCGAAAAGACCCTATAAGTCTTAAAAGAAAGAAGCGTGGGTGCATTTACTAAGGTATTCATTCAAATTACCTCTTCGAAAGCGAAGAGCTTGTTTTTCGTGTTCTAAAATGCAAAAGGATCTCATAAGCCTCCAAAGACGTGAGCTGGGATGCATTTATTACACATTTATGGTACTTGACATACGTTGTTCGTCACAGAGTTCTGCATGAAGTAGGGATCTGTAAGCTGATGCTCTGGGTTTCTTATGGTCTCGAGGTGGCATGCGGGGGGACGATGTAGTCTGAGCCATGCAGATTGATGTTTGAAGGGCTATGGGTGTATATTGCTACTGAATGAACGACATAACTTGCATGTTTAAAATGTATAATATAAATGCTGAATTTAAAATGTAAGTAATTAAAGAAGATGTAAAAATAGTTAAGTAAGACCATTAAAAAAGAATGGTTTCCTTTTTAACAGTCTCATCGGGGACGGGGGTATTGTGCCAGTCCGTGTATAACGGCCATGCACAAAATGGCTGTTTGCTGAAGATTCAGCACAGCTTACATGTATCACATGAAAATTATAATTTTAATACGATTTATTAAATTATAATTCAGAGGGGAAGTGGGAGGTACGGATATAGTACATAAATAAATGGGTTTGGGCTATATTATATTCTTATTATACCCACAGTACAAGTGTATGCAGTGTATATATGTTTTAATAATTTATTCGACTAGCAAACCTGTCTAAAAAAAAAAAAAAAGAGGGAAAATAAGTTGTAATATTTGTTTATGTGTAGAACAGTTTTTTTTTGTTGTATTTTACTACTTATAAATGTTCGAACACACATATATAGAAATGTATTTTTATTTTTTATTATTTTCCTAAAAAAAGAAAAGAAAATTCTAAATAGCTAAAAAGTTTTTGCATTTATTGGAATTTATCTTTTCTAATTGTTAGAATGAGAGGGTTTGAAATTAATTAATTAAATTTGTAAAGGAAAAAAACCTTTTTGCTAATTACAATCTACTTTCAACCGAAGAAAATGTTTTGTATAAAAGAATTTTCGGTTGATCGTGAATAAAGATAAAATAGATTTTATCTGAGAAAGGAATGTAAGCACAATGGGTGTCAAGTATTCAATATGGAAGCTTGCAAAAGTGTACTTTAATAAATAAAAAGGTAAAAGAATGTAGAAAGGTATAATTAAATTTATTATTAGCTGATGCAATAGCTCGTAGAGGGGGTATGACAATTGGACTGTTTGGGCTATATGTGCTGCTTACTGGGGGCTTTGGGTCAGTCAAGTACTAGCTTGCTAAAGTGTGTGGACCAAGGGAGATTAGCCTGCTAAAGAGTGTGGACAAGTTAATGCTAGCTTGCAAAAGCATTCCAATGGCAAAGATTTAGAAAGTTAAATCTTGTCTCCCGCTAGTCTAAAAAAAAAAAATGGAACAGTATAGAGATTTGTGAAAAACAATCCGACAGAGAGAAAGGAGAAAATGAACTGTGTCTGTTAAAATTATAATCACTTGGTTATTTCCCAGAAAAAGAATTTGAAAAATTAGCATTTAGCAAGGATCGTTAAGTGGAGTTTGGAAAATGATCAACAACATGGATTCTCAATACGTTTAAATAAAAAAAAAAAGAAAAACGAAAGACGAATCATAGTTGGAGAACTGCAATTTATTTAGGATCTACTTGCCCTAATCAGCCGTGTGCGATATACATATATACGGGAGAAGTATACTTACAGATCCGATAGGTTGAAAGATGGCTCGATTATACGTTCCGGGTTATTATCCTACCATGGAGTAGACTTTCAGCCGTAGTACACCACCTGTTTGGCTATCAAGTCCGAAGATGCCTTAGAAGAAATAGCAGACCCTGATGACAAGAAAGACTCAAAGTATGTCGGTGAATGGAAGCCTTATCTGCCCTATGAAGTAGCCGTGTGGCCCAGGAAGTTCGAATTGAATACAAGAACAAGTTCAGAGGAGCGTGTATAGTTGGTTATATATATATTTTTATATTCTATTTTTTTTTCTCTCTCATTTATGTTCTCTGTAAATTTTTTTTATGATATATATATTATTACTGCATACCTTGTTATATGGATTTATTACTCTAAAGTGGGAAGGAATATAGGGCACACCCATTGTGTAATCTTTTAGATATTGTGTTTTTTTCTTTTTATATATATCTTGGGGTCATATGTATATGCATCGGTGGAGGGTAAATATAATTTAAATATTTTTTATATATATTGGATTTATATGTATGCATTAGTGGAGGATAAATATAATAATCTGGGGATAATAAATATTCACTTTTGTAATTAAAATCGTTTATAAGTTTTTGACTTAGCTTTAAAATAATTATTAAGTTATTAGTACAGATATATAATTTTTTTTTTTTTTTTATCAAAATGCCAATCCACGTAGTTAACCTGAGATTTATAGAATATAAAGTGAGCTAGATAGGGATAACTTACCGGGGAGTTGGATTGTTTCTTTTATTTTAGTCCGAACGTCTCGAAATATTCATATTCGTTAATGACTAGTCACATTTTACACACTCTTTCGGGAAAGAAAAGGAATAAGTATAATCTTGAATGGGAGTGGCGCTAGAGACTGAAGGAAATATTCAGTACTCTTAAAGGTGTGTAAGGACACTTTAATTAGTCAACGTATAATTAATCGGCTAATGAAACAATTTAACAAGGAAGGTCTGGATGGGCCTAATTTTAGGTTCAATCTACTTCCTCTAATAATTTCTTTGAGGTATTTACTCATATTTAATCAAAAATATTTTAAAGAATTATTATCGATGTCCCATTCGGTAGCATACGTCACTTCATGCTCGGTGCGTATGAGAGTCTAACCATGCAAGACCACTACAGGGGTGTCGAGCCGGTACAATATATATTATTTTAATACATATATTTAATTAAGTGGCTAAGCGCTTTCAAGGGTCAGAACCCTCATTCATAGCTATTTTGTAAATAGATAAGAAACTGATTAGGAGCAATGTAATTTTATACAAATGCGATAGTTACGTATTCCATTTCCTGGAGATTTTGTAGCAAGTCTTTTCTATTTATGGCATCGCTATCTCTAGCAATAAAGTAAGCCTCTTTTATATATACATTTCTTTATTTGTCTTCAGCTTTGTGTGCTTGTGCATGTTAGCGCATTTTATATTTTGCACTTTAAAACAATTAGCCATGAAGTTTAAACTGTTTGCTCATTTCAATATATTAGATTGTATTATGAAAGAATTATAAAAGAAGGAATTTATATTAATGAAATGAAACCTATAATGAATGAGATATTAAATGAAAAAGAGAGAGGATAGTAGATTGTATTTATATGTTAGACTATTCCCATCAACTATTATGAGTATTGCTTGTCTTTAGAAAAAATTAACTTTATTTAAATATTTCAAATACATTCATCTGTTAGGAAATGGCATATCAAACAGGTTACTATATGCCAAACATTTTGAAAGATATTCTTCTCTCTTCAGGTGATGTTGGCCTGACCAGTGATAATACTAGCATGGGAATCAAACCTGGATCCTTAGATTCTTGAGTATTGAATTTTAAGATAATGCTCTAACCAATAGTCATCCTGCCAAAGACAACAGTCACTTGAAATTTCATATACTTATCTATGAGATTCCTCCTGACTTCTCCACTTTTTCTTAAGAGCCAAAGTTGATTAGTGGCTTTCATATGTTATGTATAGTCACACTAAGTTGACTTATGGAATTGTTTGCCTTTGACAGGTGAGCAGCTTTAAATTTTCTTCTTTGTATATTTTCTTCTCTATCCAATATTTTTGTGTTTTCCCAATTAAACATATGTTCATTGATGCATACATGGTCTGCTTTGTTAGACACATTTGGTTTTTCTCTTCTAATCATTTGTTTGTGTTCTTGAAAGTGCTTTTCAATGGGACGACTAGTTTCACCAATATATGTTTATCCATATTCACATGGTATTTTATAAATGCAGTTTTTGTCTTTTCAGCATTTCAAGTTTAGGCTTTGTAGATGTTAGAATTTCTCATAGTATGGTATGGCTCTGGAAGATTCTTTTGATGTTATTACTGATTGCAGATTTTCCTTAATTTGTTTGTTTATGTATGGGTATACTAACCTGTTTGATGTGCTATTACTAACAGTTGAATGTATTTGTAATATTTAAATAAAATTAAATTTTTATAAAGACATTCAATATTTATATTAGATGATGGAAATACAACTAAAACATCATTATCACAACCCTTCAGGAAAACACCAGGATAATAGATTGATTTAATTAAATAATTGTAGGGGATTATTTTAAGAAAGATATTTAAAAAATGAATGTAATGAAAAAGTAAGATTGTTTAGGTAAAAGGTACTTGTATTTGTTATATGTATTATGGAATATATGTATTTATTGTTTTTTAATGTATTTTTTAGTTGTTCCTTGATAACATCTATAAAAGAATATAGTCGAAATGTTGGAGTATATTTTTGTACATTATAATAATTCATACAATAAATCAAGATTTATAAAGAAGTTTGGGTGTGGTTTGTTGTATATATATTGAAGTTAATGGATTATTTTTAAAATAGAAGACTGTGTTTGCTTGTTATTTTTTTAATTTAATAAGAACTACAAAGAAACTAGTTTTGGTATATTAAGATGAATTGCTGAAAAGGAAATTTTGCAATTCAAAATTGTCTCTTACTAAATAGCATTTGATCAGTGTCAATGATATATTCCTTTACTCTCCATTTGAATTAATTTAATTGATACTAGAGTTTAGCTAAACAAAAACAGAATATATATATATACTGTTTAAATTTTTTGTTTGATGTAATTCTTATTAAAAAGTAAAATAAAATAAAAAGTTTTTTTATTTTGAAGAATTTCACAACCTTAGTATATCTTTTTTCCACTCTTCATTTAATATAAAGGGTATATAAGCACAGACTTTCACATGACCCACCACTCTCCACCCCATCTCATAACATTGGTACACTTGAACACATATATGTTAAAAAAATAAATAATCACCAATATACATATTTCATGCTAAACCTGAAATCATCAATTGGTCCAGATTATCATCTCTACATATTGTAACCTGAATAAAAAGAGAGGGGGGTGAGAGAGATGGGAGGAAAGAGAGAAATCAGAATGTGAGAGAGGAGAGGAAGGAAGAGGAAGATAAACCAATTATAACCTAAAGGAAGAGAAAGATGGAGTGAGATGGGAGGATGGGAGGGGAGAGAAGGGAAAAGAAGAGGGAGTGTTGAGAATGGAGAAGAGAAAGGAAAAGAAGAGAGTAGACAAAGATGAAGAGAGAAAGAGAGATCAGAGGAGAGAAAGAGAGAGGGGAAGAGAAATCAGAATGTGAGAGAGGAGGGGAAAAAAGAGGAGGATGAGAGCATAAGATAGAAAGCAAGGGAGAGGAGAGGAAGAGAGAAAAAAGATGAGAAGAGAAAATAAAATAAATAAATAAATAATCAGAGACTCTTCAGCTAGACACTGGGGTTACAATAAAATTTGCAAAGATGATAATACACCGAGGTCTACAACAAGATGGAGGGAAAATCATACAATACTACCAAACAATCGGGGCATAATAATAATTTATTTATTTTTTATTTATTTATTCATTATGAAGCAAACAATAAATGTATAATACAGTGAGATAAATTTCATACAAGAAAAATCTTGTGTGAGGAATTTAAATGTAACAACTAAAAACACTAATAAAATACAAAAAAAAAGTATAAATATAACATAAAATATTAAAATCACACAGATATTGCATTTGGCAATTCAATCACAGTAGTAAATAATTACATCATAACATATAATATAAACAAAAAATAAAATAAAACTAATGCTTAGCATAATATAACCAGTGCCATAAATGCTTTTTAAAAATCAAATAAGATAGTGTTCATTAAATTCACAGAACAATCTCTTATAAATAAATATTAAATAATTTAGGACCATTATAACTAAATTGCTTCCTACTGGATGTTTTAAGAAAATTAGGTAAAGCTAACTAATATTTAGTAGATAAACGAGTATTTACTAAAAAACACTAATAAAATACAATATATATATATATAACATAAAATATTAAAATTATACAGATATTACATTTGGAAATTCAATAACAGTAGTAAATAATTACAACATAACATACAGTATAAACAAAAATAAAATAAAATAAACAAAATAAAACTAATGCTTAGCATAATATAACCAGTGCCATAAATGCTTTTTAAAAATCAAATAACTAGTGCTCATTAAATTCACAGAACAATCTCTTATCAACATATTAAATAATTTAGGACCATTATAACTAAATTGCTTCCTACTAGATGTTTTAAGAAAATTAGGTAAAGCTAGCTGATATTTAGTAGATAAACGAGTATTTACAACAGAAGATTTAGTATCCAAATGAAGTTTCCTACAATAAATATCAAGAATCACTCTATATTTATACAAATGGAAAACAATAATAATAATAATAATGATGATGATGATAATAATAATAATAATAATAATAATAATAATAATAATAATAATAATAATAATAATAATAATAATAATAATAATAATAATAATAATTATAATAATTTGGAATAAATTATTGAGAAAATTTTCTACTTTATCAAATATTTATAAGATTCAACCTTCCATCGAATCATATTCTCTGAGCATAACAGGTTTGCGATGAATGAAAAAAAAAAAAATTCTACCAAAGTTTCCTATCTCTTATTTCAAAATAAATACTATGCCTGTCATTGCTTCTAATATTATAATTTATAATAAATTAAATGAAACAAAATACCATAAGATGTGCTCTTCTTCTAGTACATGGAACAAACAATAAATACTCATCCTACCCTAGTAATACCTAATATTGAGATATAGAAAATTAAGTAAATCAATGCAAAAAAACAACAAGAGTAAATGATCTCAGAATTCCTACTGTACTTTTGTGAAAAACACTAAGATGAAGTTGCCTACTAAGTAAATGAATAGCTGAATGATATCCTGACTGACTATAAAGGGAGGAGGGCAACCACTTACTTGAAATGATCATATCCTACTACAAGACAACAATATTTTCCAAAATTATTAAAAGGATACTTAGTTGAATATTTAATTGCATAATTAAAATATTCAAAATTTAGATTAGTTACAGCCTTTTACCCAGGACATCACTCGAAATGAAAAAAGACAAGGGTGCTTTTTATGTCCCTCTACATTCCCACAGACAACTTTCATAAGCAACTGAATGCAAACTGGACTCTGACATTAAAATAATACAATAGTGTGCAGTCTAAAATAATATGGACAATCTTTTCAAATGTTAAACTATTTCCATTCTATATTATACCATCTTGTTCTATCTTGGAAGAAAATGAGTTTAAAATAATTCTTAAGCAAAATATTACTTTTGGTATCTGGAAACATAAAATTATATGTACAGTGATTTCATCCAGAAATTATAATTATATGCATAGCTTTATCTTATTTCTGCGGATATAAAAGTATTCTGTAAGACATTAATTAAATGAAATAATTAATATTGTGAACCCAAGACAATAACCTATAAAAATAAAAAAAATAAGCAGAAACTAAATTTATTTTTAAATAAATATTCAATAAGTTAATTTACAATGTAATATAATAAACTAAAGATTAGCCTTTCAAGCTAATGTACATGCACTTTTTACGAATGTTAATAATAATAAATGAATACTTTCATTTCCAACACAAGATAAAGTCTTTGCGAATGAATAAATGAATCCACTTATTCATTCAACCCAATTCGTTGATGTTATTCATTCAGACATAGTAAATAATAATTTAAAGTGATTGATTTATCCTCATGCTTTCATATCCAGTACTTAAGATTTGCCCATATATAAGCATTTGGGTTGAATGAATAAGTGGATTCATTTATTCGTTCGCAAAGATTTTATCTTGTGTTGGAAATGAAAGTATTCATTTATTATTATTAACATTCGTAAAAAGTGCATGTACATTAGCTTGAAAGGCTAATCTTTAGTTTATTACAATTTATAAACATAGCACTATATAAATAAATGCATCATTTAAATACAATATAATGAAACAAATTTACACAAACTTGGAAACATTAGCAAGATAGCACTGTTAACAAATATAGTCATTTGACTGAGAGTATTTAAAATTCTTTTGAGTCTTATAAATAAATGCTAAGGCTTTGTTTCAAAACATAAATGATTTTACATAAATCGTCCTATATAACAGTTTAATTAAATGAAGAGTTAACACTAGCTTATTCTTATACATCTCCAATATCAACAATCCCTCAAAAAATTCTTGGCATCACAAAATTTATATGCTTTACATTGTATTAATCATTAGCTTATCAATATATCATTTCTCTTTATTTATTTACTCTAAATTAAAGCATTATAAAATTAGTGACCAGGCCTAATTGACTGATTTTTCAGTGGTTGAAATTACCAGCTAACTACACTTAAGCAATAGATGGCATATCTAAAATAATTCTCACAAATAAAGACTCTCATATCACTTAGGATTTTGAACTAACAAATAACCTAATAAATGAATGAAATGTATGGGACACTCATCAGAAGTCATTTGCACACATAAAATTAAGAAATTACTGTCTGCATAATATAAGTTACTAAAATGTTTAAAGTAAATGACTTACACATCCATCATCGAAAGTTCTAGATGAATACAGCAATTACATAGCATGTGTGGATTGCACTTGCTGGCCATATTCTTACAAGTTAAACATTTAAAATTACTAACTGTTGTTGGTTGGTTTGTGGATGATTTTAGCATCATAACAGCACAAAATAAACATTGTTACACCCTTAAGCACTAAAATAACCAAGTGCAACCCGAAGAAACTAAATCCTTCAAACTAGCTTATTTTATCATCACATATCAAAATACAACAAAACCTCACCTACTACAGTGGAAAATTAGCTTTAAATATATCATGGGTGATTGGCCAAACATAGGCTCCACAGAGCAAACTAGCATAGTCAATAAATACATCATAAGAATGATAGCTTCCAAACACCTACTTCTAAGGCAAAAGAGGATGCCTGGACTTTTATCCCAGTGCATTAGGAAAACATGGAAAGACACATCAAGAACAGGTACCTTCTAAATACGTGATAACAATCACTGGAAATAAGCACTATCACCTCATGGAACAATGTAATAAAGATGGGGAACTCATCCACTCCATCAAGTATACTAATAAATATAAGTAGGGTCTTAACATTATGAGGCTAAGCAACACTATAACTAGCAATGACAAAACACAAACATCACCATAACTAACTAAAGTCGTATTCAAAATTTTAATCATACTAACAATAAGCAATGTCTGAACCAACATTTGGAATTTAAGTCAACTGACTGAAATATTAATAAAGAAATTTTAATAGCATATGAAATTTTTGGCACAAAGTTACAATTCACAAGTCTATGGAATATTAAAATTATGGTAACCAGTGGACATGAATAATAATGTGAATAAAAGTGTGAAAATAATACTCAATGCATAAAAAAAATACTAGCGGTTATAATTACTATTGCATTTATGCAAAAATATAAAGGAAAAACTTCTGACAATTAGTTACTTTGGCTGTTAAGCACATAACTGAGTAAGATCTCATACATTTAAAATAATTATTGTGAGAGATGAAAATCTCCACTGACTCAAAATAGATAGAGTACAATTTAGCTTATCAAGCACATATCAACTATATAATAAATATTACCTATAATCTGTAGAATATCCACACATTCTGATAAACCCATCAAAATTAAAATTATATAAATTAATTACCTGGCACACTTATAATATGGGGTGGTATTACATTAAACATAAAATTTCGAATAAAATAGTGCATAAAATATTTTTTATCAGAAAAACAAAAAAACTTAGTTCATAAGTGAGCTTTCTTCACACTCAGCCATCTTTTAAGCACATATAATATTAATTTTACCAGCAAGCTTCTAGTCAAACTATTATTTCATACATTGCAAAAGAATTTCCAAAACATATATGACAGTTCTTATGTCTAATTTAATTCTAAAAATATATAACCATTTCTAAATATAAGCAGCAAAATGAATGAAAATAAAACAATAATAAGTCACAATGAGGAAATGATAACATTGTAATACAATAATTCTTTCAGCAAATAGGCAATTCCAGGATCCTGCAGGTTTATTTAATTAAATTTACTCTTTTAAAGAATATATTCAAAGCATCTGAAACTTATTTGGGGAAATAATGAAACATTTCCAGATTATTACTTAATACATTTGCATAATATAATTTATAAAGAATTTTGTTAGCATATCAGAACATCTTTAGAAATACTTCTACTAACTTCATAGTATAGAATGACAAGTTAATATTTTATATTTTTTATAAATAATATGTATATTTGTAGTAAAACAGTTTTAAAATTATTATTATTCCTCAAGCATATGTTTTATATATGAAGAATATTAATAAAGCAGGGTAATTATTTAAACATTTTTTAAAAATTATTTTATAAATAGTTCCAATGGCAATTAATAATTTAAGACATTAAATAGGCAAACTAACCGAATGCATTTTAAACTTTAAATATACAGTTTTTAAATAGTCTATGCATTTTAATTTTCTTTTTTTTTAAATTTATCCCATTTACGAGATCACTAAGCAAAATAAGTGTGGGGAAATTGTTCTGCATAAATTTAGTTATAAAATTCATAAATAAATATAACAACTGCTTAGTGTTAAAACTTATTCTGTAGTTACTTTTATTGAAATAGTTAATAATGATGATAAAATTCCCCTGAAGCATTTTTATAGTAATTAAGAAAGCTTAACTGTAATTCAGATACCAAAAAGTGAGTTACCTAAAAAGTTACAATTCATTGTCAACTTGATAATAATTAAGTTTAAATTAAATACTTTTAGGAAAAATAATAAAATTATAAAAAATTACTGCTTTGAAATTTTATCTTGTGCCAAGGATTCAATCAGACCAGAAGAGTGGGAGTTGATCCAAAATCAAGAAAATGAATGCATTCTTTTAAAACAACCAAACCTTTCTTTTATAGTCCCCCCCTTTTTTTTGAAAATCCAATCAGAAGATATGTCAATCAATTGATGTCATTTTAGTCTAGATATTTCGAAAATGTCACATGGTTTAACGAACTTAAATTAGAAAAAAAAAATGACAAAGTTTTTTTTATAAAAAAACACATATTATATAAAAAAATAATCACATTATTTATACATCCACTGATTGAACCATCCTAGGATATTTATTTAAATTAACACCTATTTTATTCATTAAACCACTTTAACTAATATTATAATTATTTGTTCTTTATATATATATTTTAAATGAATCTAAAGAACTCAAAATAAAACTACTTAATTAATTATGAAACAATTTCACTCATCCATGCAAGCACACACATATTCATGAACAAAGGAAATGACATATCAAACTTTAAACTAACTTTAATTATTTCTTAAATCATCATCATCATTATCAACCATTATCAATCCACTGCAGGATGAAGGTCTCTCCAAGTTTAATCCATCTCCGATCTTCAGCTTCTCTTCTCCACATCACCCCTGCACACGTTCTTATTTCATCCATCCATCTCACATGTGGTCTCTTTCTGGATCTTTTACAATCTCTTGGAATCCAGTTTAAAATTTCAATTGTCCATCTATTATCATCTCTTCTAGCAATTTTAATTTTTTAATTTTTTCAATGAGGTCAGTAACACCAGTTTGTTCTCTTACCCATACATTGCGTTTTCGATCTCTTCTTGTTACTCCCAACATACATCTCTCCATACTTCTTTGAGTGGTCTGAAGTCTCTGTATTGCTCTTCTATTAAGTGTCCAAGTCTCAGATCCATAAGTAAGAACTGGTAAAACTCATTTGTTAAAAACCTTCCTTTTCAAACACATAGGCATATTTCCTTTTAGTATCAAGTTATTTCTACCAAAAGCACTCCAACAAAGTTTAATTCTATGATTAATTTCTTCCATTATGTTTCCATCTGTATTAATAATCTGACCAAGGTATTTGTAATTGTTAACTTCTTCTAATTCATCATAATCAATCTTTATTTTCATATTTTGAGCAAATCGATTAAACACTACTTTAGTCTTTTTAACATTTATCTTTAGTCCTACTTTCCTACTTTCATCTGATAATTCCTGCAACATATCCTGCAGCTCTGAAGCATTATTTGCAAAAACAACTACATCATCTGCGAAATCTAAATGACTTAAATAATCTCCATTTACTTTCACTCCTTTAGTTTCCCATTTTAATCCACAAAATACTTCTTGCAGCACTGCTGTAAAAAGTTTTGGAGATATGGAGTCACCTTGTCTTACACTTTTCTCAATGTTGGATTTCCCAGTATCATTATGTAATCTAATTGTTGCTGTTGCATTTTTATAAATATTCTTCAAAATATGACAATATCCTGGATCTATACCTTGATGATCCAATGCTTTAATCACTGAAGAAATGTTTATAGAATCAAATGCCTTTTCATAATCTACAAATCCAAAACATAATGACAACTCATATTCATTTGTCCTTTCTATAACTTCTCTCAATACCTGGATATGATCTACTGTACTAAAACCACTTTTAAATCCAGCTTGTTCTCTTGGTTGGTGGAAATCCAATGTTCTCTGTAGATGAGTTGTAATTATCTTGGTAAAAATTTTATATAAAACTGATAAAAGGCTGATAGGTCTGTAATTTCTAATATCTTCTTTATCACCTTTTTTAAATATTAATATTATTACTGCATTCTTCCAATCATCCAGTACATCTTTATCATTTAGACATTTGGTATATAACTTTGCTAAAAAAATTTCTATTTCTTCACCTGCTTCTTTTAATATATCAATTATAATTCCATCATTACCTGGAGCCTTTCCTTTCTTCATACATTTAATTGCATGTCTCACTTCTTCATTTAAAATTCTGGGCAATTTGGAAGATGTAATAGATATAGGAGGTACTTGTTCTTTATTACTATATAATTCTTGATAAAAATCTTCTACCAATTTCATGATGTCATCTCTCTTTTTAGTAATAATTCCATCTTTTTTTCTTATTGCAGATATAAATTTCCTACCAATACCAAAATGTTGTTTTACATTCTTAAGACTTTTATTTTCTTCTACAGCTTTCCTTGCTAGTTCACAATTATACTTTCTTATATCATTTTCAACTCTTTTCCGCACCATTTTACAAAATTTGAGATATTCAATTCTTTTTAATGCATCATTTTTGTATATCTTCATATTCCTTCTTTTCTTCATAAATTCTCTAGTCTCAGTAGAAATTTTATTGGTCAATTGCTGCTTTTTTCTACCAGCTATCTTTGTTGCAGTTTTTAAAAGTGTATCAGTTATTTTCATATTAATTTCATTCAAATCTGAATCATGTTCAAAATCTACTAATACTTGAAACCGATTTGTAAGTTCTAATTTAAATTCATTAGAATGTTTCTGAAGATTAGGAATATCAACTGTAAATATTGTTTTTCTTAATAATTTTTGTCTCTCTAGTTTCACATTAACACATATCTTACATCTTACTAATCGATGATCACTTCCTGTGTTAAATTTATTAAGAACATTACAATCTTGAAATATGTATTTCCTATTAGTCAAAATATAATCCAATTCTGCTGTACCTTCATTTGGATGCTTCCATGTCCATTTCCTTTTAACATTTTTCTCAAAAAAAGAATTCATAATATAAAGTTTTTCTTTTTCTGCAAACTCCACAAGTCTATGTCCTCTCTCATTTCTATTACCATAACCAAAATTACCTACAGCACTTTCATCTTTCATTTGTTTACCAATTCTAGCATTAAAGTCTCCCATAACAATTTTAAAATGTTGTTTACTCTGATCAAAAGCCTTTTGTACATCCATATAAAAATCTTCTACTACTTCATCACTATGAGAACTTGTTGGGGCATAAACCTGAATTATCTGCATTTGATATCTGCTATTAAGTTGTATAACTAATCTTGCCACTCTGTCTGATACACCATCAATCTCCACAATATTGTTCTTCCACTTTTTATTTATAATGAATCCTACTCCACTTGTATTTCCAATATTTGTGCCTTTATAATAGAGTATATGTCCACTTTTTAAATCAATTGTCTCTTCACCTTTTCTTCTAACTTCACAAAGTCCAATAATGTCCCATTTAATATAAGAGAGTTCTTCTTCTAATTCTTGCAATCTTCCTTCACTTGAAAGTGATCTGCAGTTGTAAGTACCTAAATAAAAAGTCGTCATCAAATGGCAGCCTGGGTCCACAATCAGGGGATTCTTAGCATCCTCCGCCTTCGGCCACCAACTGCTGCCTTGGTTGGTGACTTTACAGCCTCCTGGGAATAAGGGCCATGCTTTATTTTTGTCTGTCATGATTGTATATATGTATTGGAAAAATATTTATCATTTACACAAACATTCATTCTGCCTTATCAGGCACTGAGAAGAAAGACCATGGTGTTTCTTGATCTTAAACTCGGAGGTAAAAAGCCAATAAACTCACCATGCTGGCTAATGCATGTTGGTGAGCAGCCCATCCATGTTCGTATACTATATGAATAATCACATAGTAATAACAGCTGCAACGACAAGAACGTATCGAGTGGGCATTAGGAATTTGCCCTGCTCGGTTCCTTTAAGGCCTCCAAGAGGAATCAAAGGGTCTCCTTTCAGTTAATAGCAAACTCCTTTCTGCAGCCTATTTCTTAAATAGCTACTTATAATTTATTATAACTACCAAATCAAATATTTAAATATATTAAATATTAAAATTACCTTTATAAACCTAAGGCTGACTTATTGTAAACTAATATTTTAATTTTTATACTACTATTCTAAAAATTTACAAAAGCTAATTTTATATTCTCTACTCTCTTCTGTCTTATAACTAAATTACTATACTATTAGAATACTATTTTCTGGCTCACATTTAAATATATTACTCCTATTTTATTAATGAATGAAATTATTAAAAGCAATATAAGCTATTATGCTTATGATGCTTATAAAAAAAATCATGACTATTTTTTTTAAATCAAGTAACTATGTAAAATTGTTAAGCAAAGATATGCAATAGGAGGAAGTGTGAAATCACTTTGCTACAACATATATGCAATAAGTGCTCAGGTATATATTAAATAGCCCAATCTTCATACTTTAACCCATTCAGCTGCACTTTATTTTATTGGCCAAGTGAGGTAAAACTCTAAACTTTTGATTGGTCAATTACAGAATCAGTAGTAAAAATATATTCATCTTTTAATATTATATTCATTTTAGTTTCGTTTGTAAAAAGTATATTAATAATTTGTCAGGTTATGAAAGTGAATGAAAGTTTTTTCAAAAATAAATTTTTATTTATAATTATAAAAATATTAGATAGCAGTGAATTTAAAAAGAATGTTCTATAACAAATTGAAAAGTGTTGCTGATGTCAATGATTTCTTTTTCAATTTTACGTTGTGTAAAAGTAAACAATTTTTACTAAAATCTTAATTATTTTTCTAAAATAATTTTATTTTTAGCATATTTTATTAAAATAATTTATAATATGTCAAAATATATTTTTAAAATGGTCTAAAACATTTGTTTATCATTTTCAAAATGAAACAAAGAAGTTGGAGCATGAAAATTATTGACAAGCAGTCTCTTTTGACCACTATGAGCAACAACCAATCATAGTCTATGAAAGACAGCCTTCTTCCATTGTTAAAACATAAATTTGAATAGTATTGGTTTTTTACTTGTAAAATAATTCAAGAGAGGGCAACATCTTACAGTACTTTTTTTAAACTTTAAAATGACCATAAATTCTTTACCGTAGCATTAAAAATGATGGAATTTGAGCAACTTGAAGCCATGATCATTTTTAACCAGTCAAGGAAATTAAAAAGTTAATGGACATGCTTCAATCCACTCCACACTCCAACTCTTCAACCATCATCCAATTGAAAATCTGACGATGGAATGCTCAAATGTCATGCCGAGGCCGAGATTCTTATCACACCCATGTTGACCTAAAGTCAATCTGACCTCATTGGTTTGTGATACTGGCATTTTATTTGTGCTTTCATGTTGAATTATTTTTATCCTATTATTATTTTGAGATGTTTTAGGATAATCTGGATTGATTAGACCATAAAGAAAAATGCAACCATTGTGAGAAAATGCATAAAACCATATATACAGAATCCAATGATAAACTTTTATTTTTATTAATAACTTTCACCTAATACAATTTCAAAAACAATCAAAGAGTATAGCTTTTCATAGAACATCATTTTCAGTATTCTGAAAGAGTTCTAAAATAAATAAAAAAACATGAGTTACCTTTTTGTTTTACTCATTAATTGTTCAATTGACAATTTTTTTAACATTGGAAAGTTCTGCAGGAATATATGCCTTGACATACATTATCAAACTGAAAATGTTTTGCATAATCTAATAATTAGATATAATAATCATTTATATATACAGATGTATTAATTAGCTTCACAGAATTCAGTTCCTAGCATACTGTTTATAAATTATATTTATTTTTTAAATATGCACTTTGAGTTAAATATTTTTTATTCTCTTGATTAAATCCATTTCCAAGTTTAAATCTTATGTTATAATAATCATTTATACATGATAATTAGCTTCATGAAATGCAGTCCCATACTACTTATAATACTGTACATATATAAAAGCAGCTCTTAACTTTAGTATTATTTAGCCTAGATGAATATAAAATTCCTATCCTTAATATTTGAACTCCCATCCTCAGATTGCTTTCTGGCTTATGCCATTATCACTGAGTTCTGGGATTCAAAATTTGGAAGTAATATATATACATTGAGTAAATATATTTAACTTCATCTTTACTGTTAACCTAAGGTTTGAACTGTAATCAAATCATTTGAACAATGATCTAGCTCTGAAACTAGTTCAGCAACTATATATTTTAATAATTTTGGTAATTCTTTAATTATAGGCATCTTATTTTTCTGGCTAGGAATATAATGACAAATCACCAACAACAATGAAGATTTGATTATTAGGGATAGAAATTTTATTTGGAAATAATTGATATTAGATCTCATTAAAATAGTGTACCGAGACAAAGTCGGTACAGGTATATACCCACACACACAAGCAATGTAAATAGTCTATTTTTTATTTACTTTCAACTTATGATAAAAATAAATATAGTTTTCTTTCAATGCTTTATAAAATACACTGTAAAATAAAATGTTAATATTTCTGATTAAATAATTTAAGGCTTTCATATAATCTACTATAATAATATTCTCTAAAAATAAAATATAAAGCATCACTAATATGCCATTTTAAATCTCAATAAGTGATTTCTACTTATATATGCCGCGGGGGTAATTAAAAAAGGGGTTTATTTTAAATTATAACTATAGTGAAAGTTAAAAGCTTATAGAAGTGATTTTGAGATTAAATGCTCGACTTTTAAACTAATGTAAGTTAAATTGTTCTCTTAAAACACGCACACATGTATGTATAAAAGGTGAATAAGTATGAATTTTTCTAACTGAGATTGCAATGTGAGATTGCATAAACCTAAGATTGCCTCAAGCATATGGATTGAATGAACATTACGTAGGACACGGACCCCAACGACAACTCAAAGAATATTGAACTCTGGGTGGAGATTCGATCCTCAGATAATAACCAACCCATATAAATAGGAGTCTTAGTCTTTGTCTTTGGTCTTTTACACTTTTTTTTTATGCTTATGCTTATAGTTTTTTTTGATTCCTACGGAAGCTACAACTAGAACTTTTCTCTTTTTTTTGCTATCCGGTTTATCCAATATGATCACTATGAAATTAACATTTAGAGCGTCGATCGTCATGATGGGCTAAGAAACCCTTCAGTGATTGATCGACGCTCCGCCGCCAGAACATCTCCACAGCTATGAATGATCAACAACAGTGCCGTCCGAACATCGTACTCCAATCAGTCCAAGGACGTTGTTCCGTTTAATATACAAGAATCGTCCAAACATACTACGCTGAACTTATATGAAATGAATAACCATTTATTATGGAAACATTATCCACCAGGTTCGAACCCTCACCAAATTAGAAGCAGCAGAAGACTACGCAAAATCCTAGGTAAACACTTTATTTTTTTTATGCTCCCATTCATTCTTTACGTAGACTTTAAAAGGCAATTTCATAATTAATTAAATTCGACTTTCGTAAATCAAAAATATAAAATGATCCGTAATCCCTCATATTTGAATCTTATTATTTTAATCTCAACTTTCGTAAATAAAAAAAAATATCAGATGCTACATAGTTCCTCATTTTTAAATCTTAGGACTTTTCCTGTTATGAACTTTGATCATAATTATTATTTTCTTTCGCAGATAAACTATAACACACACCTAATTTCAAAATGTAAAAGAAGGAAATATATTTTATCATCCATGTTTATTATGCATAATATGTTCTTTTCTGTGCGAGTGCGAGAATGCGTGTATGTGCGTGCAAATAAAGCTATTAATCAATGTTTCATTTTTTTTATATTCAATAAATTCTTTTTTTTTATTTAAACAAGTCGAGCATTCCTCAAATCATTCTCTATAATTAAAACATATATTTTTTTAATTATTATAATCAGCATTTATTCATGCAATTAATTATTTTACTTTTAATTTGTCTTTATTGTATTTTTTTTTTGTTTTGTTTACTTCTTTAAATTTCATCGTGCCGTAAGTCACGATGTTTATTTATTATGTAGTTAAGATAGGTTTAAGAGTTGGGAGGGCCTATTATTAATAAGTATAAGTAAATGTCAATAAAGCTAGTATGAATAATTCTATTGGACTGTATGATAAAGGGGGTGATATTATAAGCTTTTAATTTTTTTTATATAATGATGCATAAACCGAACATTCGTATTAGTTGCCAATAACCAATGACCCGGTCCAATATTTGGACCGATCTGTTAATCAACCAAGATTCTTCTCCATTGGTTAGTATTGTGTCTTTTGCCAGAATAATAGTCTTGAAAACAATTACATCGCGACCCTGAGTGACCCTTATTGGTCCATGCTGGGAGTTTGAGCTTATGGGCGGGGATTAGACTTCGAAATCGTTTTGATATGACGTAAGGTGATGCGAGAAATTAAATTGTAAATTAAATCATCGTATCTGGCGCCCCCTTGTGTTGATAATGAACAACTATTGATATAGGAAAATAAATAAATCTTTACGCTATATCATGTTTGTTTCGGAGCTCTCAATCCCTTTAGAAACGGTTGAATAAGGCGACCGGTAACAATAGGGAGCTGCTTTTGTCATATTCATTAAGTGGAATGTTTAGTGATTTGTTGTTAATATTCAAATATATGTAAATATGCAGTTTTCAAGTTTTTTTTCTCTCTCTTTTGAATAAAGTTATGCATTTTGAATTTAAATATTAAAAATCATTATGTTGATATATGGGAAAAGAACTTATATTAATTTCCAGGGACACCTGATGAAATCCTTGTTTTGGGATGAAATAATGTATATTGCCTAAATACTTGTTAGGCTATGCATTGATATGAATCAGGTGCTATTTATTTGTTTGCATGCTTGTTTATAATTCGATTAACCAACTTTATACATATAGTTAAGCTAGTTTGCATATGTCTTAAATATATTATTTATATCTAAAAGAATATTTAACAATTGCATAATTTATAATGAAGAATCTGTTTATTTATAATCAAATTTTAATCAACAGTTAATCAAAATTTATTAAGGAAACTATTTTTATTTTAAGTTATATTGAAAACTTAAAAGTAAAAGTTACTCCTGCAATAATTTTATTTGATTATTGCATACTTTTTTAAACAACAATGTCAATTGACTTGTTTTTTCAAAAGTGACCATTTTGAAATATACTTGCAAAAACAATCAATTCTATCATTTCAGAGAAAATTGATTCAATGGCCTTGTTTAATAAAAAATTTAAGTGCTTGTTATGGACTTCAATAGATTTTCAAACATTTTTATAATAAAAATCTTAAGATTATTTTTCTGCATCACATGATCACTAATTGCACATCTCACTTCTTCATTTAAAATCCTGGGCAATTCTGAAGATATAGTAGTTGTAGGAGGTACTTTTCTTTGTTTTTATTGCTATGTAATTCTTGATAGAATTCTTCTACACATTTCACGGTGTCATCTCTCTTTTTAGTAATAGTTCCATCTTTTTTCTTTATTGCAGAAATAAATTTTCTACCAATATCATTTTACACTCTTGAGACTTTTATTCTCTTCTACGACTTTTCTTACTAGTTCACAATTATATTTTCTTATATCATTATCAACTCTCTTTCACACCTTAATGCATTATTTTTTTGTAGTTTCATTTTCCTTTTTTTCTTCATAAATTGTCTTGCCTCACTAGAAAATTTACTGGTTAATTGGTGCTTTTTTGTACCAGCTATCTTTGTTGCAGTTTCTAAAAGGTGTATCAAATATCTTCCTATTGATTTCATTCAAATCTGAATCATATTCAAAATCTATTAATATTTTAAAATGATCTGCAAATTCTAATTTAAATTCCTTGAAATGTTTCTGAAGATTAGAAATATCAACTGTGAATATTGTTTTTCTTAATAATTTCTGTCTTCCTAATTTTGCATTAACATATATCTTACATCTCACTAATTAATGATCACTTCCTGTGTTGAATTTATTAAGAACATTACAATCTTGAAATACATCTTGTCTGTTAGTCAAAATGTAGTCCATTTCTGCTATACCTTCATTTGAATGCTTCCATGTCCATTTCCATTTTTTACAAAAAAAGAATTGATAATATAAAGGGTTTTTTTTTTCTGCAAACTCCACAAGTCTATGTCCTCTCTCATTTCTATTACCATAACCAAAATTACATACAGCAATTTCATCTTTCATTTGTTTACCAATTCTAGCATTAAAGTCTTCCATGACATGTTTATGATTACACCTCTCCATAAGGTGTTAAAAATAAATAGAAACCAGTCCCTATCTTTGGCGAGAGTGGTGTAATGAAAATTATACTACAGAAATATTCATTATTGGATAATCTCTAGTCTAATAAAAATTATTAATATCTAATTTAGTTTTTGGATTTGAGTCCAAATCATAGTAACAGCAAATTAAAATTATTATTAACATGAAAGAAAGCCCTTCATAATAGTTATTTAAAAAGTTTTCTATTATTAAAAATAAGATCTAAAGCAAGTGGTCAGTAAATCCCACAAATTCATATTTATTAATTCAGTTTTATAATTCTATAAAAAAAATAATTTTTTTTTTATGTGTCAAAGCATCGGCCGGAAGTGAACCCTGGGACAACCGCTTGTAAGGCAGCTGTGCTAACCACTCAACCGCCAATGCTTGACAAATTTAAAAGAGAATTTATACCTTTTTTTTCAAATTTATATTCATTTTTAAAACTCTGTTAGTCATAACTTATTACTGAAAGGTCTCATAGCATATTGATTAATGAATTTACTTGTTATATCCATGACATGGAGCTCAAATCCAAATCAACCAAATTTTTTTAAAAAAAATTCCCAACAGTCTTAGGATTTTTTTTTTATGTAGCCATCATATTTTGTTCATTATTCACTACCTTATTAATTTTAAGTTATGATACAAAAATGACCTCTCTTTTTTATTGGGGGCCATTGGAGAGGTGTTTATTTAAACAGGATTTACCTAATCATAACTATTATCTTTAACTATTATCTTTATTTTCAAAGTTTTGTTTATCAGTAAATCTCTCATTTCAACTCTCCTTATATTGCATGAAAATGATATAATGGAGAAATAATATAATATCAACAAGAGTGTGGAGATTCAGGCATTTGATACTTCTAACTCATCTGATAAATGAGAGTTATTTGTGAATGCATAGTTAATAAGAGAGAGTGAATTGAATTTTTGAGATAATGTGGGTTTGTCATATAGTATAGATGAGATAAGAGATGCACTGATTAAAAAAACAATTTAAAAATACTTTATATTAAATGTTCACATATGGTAACTTCTCTGGCTAAGAATATGTTGAGATGATTTGATATTATGACATTATAATGGCCTAGATGCAATGATTAAGTTATCAAACTTCATCATCGGTAACAATTTGCCATTACATAAAATATTTAATTTTAATTATCTCAGTAGATATCTTAAACTATTTAACATCACATGATCACCATTTCTTATGCTTGCTCAAGCTGTTAAAACAGAGGCAAAACTCTCTGCAGAGCAGCACCACTCAATGCAAACCAGAGTAATCATTGGATGCAAGAAGGTTTGTGCATAAAATACCTATCTAGTTATGCACAAACCTTCTTGCATCCATTGATTACTCTGGCTTGCATTGAGTGGCACTATTGCATGAAGTGTTTTGCCTCTATCTTAATCTATACTATTAAATAAGTTTAATTACATTAAAACCACATATAGGATTATTATATATTTACAAAATTGACTTACATAAGCATTCACAAATAAAATACAACTACTTGAACTACTTTGATTATTTCAAGATAAAATGTTCATACCATCAGTTGGCATTTTATTTTTAAAACACCTTCCATTTACTTGAATTTTT
Source organism: Epiperipatus broadwayi (assembly GCA_028023455.1). Taxonomy (NCBI): domain Eukaryota; kingdom Metazoa; phylum Onychophora; class Udeonychophora; order Euonychophora; family Peripatidae; genus Epiperipatus; species Epiperipatus broadwayi. The sequence continues at coordinate 529,673 of JAQFVV010012509.1, read as the reverse complement.
AATTTTAAGATTTGATGTTATAATTAGAATTTGTGGTTACTAAGAAGACAAGTTATTTTCTTGTCTATTAGATACTTATTTAACTGAAATGATTAAAGAGTTTCTCATATCTTAAATAGTTTTTGAGGCTATATAATTCATCATTAATCTCCTTTTGCTTTAAATTGTTTCACAGTATATCACATGATCACCATTTCCTATGCTTACACAAGCTGTTATTAGCAGTAGCAACTCTAAATACAGTAGTGCCACCCAGTGCAAGTCTTATTAATCAATGAATGGAGGAAGATTTTTTGTGCATCCATTGATTTCTAAAGTTTGTACTAGGTGGCACTACTTTATTGGAGAGTTAGCTACTGCTAATATATCTGTTACATGTAGGAATTTAATAAGTTAGCAATGTGTTTAACTTAAATAATATATATTGGCTTAAATCTATTCAAATAAATAAATAAAAGAAAAAATGCAGCTCCTGTATCATTTTTATTGGAAAGATTTAAAAAAATTAATATTTGACTATGTTTTATTTTATAGATATCAATGCATTCCTTACATAGTTAAAAAGGCAGCTGAAGCCTATAAAGTGTGATAATGTTTCATCAGCATTGTTATATAATTTACATATCATATCAAATGCTTAAAAACTTCAATCATTAAAGAAAGTTGTGTGGATATCCTTGAAAATTAATTAAATTCTTAAAATTTGATAAAAGAAGATTTTAAAATCATATGCTCCATAAAAGTAATACTTTATATTTGTATTAGAGTGGGCATTAATACCATTTAGTTTTTTGTTGCAAATTCATATGTAGGCCATTCTCCATTTAATGAGAAAAGATGTAGTGGCAACATGGATAATATATGAATAGAGAATATCTTGCATATTACTATAAAACCAACATTCTTGGCATATTTTCATGACAGATGTTGTATTAATTTATTGTGAAAATTTGGGGTGCACTACTCCTAAACATTCTATTAGATAGATATTTCAGATATGTCTGCCCCTTTCACAAGATTTTCTGTTGTGCAGCATGAATAGTAAACCTTTAATAATTACATTAATGACATTTATCTTTGTAGAAAAGTATACTGTATAAAAAATAAATGAATTTAATGATATGGTTTTATGCTTTATTATATCATTTGCGTACACTTTGTGAAACAAGTATATAAATGAAATGCCTAAACAATTTTTGGACAATCAGAAAGTGACTACCAAAAAAGGGCTTAATAAGAGATCTTCTTAATGAGTGTTTTTTTTTTTTTCCATATGCCAAAGCGTTGACCGGGAAGTGAATCTGGGCCAGCTGCTTTGAAGGCAGCTATGCTAACCATACGACCACCAACGCTTGTTTCTAATGAAGGAATATAAATTTCAGTAATTAGTTCCCGGATTTTCTTAACAATAAATCAAAAGTAATCATTGTGCAAGTGGTTTGGAATATTAAAGTGATTATTTGAAAATTTTTATTAATGTAGAACAGTATTTTATATAATTAATTATTTAAATGAGATATTTATTTCATATAGCGCGATGTTTTTGAATTGTAATAATCAGCTTGAAACTTGGATAATAATATTAAATTTTAGAAATTTGAATGCAAATAAAGAAGTGAAAAAACAAACCAAAAACTAAACTAATAAGAATTACAATGAAAAATGATAGCTCTGAAATTAAAATTTTAAGAAATAAGATCATATATATAATTTTTTTTAAAAAAAAAATATAAAAAACTTTAATTGCATTTCAAAGAAGGATATAGAAGAAAATGAAAAAAAAAAGTATATTTGATAAACATACTAGGAATTATAAATTATTGAATAGAATAGAAAAGGGGCTTTAAAAGCAAAAATTAGACTAGACATTTTCTAAAAAATAAAATGATTTTAATATTTTGAAAAGGATTTTTGAGTTTTAAAAAACGGAAAAACAAACAACTAATTTAAAGAAATGTAATTATTTTGCTTTTTTAAAAATGCAAAAATTAGCAATTTGAAAAAGTATGTAGAATATGTCTTTGAGAAGATAATATTAAGATAAAATAATAAAAATACTTCTGGAAAAATAAATTTGCAAAAGCATGTCACGAAAACGCCATTCCATATATATATAATAATGTGGAATTACTGAATATGCCTAGCGAGCTAGTAAAAGAATATATTTACATTTCATATATATATATATGAGCTGATTTGTATAGCTGAAGAATGTTTGTTGTTTGTTCTCATTAAACTGATTTATTTGTCATGACATATCTTAAAACAAATGTGAAAGACCTTTTGGTTATTAATGATATTTAACGTTTAGAAATTGAATTTCTGGATGCTGATCCAAGGATAATATTGAAAAGTTCTTTCTAATGTGTAATCTTTGTAATAAGTATTAAATTGAGATAAAATGTACTTTAAAGAAAGTATATTAAAAAGGTATGTATATGTATAAAAATTTGTAAAGATGGAAAGTTTTGAAAATAGATTGTGTGTTGGTTGACAAATGGTAAAACAATTTACTTGTTCTTCACAGAGGCAAATCTCTCCATACAGTAGCTCCACTCAGTGCAAGCCAAAATAATTAATGAATGCATGAAGATTTGTGCATAAAATCCCTATCTAGTGCCTACTCATTCAATATCCCCAGACTAGTTTTTTTAGCTTGTGGCTTTCATCAGTGAGGGGCCCTGGATCTGAGAACACTGCTATGAAAAATAGCTTGTTTAAGCATAAGAATAGTGATCATGTGATGTTTACTTGTTCTTATAAATTGTTAGAATGGTTTGTTGTAATGATAGGGTGGTAGACTAGATTTTAAGTCGAAGAATCACATTCAGCTCTGCCACTGTGATGAACTCATGAACTTCCAAACAATAAAACCATTCAATTATAATGGTTAGAAAAGAGGCAAGTTAACAATTAAAAACATTTTGGTCACAAATGGAAATATAGTTAATAAAATTATTCATAGAATTAAATTTGGATGAAATGCTCTATCAGAAATAACTTAATATTAAAAATAAGTACATATTTCAATACATTTGGAAAAAAATTAATAAAATTGTTTTAACACAGCTTAGATATAGATATGAGATTTGAATACTTGATAAAATAATTCAGAAACTTCAGAACACAGCGAAACATAAATATGTGATGGGTGTTACAACTCCGATTCAAAGGCAAAATATATGAAAGAGTACACAATTAGGTAATCACTAATATCATTGAAAAACATTTAAGAAGTTGAAATGAGTTAGACATATTATATTGTAGAATATTTAACAATAGATGAACTTGTAAAGTCTTTAATTAGATCCCAAAAGATTATAAAAGAACTAAAAAGAAAACATGTGAGATGGATAGATAAGGATATTTAATAGAATGATGTAGAGAAGAAAAGTCATGATTTGGAGAAAATGAACTAAATTGGGAGATTATCCCAACATGTGCATTCATACAATAAGGCCTTAGCTGATTCATCCCACCCTTCAATTTTTGTGCAGCATGCAATGGCTGTGGGTCATTTGTGCAGACCAGATGGACCAAGGGTATTGTGTAGGGAGTGGAGTGATTTGCGAAGGAAGATTAAGGAGGCATGTTTCATCATCTCAGATGAGCATGCAATGAACAAAAGGGAGTCATTTTACGCCTTGTCAAAGAAATGACGAGTGGAGGCACTCTGATTCTAATTTGAATATTCACCTGGTATTGTTTGAATAATTGCATATCAGTATATCGTAGAAAAATTGATAAGAGAGTTTGTACTTCTTGATAATGAAGGGTAAGCCTTCGAAAACGTTTGGAGATTTAATAAATTGTTATTATTTATAGAATGTTTCAAGATAATTTTCCTATATATTATATTCAAATTATATAATGTGTGCATATTTAATACTAACACATATTAAAGTTTTACATTCATTTTAAAATGATTTGATAATAATAAAAGTAATACTGATCTACCATGTAAGAAATGTGCTTTTAAATCCAAGTTTGCCACCTTAATTTAGTCAATATTCTTTATATCATAGGAATAACCATTGCATTTATACTAAAATGCACCAGTATGAATTAAGCATTTAGATATTATAATTTATACATTTTAGTACATCAATTAGTTTAAGTCAACTTTTGAAAAAAGAGTATAAAAAACCCTGAATGTTAAGGATTGGATAATTTCAATTAAATGAAAGCATCAAGACTAGTGAGTATTTGGGATATAAAAGTAATTAGATGCTCACCACTGTGAATAAAAGCAACTTAAAACTTCTACCATGGCTGTCATAGTAATTGGAAAATTTTCAGATATTAATAAAAACATTATTTTGTTAAATACTCTCTTGTTTATCTTGCCAAATCCACTTCTGATTTTTCCCTAATAGGCCATAGAAAGGCTGGGTGATATGCACTTTTCCTTCAAAAACCTTTCAAATGTCTAGGAGGATTTAATTATCAATAAGCATTCATAACAGCACTTATTGTATGTTGACTTGATATCTTGATCTGAAATGATATGACTTACAAATTCAAGTTGGAATGCTTTCCACATGCATTTTGAATGGTTTAAACTTGCTCTAAAAGAAGAAACTTTTGCATAATTAGTAACATGGTTCCTTAAATCTCTTCTGAGTTGACCATTATTGCATCATCATAACTCTAAATGGCAGTTTGTTATAACTGCACAAACCTAAATGCATTACAAGATTCACAAGCTTTACTTTTAGTAAGAGGCATTTAATGAAAAGCAGTTTTTAGATCTAGTTTAATGACACGAGTTTCTTTTTCCAATCTGGCTAGGATTTTGCATGTCTTCAGGACTAGTTATTAATTTTATTTAAAATTTTATTAACTGATATGCAGTAATCTCTCCAGATGCATATTTAAATGTTAGATTCTGTGATTACTACAGTGGAAGTGACCTAGTCTTAGATTTTGAAAAACATAAACATTCTCTTCGTTTCTAATTGCTGGTTTCAATTTTACATTGCTAAGCAAAATATATTTTCCAGGATTTTAATTGGTCTAGCCCTTCAGCATAAATCAATATTATGAGCAATGTATTTGCTTGGGCTTAATCTAATTTAAACAGGGAAGGAACAATGCCAGAATATTTGTCTTTCTATTTATTTTGATTGGAACTTTAATTATGCATTTCACTTTTATTGGATTTCCATCCATATCTTGCACTCTTAAGGAAAGAATTGCATTAACTGTCAACAATCAGATTCTCACTTCACTATCAATATCCATTGGTATTTGACAATAAGCATGATTTCTAGATTTTTTAATGTCAGTTTTTATATAAATTTTCTTTGCCTGGATGTAAGTTATTCCCCCCCCCCTTCCCCTTGACTTTATAGCTTGCTTTAATAAAATGGGCCCCTTAATTTACAATTTTTGCCATATTCTTGCTATCATTTTTATTCATGAACAATGTAGTCCTGATAGCAAAAGCATTTGCTTCCCTTTTTGTGCCTGCTAGGTTTTTGTACTTATATGAATGATAGTTTGAAGGATTTCTTGGCATCTATTGTTTAAAACCATTTGACTTGTTTGATTATAAACTCATGTGCATGCACTATTGTTGTTCTGATTTTCTCACTGTATTTTATAGAAGCTTTGATGAATAATTATTTCTCAGTGAGTGATTTACTATTTTCCATAGTTGTTCCAGGAGAGTAATCACTAACTGGTCTATAACTACACAATATTTCTCCAAAACTCTAAATGCTACATCATTTTTGCTTTTTCCTTCTAATTTGACATCTTCTTGAAAGAGGAGATAAGCTACAAGTTTGAAGGATTTAGGATTGAAGTATTTGTTTAACGTGTCAATTACATATTTTTTATGATTTATCTCCAGTATTTTGGATTTATAGAAATAGTAATTTTTATTAATTTTTAACCAGCTACATATAATGTCTATTTTTATGGCATCATTAGAAACATTATTTATCTAAAGATATTATTCCATTCCATTTAAATAATAATTTGATTTGACAATATCATTTTTATATTTAAATTTCCTTCAGCAATTTTATCAATTTTTATTGTCATTAGTAATTTAAATTGCTAAGGAGATGTCACCAAATTTTATTGCTATGGTTTGGCTATTGCTATTGAATACTAGTATTTACTTTAACTGATTTAATACCTAGACACAAAATAAATAATAAAGCAGAATCTAATATTCAAATATTATGTGCAATAGATATGGGGATAAATTACTAAGATACATTATATAGAAAATATTAGGAGGGTGGGACAAATAATATAGCATGTAGACATATGCAAATAGCAGTAAAGCCACTAAGGCCTGCATCAATACCTAAGTCTGCAGTGGTAGTTAGTAGCCAAAATTCAGGAATGATCAGCTATTCTACTGCTTGCCCATACATCATCAAGAGTCTCAGTTTCTAGGATTTCATTTGGATCCCATTCATCTGTTTATATCTGTCTATGCACTCATCAGCAGCCTTCATTTGTTATCTGAACTTCCTGTTTTTGTCTTCTCTACTGTCTCTGAAAGAAAAAAATTTCATCTCTAGGAATTTTTGTATTACTCTCTAGAATCCAGTTTGCATTCTAGATTATTCTAATTAATATTAGAATGTTATTTTTAATCCCTTTACTGCATTTCGGATTAATTTTATTTATAATTACTTATTGTTAATTTGTTAATTTGATTTCAGTAATTAATTTTGCTTTATTTTTTATACCCAACTATTTATTAAATAATTTATTTAGACTAATAACAATAACAATATACGCACTTATTTCCTGTGTAATAGTCTGATATATATATACGTGTATGCAAGCACATACGTAACCATATTATAATTTAAATCTTAAATGATACTTATTTTAATATAACTATTAGTTTAATAATCAGTATCGATGACTGCAAAATCAACTTATAAAGAAACTTTAATAAAAAAATCAACTTTCATAAGGCTTCGTTTTAAAAAAGAAATGTTTAGTGTCTTAGGAGGCTATAAAATTGGCAAGTCTCTACATTTTTGAAAAGCCATAAATGGTTATTTCATTTCGGAAACTTAATTATTATTAATTTTCCGAATTAAAATAATCAAATTAAAACTTTTTTTTTTTTAATAACGAGAATTGCTAATTTTATGGCCCTTTTAAGACATCATTCGCAAAATTAAACTATTAACAAGATTATTATAATTAAGAAATAAATAACATTGACAATTCTTATTTTCTGAAAAGTTACAATTTGCTTATTTTTAATGAGAAAACTCGGAATGAAGAAAATGAATATTTGTTAGCTAAACTTTCTTTAATAAAAAACTATTAGCGAAAAAGAATACAATATTGTTTAAGCTTATCTTTAATACTAGTCCAAAAATGCTTCTTATCCTTTTTTTACAGAGATCCCTTTCTTCGTTTATTCTCCTTTTGATTTACTTTTAATTAATCTAATTTTTTTAAAAAATAGTTATACAGAAACATAATCATATAGAAACAATTATTTAGTACACTATAAAAATTGCCAATAAAGTAAGCCAATTTAATCAATCACTACACGCCAATACTATTTAATTATGACAAGTATTAGACAATATTAAACTTCAAAAGATATAAATAAATAATAATAAAAAGTAATAAAAAAGATATAAATAAAGTCAATGCAGTCATTGCAATTAACAGTAGTAAGACATCAATAAGGCAATTAAATTAAAAATAATGAATGCATCGTTTTTACTATTATGGATAATGCATTGTCTTAAATTACATTAAAAATATATATATTTTCAGGCAAAAATGCAATCTCAAAAATATTTATTTACATAATATATAGTTTTTTTTAGAAAATTTTACTATTATTAAAATATCATAAAAGAACCTTCAGAGCTTTCAAGCAGGGAATAGATTGACTAATGTCTTTATTAAATCCTTCAATTCTGTCACTATGGTCATAAATTTGTCAGACCGAACTACGTAATTCTTGGTTGGGCTTGCTCATATTTACATAATTATATAATTTCAGTGGCTGATAAATTCAATTTATAAACCAGATAATCACAATGTCCATGTGTTGATCTAAATCTGTTGATGAGATTTCAGTTCCATCAAGGAAGATCAAATCCAAGTGACTTTATTATTGGATTTTAAAAAAAGAAATTTATATAAAATGTCATGAGAATTGTATTTTTTATGACATAATTCTTCATTTGTAGATTCTTGACTGAAAATCCCAAAATGAAATTTTGATTTGAAATAAGTCTTAGATTAAGGAACTATATCCTAAGATATTAACAAATATTGTCTATTAAGTTTTTTTATACATTTTCTATGAAAAAACAAGCCATTGTGAAGGAGTAGATTTAAGTGTGATATTTATCATGATAATATTGAACTGAGTATACAAAAATTAAAACTATTAGCCATAAAGCAGACATTAATAATGCTTTACTGTACTATATTTTAAAAATAAATAAATTGATAAAACAGAATTAATAAACATTTTTTTTAAATTCCTGATATGAAGAAAATTCAGTTAAACAGAAAAATAATAAGCAAAGCAAAACTCTCCATGCAGTAGTGCCACCCTGTGCCAACCAGAGTAATCAATGAATACCAAAATGTATGGGTGCTGAACAGAGTTCAGACCCATATAACTATATAAGCTATTGAGCTTAGATTGAAAATATTTTTGTGTTTTCAATTTTATTCTCATAGTTTTGTAGTTAAGTAGAGATAAAAGGTAGGTGCTAGAGGGTTGCATTAGATCCTAAGATCTAGGTGCAGTGCTCTCAGATCCAAAGCTCCTCACTGACGATGGCCATAAGCCAGAAACTAGTCTGGGGATGTTGGATGAGTAGCCATTAGATAGGGGTTTTATGCACAAGCCTTCAGGCATTCATTGATTACTCTGGTTGGCACAGGGTGGCACTACTGTATGGAGAGTTTTGCTTTGTTTATAAACAATTATGTGCTAGTATAAGAGATATATTTATGAAGAAGAGAAAATCTCCAAGTAATGATGGAATTATAACCAATATCTTAAAAAAGCAAATGAAGAAATAGAAATTTTTTTGGCAGTTATATACCAAATGTCTAAATGATAAAGATGTACCAGATGAATGAAAGGATGCAGTATTAATATTAATATTTAAAAAAAGTGATAAAGAAGATATCAGAAATTACAGACTTATCAGTTCTGTACAAAATTTTTATCAAAATAATTACAACTTGTTTACGGACAGTTTTGGATTTTAACCAAATAAAAGAATAAGCTGGATTTAAAAGTGGTTTTAATATAATGGATCATGTTCAAGAATTGAGAAAAGTTATAGAAAGGGCCAATGAATATGGGTTGCCATTAATGCTTTGGATTTGTTGACTATTAAAAGGCATTTGATTCTATATTTCTTCAGTGATTAAAGCACTGTGTCATCAAGGTGTAGACCCAAGATACTGTCATATTGTGGAAAATGTTTATAAAAATGCAGCAGCAACAATTAGATTACATAAGAATAAGAAGATTAACATTGAGTAGGGGTACAGCAGGTTGATTCTATATCTCCAAAATATTTTACAGCAGTTTTCAAAAAATATTTTATAGATTAAAATAGAAAGCTAAGGGAGTAAAAGTAAATGGAGATTATTTAAATCATCTAGATTTTGCAGATGATTTAGAATGCTTTAGAGATTCAGGAAATATTGCAAGAGTTATCAGATGAAAGTAAGAAAGTAGGATTAAAGGTAAATGTTAAAAATATTAAAGTAATGTTCAATCGATTTTTTCAAAAGAAAATTAAGATTGATAATGATGAGTTTGAAGAAGTTATCAATTACAAATATTTTGATTAGATTATTACCACAGATGGAAACATAATGGATAAAATTAATCATAGAATTAATCTTGGTTCAATTGCTTTTAATGGAAATAAACATTAAAAGGAAATATGCCTGTTTGAAAAGGAAGGTTTTTAATAAATGTGTTACCAGTTCTTACAGATTTGAGACTTGGACACTTAACAAACCAGCAATATAGAGACTTCAGACCACTCAAAGAAGTATGAAGAGATGCATGTTAGGAGTAACGAGAAGAAATCTAAAACAAAATACATGAGTGAAAGAACAAACAGGTATTACTGACATCATTGAAAGAATTAAGACTAAAGTGGATATGGGCTGGACATATTGCTAGAAGAGATTATAATAGGTGGACAGTTGAAATCTTAAACTGGATTCCAAGAGATTGTAAAGGACCTAGAAAGTGATCACTTGTGAGATGGATGAATGAAATAAGGAAGTGTGCTGCAGTGGTGCGGAGAAGAGAGGTTAGAGATGGATTGAACTTGAAGAGGGTTTTATCCTGCAATGGACTGATAATGGTGAAAATAATGACCATTGGTGAATATGAGAGCATATATTTTTAATGTACAATATGAATATACTTTTAATATACTTTAAAAGTTACATAGACATACATTAAGATAAAATAAAATTAATTACTCAAAAATAAATACTGAACCTTACATCTTTCTAACACACACACACATATACATTTGATGTTGATATATATAAATAGTACGTATGTATGTATCTATAATGTAATTTAATTTAAAAATTATGCATTAAAACATGACCCAAATAAAATTCAGCATCCTTTTTTTTCATTCTTTTTATGATAAAAAATTGATTTAGTAAATAATAATATAATTCCTAAATTATTTTAAATTAATACATATTAAGCCATGCCAAGAAATTATAATGCTAAGTGAAAAATTAAAAATTAAAAAATTGAAATTTTGTTTTTCATTAATTACTTTTTTTTTTTTTAAATTAAACCATGGAAATGTAAATCATTAGGCTATGAGAGATTCTACTTTTTATGGAAGTTCTACTGTAAAAATAAATTAATAAAAAAAACCATCTCACCAAATACACACACACACACACAATCAAAGATAAAGATGATTTGAATGCTTTCTCTTGTAGCATTTATTATAAAAATAATAAAGAAGCTTGTTTAGAGCTATTAGCATGCTGGTTATATTACATATTTGTAAATGCAAACTATATAGGTCATGTGACATATGACTTTATTTTATTACTATTATTATTTTGCTATTGGGGACTTTGGCAATATTAAATTACTAAGCCCATTAATATATGGTGTATCTAAATTAAATTCAGGCCCATATGATTATTTCAGTTTGAGAACTGAATTTAAAGACTTGTAGAGGTCTAAAAATGTCAGATCTTCTTAAGAGTTAACTTATAATATATAAATTATTAATGAAGTATTCAGTGAAATTGTAAATATCATAAAGTATTTAATATACTGACTACTTTATTAACACGAATTGTTCCAAGTTATAGGAAACAGAGGGAGGTAATTTTCATTGAATATTGTGATTAATATACTTAAATAAAAGTATTTTCAAGGATTCTACCAAATTAGTTATTTTTGATCAAAAATAAATTGATTTTTAGTTAACCAAAAAAGATGTAGCTCTCAGGTAAATGCAAAAAAAGTACATACAAAATGGTATAAGTTTTATATATTATTTTTATTGATTTAATAAAAATATTTGACTAATCACAAACATTTGTCACTACTGTTGAAAAATAGCTGATGAACCATGGGAATTTATTAAAAGTACATGAAAAAAGGTATATATTTTATATATTATTTTTATTGATTTATAAAAAGCATTTGACTCAGTTAATCATAAAGATTTATAACAAATGTTGAAAAATAGCTGATGTTCCATAAAAATTGGTTGTATTAAAAAGGCATGACTATTACTGGGAAAATAAGCTGACACATTTGAAGTGTAAACAGGTGTTGTTTTTTTAATAATTTTATGTCAGTAGCCTTTAGACTTGGTTAAAGAGAATTTCATTAAGAATCAAGATGTGATATAAAATTATGGTGGAGTTTTTAATTTGAATTGATTAAAAGCTTTTTGAATAGAAATCCATACTTGGATGTAGAAGGGCAATACAGTCTCCTGTGTTCATTAAACAAGTTAAAAGATAGATGAATTCAGCATAATAACTGGTTCAGTTAAATTATTTGAAAGTTAATCTCTTATTCCAAGATTTACAAAACTTCTTTCACTCTTATTACATTACTTCTATTAAGTCTTTACAAAATACCCATGCTTTTTATAAGGCCATTCTTTAGATATATGAAATGATTTTTCTTGTTTTGTAGTTTGAAAAGAGATAGATGAAAGATATTTCAAATATCTGGAAAAAAAGTCTGTTATCCAATCAAAACTGTAATAAATTAAATAAAGCATTGTGAAAAATGCATTGTGGAATGTGATTTTTTTGTAAAGATGTAAATCTGTTATTCTGTCCAATTTATTGTATGGGAGTGAATGAGGAGTGGGATCCTGTAATTTTCTACAAAAAAGTTTGATAATGTTCTAAAAATAATATAACATCAATCTTTAGTCTTCAGGTTGTAATTCTGTTGGCTCTAAAATTTTAAAGGCACTTATTTGATGGTTTGAAACTGTGAAATGGACTAAATTTTTTCCAAAAATATTTTAAAGTGAACTTTACCATGATTTTCAAAGAAGGGTCAAATGCCTTGTGCTAATGAAACTTTATAAAGTGATGTAATATTTATTACATGGGGGAGGGGGTATATAACTAAGAAAACAATACTGTAGCAAGACATGCTGGTTTCTCCAAAAAGGAAAGTTTATTGTAGAAAATGTAGTTGTTTTTTGCAAATAATGCTTTAGAGCTACAGGAAATGTTGCAGGAGTTATCAGATGAAAGTAGGAAAGTAGGACTAAAGATAAATGTTAAAAAGACTAAAGAAATAATGTTTAATAGATTTTCTCAAAATATGAAAATAAAGATTGATTATGATGAGTTAGAAGAAGTTAACAATTACAAATACCTTGGTCAGATTATTAATACAGATGGAAATATAATGGATGAAATTAATCATAGAATTAAACTTGGTTGGAGTGCTTTTGGTAGAAATAACTTGATACTGAAAGGAAATATGCCTATGTGTTTGAAAAGGAAGGTTTTTAATAAATGCGTTTTGCCAGTTCTTACTTATGGATCTGAGACTTGGACACTTAATAGAATAGCAATACAGAGACTTCAGACCACTCAAAGAAGTATGGAGAGATGCATATTGGGAGTAACAAGAAGGGATCGAAAACACAATGTATGGGTAAGAGAACAAACAGGTGTTACTGACTTCATTGAAAAAATTAAAAGACTGAAGTGGAGTTGGGCTGGACATATTGTTAGAAGAAATGATAACAGATGGACAATTGAAATTTTAAACTGGATTCCAAGAGATTGTAAAAGACCCAGAAAGAGACCACATGTGAGATGGATGGATGAAATAAGAAAGTGTGCAGGGGTGATGTGGAAAAGAGAAGCTAAAGATAGGAAAAGATGGATTGAACTTGGAAAGACCTTCATCCTGCAGTGGATTGATAATGGTTGATGATGATGATGATATAACTAAGAAAAGAATACTATAGCAAGACATGCTGGTTTCTCCAAAAAGGAAAGTTTATTGGAGAAAATGTTAGAAGACAGCATTGTAATGCGTGAAATAGATGAAAGGGCCGATATGTAATTTATGTGAATATATTTTTGTTTTTTAATTTCTTTGTATAGTTATCACAAAAATCATTTTTAATAATTCATTCTAATGTAATTTTTTTTCTATCAAATCTTTTGGAATTTTCGATTTTTATTTTCTAAAAGATTATCCGAATATAAGATGTGATTAGAGAGAATGGAATGGATGGCTGAAGAAAGCTTGTAACTTTATGCTTAAATGAAATTTGTTCAAATTTTATTCCGCCCAAATTTAAAGCTTTATTCATGGCCATGACTTATGAATGTACCATCACTACTTCACGAACATCCTTCTACCAGTATTTATATACATAAATATTTTTTGAATACTATATATAGTTGAAATAATTTTTTAATGTTTTATATATTGTTGATGTACTCGTTTTAGTCACACACATACAAACATATATGTAATTATTACAATTTATTGTTTATGTATCTCTTGCATTTATTTTATTTAAGAAGATACGATATTAATATTTTAAAATCTTGTCTTTCTGTTGCTATTTGTTTGCGTCTCAGATTAAACTCAACTAAAAATACGAAATTAAATAATAAATATATTGCATTTTATGGAGAGAAAAAGAAAGTTTTCTCTTGCATTATGAAAATATTTGTAAGTCATACAACAAAATATAAAATCTGATCACTACATCTGCGAAACTATATTCTCTTGGGAATCATCAACAATAGAAGCAGGTGGGAAGGCTGTGCAGAAAACTCGGGAGAAAAGTAAGAAGTGCATCATTTTAAGAATTTTCAAAATTTACCTTACTAAACGGAACATTCCATTTATGCCTTTTAAAACAGTAACCGACTAGACTTAGATGTGTAAAGTAAAAGAGGCAGTTGTCCCTCGCGGTTGCTGCCGTCACTTCTTCATAAATCTAAAAAGAGCAGAATCAATCAAATTGCTTTTGAAAGACTTATGATTATTTTCTAATGTTGCAAAATTGTTATTTTATTTGTTTTGATGGGAATTAAAATGAAATCAAACAATAACTGGATATCGGGAATAATTTGCGCATCTTCCAAGTATCTATCAAGCGTCAATAATTCCTGACAGCTCCTTCGTAAGTGATAGCATTTTTAAAAATCTTCATCCTACCGAAAATTTTTCTTCCTATTTATTTATTTTTTAATCTAATATTTGGAAATTAAGAAATAAATATATTTTTTATCTTGATTGAAAATATTTTAGTGTGATAAAAATCGTTTGCAACTTTTAATAGAATAAATATTGAAATTAATGAAGCGCTTTGAAATCTCTAATTTGTAAATTAACTTTAAGAAAATTTCTGCTTTGAATTATAATATTAAAAGTGCTTGTATTTTTCCTATCTATTCATTCACATATATATACTTGGTCTGTAATTTTATTGCTATATTATAAAAGTGTGTATGTACGCATTTTTAAAAATTAGCTTGCAGGGATGTGTTGAAGTATATATAACACGTAACGCCTTAATTATATAAAAGCGAAACATAAGATTTAGTTCTAAAATGAAATTTATTTTTTTATTAATATTTTCGTTCTTTGAAATATTTTAAATTTTAATTTTCACCTATTGCTTGCATTACTTTTAAATTATAAATGTCAAATTAGATTATATTTCAATCTTTCTTCTTTTTTCTTTCTAGTGATATATTTTTAAATAATAAGAAAATTATTACAATCCTTATACTTAATGCATAGTAAATAGCTCACTTTCTAAATGTTTATTAAAATTTTCATAACTGACTCGAGAATAATTTTTTTGTTTATTTCATAATATTAAATAATCCATAAATTTAACACTGTCCTATCTGATTTATATCTTACTGATATTGTCTGGAAATTGAATCTAACCCTTAATTATTCATTGCGGAACCATTAAGAGAAAATTTTTTGGAGTTGTTTATTTTTAAACCTGTTATTTAACAAAGGTCATGCCAGGCAGATTCAATTTAATATTTTATATTATTATTTATTTATTTTTTTGCAACATAGTGAATATTTTAAAAGTTTATTGGTTAATTTATACATGCTTACATCTAAGAAAGCTGATAATTTTGGGATATTATTTGGCACATTGATGATTTATTAATCATTGCTTGTAACTCTCCTGTCTTTAATTAAAATTATTCCATAGTAAAATCATCATCTTCATAATCGTTTTCAACCATCATCGATCTGCAGCAGGATGAAGATCTCTCAAAGTTTAGTTTAGTTTCTCTGATCTCTAGTTTCTCTTCTCTAAACAACACATTTCCTTATTTTATTCATCACTTATGTGGTCTCTTTCTAAGTTTTTTATAACCTCTTGAAATCGTGTTTAAGATTTCAGCTAGTCATCCGTTATGATCTCTTCTAGCAATTTGTTCACCCATGTCACTAATATCTGTTTGATATTTCACTCATGTAGTTCTTTTTGATCTCTTTTTATTACTTCTAACATACTTTTCATACTTCATTGAGTGATCTGAAATCTCTGTATCACTCTTTTGTTAATTGGCCAAGTCACAGATCCATAAATAAGAACTGGCAAAACACATTTATTTAAAATTTTCCTTTTCAAACACATAGGTATATTTCCTTTTAATATTACATTATTTCTACTAAAAACACTTCATTCAAATATAATTCTACGATTAATTTCATCCATTATGTTTCCATCTGTAGTAATAATCTGACTAAGTTATTTATAATTGTTAACATCTTCTAATTTATCATTATCAATCTTTATTTTCTTTTGAAAAAAATCTATTGAACATTATTTTAGCCTTTTTAATATTTCCCTTTAATTCTACTTTCTTACTTTCATCTGATAACTTTTGTAATATTTCCTGAAACTCTAAAGCATTATTTGATGAACTAAATAATCCCCATTTATATTTCTTGCAAAACTGGATAAAAAGTTTTGGGGATATGAAGTCATTCTTTCATATACCCTTCTCAATGTTAATATTCTTAGTATCAATATGTAACCAATCATTGCTGTTGAATTTTGATTAATACGCTTATGAATAAGATAAGCATGGATTTATATCTTGATGATCTAATGCTTGAATTACTAAAAAATGCTTATAGATTTAAATGCCTTTTCTTAATCTACAAATTTCAAGCATAATGCAACTCATATTCATTAGTCCTTTCTATACAATTTCTCAATACTTGCACGTGACCTATTGTACTTAAATCTCTTTTAAAGTCAGCTAGTTCTTAGTTGAAATTTAAAGTCGCTATAGATAAATTATAATTATCTGGGTAAAAATTTTGTAAAATGTAATTACATATATAAATAAATGTCACCACTATAATCAAGTGTTGTATATATATAAATATTTTATTTTTATTTTTCTGACTTAAATATCACTATACCAGTGAACCACCTACTTTTATAAATATTTATTCCACATATGAAGTTTTGATCTAAAAATAATTTACAATGATGACCAAGCATTATCTTATCTTATTACTTGTTTATAGTCTATTTCTAGGAAACAAGTCTCAACAATAATTGTTTTGAATATTTTGCTTCCAGAATCTTTACTCCATCCCCCTAATTAACTGAATAATATTTTGAAAGTAATTATTTGATATTGTCTTGAAAACATCTATGGGAGACAAAATGTGAAATTATACAAACGTAAGAAATATTTGTTGGGTCACTAGAATTATTATTACAGAACAGCTATTGAAAAAAATCTTACAAAATTCAACTTTTAATTTAGAAACTATTGTATATGTCCTATATTCAAAATAAAAGAATTGTAATATTTTAGTTGAGCCATTACTAATTTATATTACCAAATTAAAAGGTTGTTACTATAATTTAAAAACAACAACAATTGAAGTATTAATAATAAGAAAATAATATATACAGTTGATATATAAAAAAAACTTTACTGTAAGTCAGTGAATATAATACAATTAACAAACATGAATGAAAATATAAAAACTTAAGTGTTCACTAAAAAATGAACTAATTAAAACAGATAAAATTGTAAAGTTATATAAAATCTAAATATCTAATTCTGGTAATAAAGACTTAAATACAAATCATAAAAGTCATATAAATGACTCAGGAATTCATAAGAAGTTTAAGCACCGAAAATGGCAAGGCTGTAGCAGCAATCCATGAACTTTGACCTTGAGAGTTTATCCTTCTCTAATCACACTAACTTGTGAAGGGCATTTAATACACATTTAAAAAACATAATGGATTGATAACAGTTTGACAAAAATAGTACCATATCAGGTGATAAACAACTATTGGTCATAAATCATCATATAATATTTTTGCTGGCTAAGTACTGAAGAACTACTTTTTTAAGTGAAAACTGAAATGATTGACAAAAAGAAGTTGGCTTTTGCATTCATATATGGATACTGCTGAAGGCCCAAAACAAATTTCACAGACTAAGTGCTTCTTCTATTCAAATTTCTATAGCTATTGAATAATTTTCAAAAAAGCATCCAAAAATTGCTGCATCTGTAACTATAAGTTAATGAACAATCAACTTTTCTACATATATTTGGCATCATACTTTATCAATACATACTGTTCTTTCAATAAAAATATAAATGATTTACTAAAATTCATACAATGCTTGAGATTTCTTACACAGTCACTTCTTGAAATGTAGTATAGATATTCCTAAGGAACCCCCCTAAAAGGTATTTAGTTATTGCCTTAGTTATTTCACTTTTCAATGAAAAGTTTATTAGATTATAAATATTGTTTATTTAGTTTTATGCTGCATGCAAACTAGTGATATTAAAATGGATTTCTGTCACCTTCACAGGAAACAAGTCCAAGAATGCTTATTAAAAACCAATAATGGTTTTTCACACCAATAACACAGAAACTAACTGAAATTCAATTAAAGAAGTAAAAAAACTAGTTTAGATATCAAAAGAACCATCAACCTCCGAAAATATCAATCTATATAAAATATGAGACTGTTAGCTTGAAGATTGCAGCACAACTATTGAAAAGAATGTTAAAATTTAGCTAAATCATTAACTAATATTTTTGAAACAATCATTATCTTATCCACAAAACAATCTCTGTTAGTGATGATTTTATTTACACATTGGATTTATAAATAAGAATATAAGCTTTGTGGGTAATGATTACCAATGTATATTTGCATAATTTAATTTAAAACATAGCAATCCAATTGTATTTTTATATTGGACTATTTCCATAATCTAATATGTGTATTGAATGTCTTCAGAAAAATTTAACTTTATTTAAATATTCCAAATACATTCAACTGTTAGCAATAGCACATCAAACAGGTTAATATATGCACAATGTTTCGAGAGGCATTATTTTCCCTTCTTCTTCAGGTGTTGCTGGCCTGATCAGTGACAGTACTAGCATGGGATTCAAACTTGGATCCTTAGATTCTTGATTGTTGAATTTTAACATAATGCTCTAACCAACTGAGTCATCCTGCTAAAGGCAACAGTCAGTAGAAATTTCATATACTTATCTATGAGGTTCCTCCTGATTTCTTCACTTTTTCCCTAAGATCAAAGTTGATTAATGGTTTCCATTCATTATGTATAGTCA
Organism: Epiperipatus broadwayi; assembly: GCA_028023455.1. NCBI lineage: Eukaryota > Metazoa > Onychophora > Udeonychophora > Euonychophora > Peripatidae > Epiperipatus > Epiperipatus broadwayi. Next base: position 510,510 of record JAQFVV010012509.1, on the reverse strand, counting down.
CACTAGGTTGGCTTATGGGATTTTTTGCCATTGTCATGCGAGCATCTTCTTTAAATTTTTTTTTCTTTGTACCTTTTCTTCTTTATCCAATATTTTTGTATTTTCCCAATTGAACATATGTTCTCTGGTACATATATGGTCTGCTACCTTAGACACATGTTTTTTCCTCTTCTAATCATCAGTTTATGTTCTTGAAACACTTTTCAGTGGGACGACTGGGCTCACCAATTTATGTTCTTCCACATTCACATGGTATTTCATAGATGCAGTTTTTTCTTTTCAGCATTTCAAGTTTAGGCTTTGTAGATGTTAGAATTCCGCATAGTATGATATGGCTCCGGAAAGCTGTTCTGATGTTATACTGATTGCAGATTTTCCTTAATTTATCTATTTTTGGAATATATGAGTACACTACAGTATCAATAATTGTCTTTTCTCTTGGTGGTTCTTTTTATTGTCTATTTTACATTTTCTTAATAACAGCTGATGGATACTCATTTTTCATAAGAGTTTGTTCTATATAGATCTTTTATTTTTTCAAATGGCTGGTTTCTGAACAAACATCTTTTGATCTGTTCCATAGTGATAGTATAACTCCATGTTTTGTGTTTCTGTTGTAATTAGATATCTAGGCTAGGTATTTTCCTGTGCACATTTTTAGTAGAGTGTATACATTCCATAAATAGCAGACAAATTAAGGAAAATCTGCAATCAGTATAACATCAGAACAGCTTTCCAGAGCCTTACCACACTATGAGGAATTCTAACATCTACAAAGCCTAAACTTGAAATGCTGAAAAGGAAATATTGCATCTATAAAATACAATGCGAATGTGGAAAAACATATATTGGTAAGACTAGTCATCCCATTGAAAAGCACTTGCAAGAACATAAACTGATGATTAGAAGAGAGAAAACAGATGTGTTTAAGGAAGCAGATGATATATTTACCAATGAATATATGTTCAATTGGGAAAATACAAAAATATTGGATAGAGAAGAAAAGGTATTAAGAAGAAAATTTTAAGAAGCTGCTCACATGACAATGACAAAAAATCCCATAAGCCAATCTAATGTGACTATACATAATATATAGAAACCACTAATCAACTTTGCTCTTATGAAAAAGTGGAGAAATCAGGAGGAACCTCATAGATAAGTATATGAAATTTTTACTGACTTGTCTTTGGCAGGATGACTCAGTTGATTAGAGCATTACCTTAAAATTCAATAATCAAGAATCTAAGGATCCAGATTTCAATCCCATGCTCATACTGTCACTGGTCAGGCCAGCAACCCTTGAAGAAAAGAGGAGGATAATACCTCTTGAAATGTTATGCATATACTAACCTGTTTGATGTACTATTACTAACAGTTGAATGTATTTGGAATATTTAAATATAAGTTAAATTTTTCTAAAGACATTCAATACACATATTAGATGATGGAAATAGTCCAGTATAAAAATACAACTAGAACATCATCATAAAAACCTTCAAGAAAACAAAGTAATCCAATCTATCATAAAACAATATCTGACAATTGGCAGGAACATCTGATTTGGCCAATAATCAAAGAATAGTTTTAAAGATAAATCTGATTTCTATTTATATTGCACTTACAGTTTTTTGTCTTTATATTATTCCAAACATAATAAAAAGACCCCAAAACTTGAAAAATGACATTAAAAAATGATGTGAAACTAATTTCCAATTACTGATCTTTCATATATGGGATAAAAATCTGGAGAAAGTTGGTAAAAAAGCATTTGATACCTATGGGAAATAAGACTATTATGACAATAAAAGATTTGAATTTAAACAGCTAATCTCTAAGAATTAAATTTTTTTTCACTATTTTACTGTTAATAAATTGATATAATTTAGAAATATTTTCTTATGTACTAATGTATTCAGATAACACAAATATTATTTATGATAAAAGTGATACCAAATCAGATGCATCTGTAGAACTTTTCACAAATCAAATGCAAGATGAGCTCTCATTTTGAACAATTCACACAGTCACCAGGCAATCTCAAATTATTTACAATTAATGATAAAGCAAACATTGAAAATAAATATATATTGTTAATTAAATATTACTAATTTTAATAGCATGTAAATAACTTACTACTGCCATGAATATGTAATGTTTAAGATTATACTTATATCACTGCCTGCAAAAATAATCATTGTTAACATATTTGGAATTAGAGTATTCTATAACATGAGTATTGTTAATTAAATAAATGTTCATTGAAATGAATTGAAAAGAAATAAAACCTTAATTCTCTCAGAGTGAATTTTCAAATATAAACATGTTCTGAATTATTGGCTGTGTACATATTTTTTCAAGTACAGTATAAAACCTTAATAATTTAGTTATATAAATGAAAAATTCAATCATTTACCTTGAGGAAAAAAGTTTTTGACATAATAAATGCATTTGAAAGTTCTCCAATTTGAATTATTTTATGATAAGAAAGAAGGATATTCTATATCGACTTGAAAAATATAACATTAGTATTAATGCAGAAACTCATTGAAATGGACTGAATATAAGCAAGAAACACCAGTAAGAAAATTTATATGATTTGATTGAAAGGTTTGGTAAAAACTAGTTTCATGATGAATTAGCAACTGCCTTTCTATTTCACCTCTCATTTGTGGCTCCAAGTAGTTTCTAGTTAAGATGCTAACTATATCCTAGAACACCTAGACACGTGTAGGATTAACCAGATATTTTTTATCATTGTCACAATACATGTTAATGCTTAAGTGTATGAAGTCATCATCAAAATAGACAGATTAATATTTGGTGAAAATGATGAACAGATGGTGATACACAGCTTCTTTTTAAAGCTGTCGAGAGTAGAGGGCATGCAGTCAGCTGTAACATGGAAAAACTTGGTAGTCTTTTATCTCACTAGGTTCCCAAAATGCAATGAGAATAAATAACTATGACTGAGATTTTGTCTTTAATTGCTGAGGAAAAATAACTGATGGTTCACACTAACTTATTGTCTGGATAATCAAGAATCACATTATCCATTGAATAGAAGGAGTAAGTTCAAAAATTTTTTTCTTGGAAAACAAAGTGTGATATAAGATTTAATACAAGAACAGATAAATATAGATAGGAGTAATAGACTGGGAATAAAAATAAGAGAATTATTACATGGAATGTTAGAGGTATTAGAAGGATTGATAGATTGAAGTTGAAATCATCAACTGGAAATGATTGAATATTTGTAGTTTTGTAGAAATAAAAAGTATATTGATTGGAAATTATAGTATGATGGATGGTCAAATTGTTATATTATTCGAACATTGAATGTCTGGGAATAATGAATGATCATCTCAGTATGGGCATGTAAATACACAAGAGATATAATGAAGTATTGATAAAATATGATTCAATAAATAAAAGAATTAATGGATCTGGTAATCATATAATGTTATACACCTTTTTCAGAGGTAACATATAAAAATGTGCAACAATTATTTTATCAGAAATAGAAAAATAGAGGCATATTTATTGGAGTTCAAACTGTAGTCACATAACAAAACTGGATAAAATCTGGTAAATTCTGCAATATAAATCATTTGCTTCTCTCAAAAACAAAGTTTTCACAACATTTACAACAGTTTGTTTCACTAGAAACAAAATTTATCATACCATAGTTGATAGAAATAGGGAAAGATTATTAAGAAATCCAAGACATATCCAGATCTATTAAAGACCATCAGTTTTAATTATAAATATAAAAATGAAGGGTAAATATAGATGATATAATCGGTGATGGATTATCAGAATATAGTTACAGATTAAAAAATAGTTTTGAATGCTTGATTAAATGCAGTTAGTAATGCAGAAGAATGATAGCAGCAGTTAAAAAGTAATATGTTCGAGATTGGATAAGTGATCATGGAAGATGAAAGAAAAACAAAAATGGTTGTCTGGTTAACAGGAAGAAACAATGAAAGTTATTGATGAAAAAATATGCAGATTTAAAAGGAAAGGCACAGAGGAGAGTGGAAGAGACAAATTAGCATATACACATATATAGAATTTGAGAGAAGGAATAGCACTAAGAAGATATTTTATATCACAATAAATTAGAAAAAAAATTATACCAAGATTAGTTATGATAAAACATAAATTAATTCACTTAGAGCTATGAAGATGAGAGCACGTCTCTTGAAAGCGCTTGCAGAATAATATAATTTTATTTTGTTTTAAGTATAAAGTAGCTTTGCGTTCAGGTGAAATAGTGCCTATATTATTTTACAAGTATATTTTATTCGCACGCAAAGTTTCAAGTTAGATTTGAATTACGATAAAACATAAAGCTGGTGGAGTGATGACACTTACATAGCAGATAGTCAGTCAGTAGAGAGTTTTGTGAAAACATACAAAAATGACACAATAGTATTTTATACAACGATTGCAGAATGTAAATCATTAAACTCGCAATTAATAAGAATCATATCAACAACTGCTATTAGTAAATCACTGAGATACCAGCAGAGTTATTCAAGAAAGGGGAAAGTCTCCATTGCAAATAGATTACATAGGTTTTTTTTAGATGTGTGGGGGGATTGAGTTTATCCTTAGGATTGGTTGTAGCAACATTAGTGCTCCTATCAAAGAAAGACTGATCTCAATTTATGTGATAATTACAGGACAATAACCTTTATTTTGCATGCTATCATGATAAAATGAAGATGGGGGTGGATAAAATACAAAAGATGAAATGGAAATTAGCAAAAGAACAGGTTGTTTTTAAACCATAACTAAAAACATGAGCTTGTGTAACCTATTTAAACACCATTTTCAATAAAGCTTGACAATTCTAACAGCCACTCTCTGATTATTGATTATTAGAAGGCTTTTGATTGTAAATGTCAAGACAAGCTTGGTTAGCAATTTTTAATATGGAACCTTTCTTATATAAAAACCAAAAGACCATAATGAGAGTAGTATAAACAAAATCAGGTTAGTTTCAAATGGTTATATGGGTAAAAGATAGCTATGTGATGTCACTATACTTATTCAGTTTTATAGAAGAGTTGGTATGAGGGAGACTTATGATTTTCAAGAAGGATTTTGTATTGGATGAAGATAAATATGTGATGTGAGATATTTGAACAGCAGAGAAAGAACTATAGGATTTTATAGATTGATTAATAAGAACAGATGAAGAATATGGACTAAGTCTAAATATAAGCAAGGTAAAGATAATACGATTAACTAGAGACATAGTAAAAATGACAATAATGGATATTTGACTGAAACAGATTTTAGAATTTGTTTATATAAATTTCAGATTAGCTATACAAAGATGGAAAATATCATGCAGAGATAAATGCATTGATTATTGTTGGAATTGACAGTAGAGGTATAAGTATGTGAACAAAGCAAGACTACTAGATTTTAATATTATTTATTGTATTGGATGCAAGTCATGGACCTTAAGGAAATGAGGGAGGTCAAAAATTGAGGTTTTTGAAATGAAATATTATCAAATGAAGCTCGGGGTGTCTTGAATGGCTGAGAACTAGTGAACAGATTTTAATTGGGGCAAATGCAGAAAGACAACTGTTGAAAATGAAAAAGCAAAGAAAACTATGTTGTTTTGGACAAGTTGAAAAACAGGCAAACTCACTGGAAAAAGATATAATGATTAAAATTTGAGAATAGGATGATCAAGACTGTCATGGAATGAACAGAATTAACAATATTGGAAGCATGCAGAAAAGATGAAGTATATTATTGCCCATCATCAAAAGGTGAAATCACATGGATGATGATGATATATTTAAAACATATAAATAAAGATATATGACAAAAGCAATGATTCTCAAGATAGATATCTGGAAAAATCAGCATTTTTCAGTTGGCCCAGGTCTTTTTCTTAATGCCGTCATATTTTAATAGAAATTGATTCTTATCTGCAATCTGTTAAATCTATTTTTTTGCTTTCCATTTTTTTTTTTTTTTTTTTTGCGGTATGGTAGAGAAACATTCGATTTTCACATTATAATATTGAATAATGCCTTTATTTAGTATCATGTTTCTTGTAAGAAAAAATACTGCCATTTAAAAATTAGTTTTAGGAAAAACAAAAATTAATTAGATTAAACATAGCTTCAAATGTTAAACATAATCAATTTTCAATACAATTTGACTAGCCAAAATTAATTTAATCAAAGCAAATTAACTGAACAAAACAAGATTAAGCAGATAAAACCCAAGATTTTAAATTGTTTTATGATTTTTCGAAAAATTGTAAGGATGCGTTTAAGAAAATAAAATTAAATACTGCACCTAATCTGATGAAAAATGGTCAAAAATAATTTAATAAAACAAATTAATCAGACCAAACTTAATGCACTTTATTTTGTAAAGCATAAAATTAATTTTATATGCTAACAATAATTTTTATATGCACAAATAAATTAGAATCATAATATATATTATTTTTATCATAGTATTTGAGTTATTCTACATGCTTAATACTAAATGTTGAGAACATTTTAAAATATGGATTCAACTATATTATTAAATACAAATAACTTGTACTATATTAAAGCTTAAATAAAACCATGATTTTTTTAAAACCTTTAAATATTTGCCTTTCTTGCATATAATAATAAAAATAGTAGGCTGTTGTTAAATGACAGAGGCAATAATATTAACAAATAAATAATATTATAAATGCCTAGTGCTTTCGACCTAAGCCTTTACCAAGGCAATAAACTGTATAGAAAACTAATCGATAAATTTCAAAATGGCTATTATGTGGACCAGGATGAACTAATAGAAAAACTAATCAAACGTTACTTTCAAATTCAATACTCAAGAATCTAAGAGTCCAGGTTTGAATCCCATGCTAGTACTGTCACTGGTCATCCCAGCAATACCCGAAGAAGAGGGGAGAATAATCTCTCAAAATATTGTGCATATACTAACCTGTTTGATATGCTATTACTAACAGTTGAATGTATTTGGAATATTTAAATAAAGTTAAATTTTTCTAAAGACATTCAATACGCATATTAGATGATGAAAATAGTCCAATATAAAAATACAACTAGAACACCATCTTCACTAACCTTCAGGAAAACATAAATTGTCTCAGTATTGATGTTTTAAAGAGAATTCCATTTAAATTTTAATGTATGACTTGAAAATGAAAATCTAATGCAAATGATTAATTTAGTTCATGTCAATCAGAAAGAGACAGATATTAATGAGAATTTAATTGAAAAGGTAATGAAGGAGAGTAAAAGGGATCAGTAAGAAATAAATAATATTTACTGTGGAAGAGATACTTAGAGAGTAAGAAAAGTAAATATTCATGGGTATTTTGTTTAGAAAATGTGAATATTTGCTTACAAATATGGAATAAAATATATTGAATCTCCTACTAGTATGGTTAGACAGATATAGACTAAGAGATACTAAGTCTCCTATTACTATTGTTGTGTAAAGATTAGTGGATAGTACAGTGTTGAAGTTGTTAATGGGTTGATAAATTAATACTGTTTTTTTAATCTAGATAAATATTTATGATGTTAAATGTGAAGGAACATGGTTTAGTCATATGTTGATTCAAATAAATTGTCATAAATCAATAAAATAAACTTTTATTCATAAGTATTCCACTCCAGATACATAAAATTTGCAATAGGAAAATAGGTGTCTGCAACATTAAATAGGGTAAAAACATTTGGATTAATTGTATTATCTTTTTGTAAACTTCATTTCATGTGAGAATGCTGTTATGAGGTTTAAACTACTTTATCAAGTTTGTGGTTCTTTAGATTTTAATTCCCTAAAAATGTATCATTTATTTCTGTAATGTTTAGCTTGCATAAGGCATAATGAAATGTCTATGTGAGGTAAAATATAGAAAAAAAAATGAATCAAATAAACTTAGGATTACTTGCAAAAAATAATAATAATAAGGATTTACTAGAATGGTTATTGAGATATTTATTTTATGTAGAGCCATGTTTATAAATTGTAATAAACTAAAGATTAGCTTTTCAAGCTAATGCACATGCGCTTTATGAATCTTAATAATAAATGAATACTTTCATTTCCAACACAAGATAAAATCTTTGCAAAAGAATAGAATGAATCCACCTATTCTTTCAACCCAAACGCTTAAGTATGGGCAAATCTTAAGCACTGGAAATGAAAGCGTGAAAATAAACCAATCACTTTAAATTACTTTTTACCATGTCTGAATGAATGCCCCCTACGAAATTTTCTAGAATTTATGACACGTCATTCTTAAATGAAACTAAACATAAGTAAATGAGATATTTATTTTATATAGCACGATGTTTATGAATTGTAATAAACTAAAGATCAGCTTTTCAAGCTAATGCACATGCACTTTATGAATCTTAATAATAAATGAATTCTAGAAAATTTTGTAGGTGTCATTCATTCAGACATGGTAAAAAGTAATTTAAAGTGATTGGTTTATCTTTACACTTTCATTTCCAGTGTTTAAGATTTGCCCATACTTAAGCATTTGGGTCGAAAGAATAGGTGGATTCATTCTATTCTTTCGCAAAGACTTTATCTTGTGTTGGAAATGAAAGAATTAATTTATTATTAAGATTCATAAAGCACATGTGCATTAGCTTGAAAAGCTGATCTTTAGTTTATTAGAATGGTTATTCTCAAGATATCTCTTCAGAGATATCACTTGGAAAATATTAGTTTTGTTATGAAACATTTGGATTTTATTTTCTAGCATGTTTTCTTGCAGGGTCAATTCTTGATGAAATTAGTGATTTTTATTTTGGTAATAAGTCTGTATTATGTTGAGATTGTCTTGCCATTATAAAGATTTGTTGTTCGGTGTAATATTTGTAGTTTGAGGAGCTTGATTTTTTCCTTTGATATTTGTTAGAATTGTTTGTGTATCAGTTGGCATAATGATTTTTTTTTCAATTCTATTTTTTTTTCTTTATAACGTTTAGAAAATATGGAGTTTTATCTGAGAAAATATTGTCTTCTTATTGATTTTGCGTGTTGCCCAAATCTGACTCATTTGATATTTATTATTTGTATGAATATTTATTCTGTTGAGTAATCTTTAGATAAATGATTTAATTATATAAGTTATGTAGTAGAATTATTAATGGCTTTTGCATATTGCAATATTTTTATGTTGATTTGTTTTGTTTCTGCAAGCTGGTTTTGAAAATTAAATGTTTTAGAATATTAGTGAGCTTTGTTTCTAAAACTTCAAAGTTTAGAAATTCTTTCTGGACAATCTTTAATATTATTTCTTTGATTTGAAGAGAAAGATCTGCTGGGAAATGCTTTGAAAGTGATGATTAAATTGAGAAATATTTGTTGTATGCAAAGTTGTTGTATTTAAATGACGAATTGCTTTATAGAGAGAGTAAAAAGGGGGGGGGGGACAACTTATGTTTACTTATGGGTATTTTTTATAAAAATATTAAAGTATGAAGATTGGCTATCTTAATATATATCTGAACATTTATAGCATATACGTGTAGAGATGGCAATCTGGACCAATTGATGATTGCTAGTTTAGCATGAAGTACGTATATTGGTGATTATTTATCTTTTCAACATATATGTGTTTAAGTGTATCAGTGTTATGAGATAGAGTGGAGAGTAGTGGGCGATGTGAAAGTCTGTGCTCATATACCTTATATATATATAGACACAGGTATATAATAAGCCTGTGTTTCAGTTATTACATAGTAGAGATGACTGTCCATCCCTTGTATATATATTAAATGGATTATGTCCTATACATTTGGGGTCAGATTAACCTATGGTCAACATGGGTGTGACAACAATCTCGATCTCAGGATGACCTTTGAGCATTCCATCATCAGATTTTCAATTGGATGGCCAGTTGAAGAGTTGGAGTGTAGAGTAGATTGAAGCCTGTCGGTTAAAATATGAAGATTGGCTATCTTAATATATAACTGAGCATTTATAGCATATGTGTAGAGGTGGTAATCTGGACCAACTGATGATTGCTGGTTTAGCATGAAATATGTATATTGGTGATTATTTATCTTTTCAACATATATGTGTTTAAGTATCAGTGTTATGAGATAGAGTGGAGAGTAGTGGGCGGTGTGAAAGTCTGTGCTCATATACCCTATATATTACATATATAGACACGGGTATATAATAAGCCTGTGTTTCAGTTATTACTAAATCTACTACACAAATAATTTTGTTATTTAAAAAGTGAACATGTCTAATATATATATTCTTCTATATATTATTATCCAATTCTAAAATTAAGTATCTGTTGTGTGAATAGTCTAAGATTTTATAAATCATGCTCCATAATTTATTGTCTCTTATAGTTACTATAATGTATTTATAGGGAAGTTCATAATATGTATTTATATTCATTATTGTTAAAAAATTAAAGTTTTTTAATTATAGAATTTTGTAATATTTATTCGTGAAAGATTTCCAAATTTATTGGATAGGAAGTATTTTCAATATATTCCTGAATATCTTTCACTGGTAATATTTATTCGTTAAATGACATGAGACATTGTTATTTAGTTTTTCATCATTTTAAAATAGGATTTAATATCTATGCTATTTTTAAGAGCAGTTGCCTAGCCGTTGATTATTCCTGGTTTGTGTATTGGAATTAATTCCTAGGGCAGACATCGATTTCTTAATAGTAGATTTGATTTTAGTGTTTTCCTATAGCTTTTCTATTGACCAGAAGGTTTATTTAATGAATAATTTATATTGGGGATTTTTTAATTTCTTTAAAGTGTATAGGATTTAAGTTACTATTACCTTATTATAAAGAAATTTACTCTGAATTTAAATATATTTACTGGCTAGAGAAATATTTACTTCCATAAATATTTTGACAATGTTGTAAATATTTTAAGTAGTTTTTGAATAAAAACTTCTTAAGAAAGCTTACATTAAGACCTGTTAGTTAAACCAATCTGTTTTGAATAAATTTTAAAGTAAAAAACTGTTAAAACTAAATGCATTGAGAGACTAAGTTGCAATCACTTAATACTACTATCGCCATCTAGTGAGTATGAAGTTATAACGTAATTACACATACATATGCTACTATCATTAGTCATTTCTTTTACAATTTAAAATTCCTAAACTAAAATACAATGCAAATACAATACTATTAATATAGCATATTTGGTTTTCTAGCTTTTCTGAACAAATGACTTTACTAATAACATGAAGATATATATATATTGAGGTGTGTTGCAATAAAAACTTTTCAAGTGAATAATTAATAAATCACTTTTTTGTTGTAAGTTATGATTATGCAACAGGTGCAAAAACTTACAATGAACACTAAAATAACATATAACTTTGCTATGTATAAACTTAGTTATCAATTCAGTTCACTTCTTTCTATTTCTATCAGTAAAAATTGTTGTACTATATATAAATTTTTCTAGCACTATAATAATTTCTGTCATAAACTGTAAAACAGAATTTTAAAATGGATTAATGTTAAAAAAAAAAAAAAAGCCAAAAACTAACAGTAAAATGTTATACTTTTTTTTAAAAAAAAAAAGCATTTTCCAAGTTGCATATAACTAATAAAAGACCTTGTAAAACTGCAGAAATCTAAGTCTTAGTTATTAATTTAATTTGCTTCTTTTTTTAATCTGTAATGATAAAAATATTGTATGTAGTTTTCTTTAAAAGTATTCTAGAAGTGTATAGTATAATAATTTTAGCTGTGTTCTACAAAAATAAAATTTGAAAACTTATAATGCTTGATGTTAAAAAAAATTCAAAATGAAATTCCAGTAAAAAAACGTTTCAAAATAAAAGACAAACAAAAATGGTGGTCATTTAAACTTAACTTTCAATTTAATTTACTAACTCTTTAGCAGTAAAAATGTTGTATATATTTTTATAAAAGAATTCTTCTAGGTGTGTATAATGTAATAATTTTAATAACATAAAAATAGAATTTGAAAACTGATTAAGGTTTTAAAAAAATTCAAAATGAAATTCCAGTAAAAAAAAAAAGTTTCATATAAAAGACAGGTAAAACTAATGCCATGTAAAACCTAGCTTTCAATTTAATTAATTTATCCTTTTATTTCTAGACTAAAAAAATTACTTATTTTTGTTTTAAAATATTGTCTTAGATGGGTATATTTTCAAGGGAAAAAAGTATTATTTGTTTCACCATTATATTTTTTCTATGAAGTATTTTATGTGAAGGAAGTCATTTCTTCCTTATATTTAAGACACATAATTTGATTATTAGTAATTCTGCAAATGGTATTTTAAAAAAGACTTCGAATAAAATGTTTTGAATGAAAAAACACTTGATAAATACCATTGAACTGAAATAAAAAATGTTACAACAAGTTGAAATAACCATGTATATAAGGCTTCACACTTTTCAATTTTGAGTAAAATATTAGATTTCATTATTGCCTTTCTGAGCTTATTTACTTTTAGTTTTTCTTCTGCATTTTAATTTTACTTTTATGTTTTTTAAATTCTTTTCATGCATTTAAGTGTCAAAAATTGATTAGTACCAAAATGAACATAAAGATCATTTCTAGAAAAAAAAAGTTATAAAAAGATCAGTGATTTAAATTTTGAATATGATATGATAAAATCAACAATCTACATTATTCTAAAGAAAATGTATTAAAAAAAAAAAAGGTAGTGAAAAAATTTCAGCTTGGATCAAATGGAACTTTTCTTGCTAATGTGTATTAATCAAAAGCAGATGGCAGGTAATAGCATAAATTAGATAATCATTTGTAAAAGAGTTAAACAACTAATGAATAATATTTCTGTAGTCTAGTATAATGAGGAATAAAAATGGTTAAGCAATTGTTTGAAATATATTTTTGCTGTTATCTAATACAAGTAGTATTCATATAAAGGAATTACTAGCAAAATAAATTTCACTGTATTCAGAAAAAGACTTGAATTGCATAGTATTACAAGGCAAGGTGAGACTTTCAGCATAAATAAGACTACTTTTGAGCATTATCTTGCAAAAAACAAATATTCTGAAATTGATTATCTGTAATTTAGGATATATATGTTCATAGTTTAATTTCATGCTTTTAAAAGATCAATTTCTTTTTAAAAAATTAACTATATAAAATGTATAGCAATATTTTTAATTTTTTCTGCCTAAATAATTGTTGTAGATAGTAATTTTAATATTAGCCATGGCCTAGAATGGATTGTCCCCTGCACTCTTTCAACAAAAAAGTTCAACAAAGGAGCTTTTATAAATTAATGTGAAAACTTGTTTAGTCCCAGGATTTGTCAATTAGTAGAAATTGATAGTTTTTTGGCATCATAAAAAGCTAAAAGTTACCTCTGTTTACATGGATGTAATTTCTTCATTTCTATTCTTTATTATAATAACAATTCATAGAAATGTTTAATTTAATATATATATTATTGTAAAACTATAGTTAACCAATGATATAATGAATGGCATTATAGAGCCATTTTATAGATGTTTAAATTTTTTTTTTTTACAGATTCCACTATTAAATAATGCGTCAACAATTTATCTCTCATCCTAACATTCATATGACTTTAAAGTATTGTATTGTTGAAAACATCAATAAACATTAGAATATTGAATATATGTTTACAATATCTTTCGTATATTAAAATTATTTTTATACAGTGAATTTTTGTAATTATATGTTGAACTATTTTCATCATTTAATTTTTATTGTTAAATGTTTTTACAAAAATTCAAAACTTTATTTGAACTTTATAATTACATTCAACTATTAATAATAACATAGTTTAACTTTTGGTTAATATTCTTTTTTCTTCAGGTGAATGTTGGTTTGAATTATTAGTAACAATAATATGATTGGAATGTGATTAGTGATCTTTAGATTTTTAAATACTAAATTTAAGGTAAAATTCTACCCAAAATTGCTGTTCTATCAAAGGCTACAATTAGTAAAAAGTTTATATACTTACTGATTGAAAATCTTCTTGATTTGTTTCCTTATGCTTTTCTGTGTAATTAAAAATAGACATTTATTAATATTTTTCCATCTTTTTTTTTTTTTTTTGATAAAATATATGCTAGTGTATTTTGTGATTTTTTTTCTTCTACTTCTTTTTGAATTCTCTTACGAAAATAGACAAAAACTCTCCATACAGTAATGCCACCCAGTGCCAACTAGAGTTATCAATAGATGCCAGAAGGCTTGTGCATAAAATCCCCATCTAGTGCTACTCATACAATATCCCCAGACTAGTTTCTTGCTTGTGGCCTTCATCAGTGAGGAGCTTCGGATCTGAGAGCACTGCACCTAGATCTTAGGATCTAATGCAACCCTCCAGCAGCCACCCTTTGTCTCTACTTAACTGCAAAACTATAAGAATAAAATTTGAAAACACAATATTTTCTGTCTAAGCTCAGTAGCTTATATAGTCATATGGGTCTAAACCCTGTTCAGTACCCATACATTTTGATGTCTTTGGCTCTTTAACAACCATAGCCACCACTATCCTATTAGTCAGGATTGATGTTAAACCACTAAACATCACATGATCACTATTTTTTATGCTAGCACATGGTACTACTGTATGGAGAGTTTTTGCCTGTTTTAATAACAGTTATGTGCTAGCATAAGAAATAGTGATCATGTGATGTTCTCTTACCAATTAATTTTTTTTTAAAAAAAATACCAATTACAATAAATCTTTTTTTTAAAAAATAATAAAATTTCTGTATTAACAGGTTTGTTTGGAATTTTTATTATTATTTGCCTTTAAAATTTTTAATTTATTTGTTTTTGAAAAAGTGATTTTTTAAAAAAGTTCAATTATAAGTTTTATGAAACAATACTAAAGGCCAAAATAATTGTCACCTACAATTTTTTTATTTTTCATCTAAGAAATTTATTTTTCTGTTGTTGTTATTCAATAGAAATTACAATAAAATAAATAAAACAAACAACAAATCAAAAGAAGATTAAACCACATGCTTCAAACTCTGTCCCTCTTAGCACTTTTATTTCTTTTCTACATCATAGTTACCACCCAGATTTGTTTCAGTTAAAAATAGTGATGATAGTGAGATCTTGTGATGAATAAAAAAAGTTTTAAAAAAGGTTTTTTTTTTATAAATCATTTTGTTTAAAGCATTATTTAAAATATAGTTTAAATCATATTATTAATTAACAAATCTTTATTGCACAGTATTTTTTTAAATATTGTTTTTAAATAGGTGTTAATTACATATATGCTCATTTTGCTTTTGGAGCTATCATCTACATACCAAAGGACATATCAATATTTTACATTTTTCATAAAAATAAAAAAACATGAAATTAATATAACTTATTTAAAAAATAAACCTGAAAATAATATAGTTAGTGAACAAACAATGATTAAAAGACAAATATTTTCAAACATTTGATGAGAAATTAAATTACGGATCCCTGAAACAGCTTACACAAAGACAAAAAGACGACAACATGAAAATAATATAATTTATTTAGAAAACAAACCTGAAAATGAAATATTTAACAAACTACCAATGACTGAAAAAAAAAAGTTTTAAGAAGTGTAATGAATGCAAATATTGTGTAAGAAATTAAATTAGCCATGATGCCAAACTCCTATTTAATTTCTTCCTGAACATTTATATTGATAAAATTCACTGAAAATAGTAGTTTTTCAATCATTATTTGTTCCCTAAATGCATTATCATCAGGTTTTCAAATATATTATTTTCACATTTTTAGTTTTGCTTTCATATCTGTTATTTTCTACCATCACTAATAAAACTTTTCACTATGTTTGTATTCTCAAACTTTTTGAAAATATCTTTTTGATCATTGTTAGTTTGCTAAATATATTACTTACAGATTTTTTTTCTAAATAAATTATATTATTTTCTCTTTTTTTGATTTTTTATAAAAAATATGAAACGTATTGATTAGCATCTTTAAATATCTATTAATTAATTACTGAAAATATATATTAAAAAAACAGTACTTATTGTACTGTACTATGTTTATTACTTTTTTCATGTGTATATGTTGACTTTTACAGAATAATTTCTCTCAAGGACTGCATCTTGAATAAGAACCTTCCAACCATTAGATTGTCTATTTTTTAACATAATCCATCTGGCTGGTGAGATGTAAGAAGCAATTCACACTCCCCCAGCCAAACGCAGATATTTTTTTGTCCATCTAATTAAAAAAAATAAGGAAAGAGATAGAACCATCTCGACAAAATTCTTATATGAAGAACAAGGAAGCTCTTCCGGATTCCAAGACAGACTTTAATAAAACGAATATCTGATGTTTAAGCATGAATTAATCTATCCTTTACTAACACATATGTACTTGTAATTTAATTTTCTCAAATGTATTTCACATTTCTAACAAAAGTTTAATTTTGTAACTACATATAATACCTCAATAAAATTATTTAGAAAATAAATACAGTAAAAGACTGGAAATTGCTGAATCTATTCTTTTTCCCTGTTCTGATTAAAGAATTTCATACATTAAATATATTACAATAAGTTATGCTTTTTATTCCCTCAAATTGTTTTTATAGTTATTGTAATGAATCTTTTTTTGCAATATGCATTCCATTATAATTTATATGGTTTTATATGCTTTTTAATTATTCACTTGTTTTGTTATGATAATTTACTTCCGAGATATTAAAATGTCATATTATGGGTCTTATAATTTTTTTTTCTTGTCCAGGATTTTTTCAGATATAACAGAAATATATATATATATGTTTGATCAGTACTGGGCTCAATCTTTAAATAGGGTTTGAACTAATTTTCTTGATTGCTATTCTTTTCTCTAAATTGCATACCAATTAAATTTTTATTAGTTTCATTTCTTTAGTCATTATGAACAATATTTATATTTGTAATTAATGGGGATTTGAGCACAGACTTTCAATCTCCCTTCACCTATCTACTCCATCTTATATAGCTGATGTACATGACCACATATGCGTGAAAAATATAAATGATCTCCAATAGACATATTTTGTGCTGAACCAATCCTCATCAGTTGGTCCAGATCATCATCTCCCATACATATATACAAATGCTCAGTTTATATTAAGGTAGCAAATCTCTCCTTTAATTATATCTAAAGTTGAGTATATACAATATACTGGTATTTATATATATTATATAATTTGTTGGCATTCAGTTTAGTTTGAATTTTAGTTCTTCAGCTTCTACAGTTCCAAGTTGAGAATATCACCATTACTCATTCAAATGGCTAAGCATTATTATGTCTACCTTATAAATATATTTCTATTCAAAGAATGTAAATATAAATTAATTTTTATAATTTTGTTTAGTCTCTCTATCAATATGCTCAGTATAGTTTTTATTATATATAATGTGGTGATTCAGACTGCCAAAAATTTATTATTCATACTTATGAAAAATTCCAATAGCAGTTTTCCATGTCACTTCATTCTCTTCAATATATACTAACTAAATCATACCCTAAAATTAATTACTTTCTCTATATTTAGGAATTTTTCTGTCTTTTAATTTTATCCAGCTTTTACTATTATTATCATTCTTATGTATCCTTCCAATTGTTTTTTTTTTTTTCAAAAAATATATTTATTAGAACTTTGGATACAAAAAAATTACAGAAAACCTGATTGTCTTAAAACTGTGGTGCTAGGGTCTAATCCATTGGAGAGTTGGTTATTTCAGTTAAAAGTCTATGGAAAATTCAGTCCTGTAAAATTCACCAATGTTCAGGATTCCGTATGTAGCCATTCGGGGGTTAACATGCGATCTCTGAGGCAAAACCCTTTTAAAAACTTTATGAAGTATTCCAATATATTTAGATTTGAGTCACTAAAAATGTATTTACATCTGACAAGCTAGACTGCAAAAGAAAAAAACACAGATAGTCTGATTTTTGAAAAAATACCTGACTTTATGGCATTTTGTATAAATAGGACATCTCTGTGATCATGGGAGACCTTTTCATTGATGAACATCCTAACTTGACCAAGGTCTGGACATGTGTGGATGATATGAGTGATGGGTTTATCTGCCAAAGAACACAGCTGACCCTGGCGGTTGAGATTGTTGAAGCCTCTTTGCCACACATGAAAGTGGTTCGTTGGTAGAGAGGAGAGGTTGCATTTCAGCAAGAAGTCTATGAATTTGGGTTCTAGGAACCACCTTTTTGATTTCTTTATTAGTAGTTTATTAGTTAGTCCTAGAGCATTATGCAGTGGCAGTAGATCTGGATGTTTCAGTTTGTATGTCTCCCAGTAAGTGGTCTTTCTATCTAGAACAGGATTTATCAAATTTGTAATGGAAGTCACATAGTTCAATAGATCAGTTAACCAATTGCTACATGAAGGAGGAGGGTGTCAGTGGGAGTTACAGGCAGCACTGAAGTCAGGTTGGCTTGTTTAAAGCAAGTCGACCTAACAACCGCAATTGCCTTCTTAAGTACAATATGGACACTGCGTGGACGCTTTTTTAAAATAGAATTATTTTCCATTTAATAATTATTATTTTCCTCCACTTTGTTAATTTTTATAATCATAGGATTCCTGCGTGGTTTAGTGCAACGTTAGAATTATGGAGTTGAAAATCAAATATTATAAGATTTGTTCTGAAACCAATCAAGAAAAAAATAGTTTATTTCAATTAATATCTTCACACGGTTATTTTTAGTTATAGTATATATGTATATTTTATCTGCTAAATACAAATAAACTGTGATTGAAGAATCCGGTTGTCCTGAATTGTATATATTTGCTTCTTTTTTTTTTTTAAAGAAATGATTAATAGTTTTCTAAATTTTATTATGCCTTTGAATATTTTAAATAAAATAACAGTCTTATTTGACAACATTAAGCGTATTTGAATTGTAGATTACCAAACCTGATCTTATCGTAGGAAGTCTTGTTTAATTATTATGGCAGCTTATTAAACATTGTTTGTAGAACCTTTATTAGCATTAATGTAGACGATATGGAATCATTTGCAGTTATCAGAGAAAATTACAAAAGAGTAGATGAAATGATTAATTTCTCTTTTTTTTTTACTGTAATTAATTAATGACAAAATTTCTGAACTACACATCATCTTGGAACATATGAAGACTGTTGAAGATTTAAATAACATTTTAACAGTTGATAATTTCTTTAATAAAATAGAAAATAAAATGCGCCGGTGATTAATATATTATTGCTAACACCATCATCATCAGTTATCTGCTAAAAGCAAATCCTACTCACCAAACTTGGCCGTTTCCCTCTTTTTCTTGAATCTTTTTTTTTTTTTTTTCATAATTTTTCTGTCTCTATATTACTAATTCAATTTTTCATTCTCTTCATAATTTCTTCAGTAAATATTGACTTTTCAATTTACATTATTTGTTCTTTAAATACACATATCTAAAGCCTCAATTTTTTATTCTTCATTTTCGTAATTGCTCATTCCCGTTCCATATAAAGGCACACTACTAATAAAACATTCAATAATATTTTTTCTTATAGCTAATATTAATGGTTCACAGAATATCTCTTGTTTTTTTATAACTATATTTAACAATTGCAATTTCTCTCTCTGATTTCTTTATCATTATTTCATCTCAATAAAACAGTTACCCAAACACTTTGTTTTTGCAACCTCTTGTTCCACGTTTATCTTATTTTGCTTTTTGCCGACTATTTTCATTTCTTTAATTTTATTTCTATTTGTGTTTCACTTTAAACTTTCAGGCAAACTCTGCAATCTGACATAAGCCAATCTGATAAAATCTTTTCTGTTATGAATATTAATTTTTATTAAATGGCATTTATTTAGCTTTACAATAAATCATTTATTTTATATAGTGCGATGTTTATAAACTGTAATATTTAAACAGCATTAAGCTGTTGCACATGCGCTTTGCAGATTTTAAATATAAATGAATGAATACTAACATTTCAAACACATGATAAAGTCTTTGGAAAAGATAGAATGGCCATCTATCTTTTCGAACCCAAACGCTTTTGTATGGACAAATCTTAACTGTTTGAAAGCGAAAGCGTGAAGATATTAAATAATCACTTTAAATTACTTTTACATGCTTGAATAAATGACGCTGGTGAAATTTATTAGAATTTACACACGTCATTCTTATTTGAAATTAAATGTATGTAAATAAATCATTTATTTTATATATATATATTTTATGTAATATTTAAACAGCATTGTGCGCTTTGCAGATTTTATCATGTATTTGAAGTGTTAGTATTCATTCATTTATATTTAAAATCTGCAAAGCGCATGTTCAACAGCTTAATGCTGTTTAAATATTACAGTTTATAAACATCGCGCGCTATATAAAATAAATGATTTATTTACATACATTTAATTTCAAATAAAAATGACATATTGTAAATTCTAGTAAATTTCACTAGTGTCATTTATTCAAGCATGTAAAAGTAATTTAAAGTGATTATTTAATATCTTCATGCTTTCACTTTCAAACACTTAAGATTTGCCCATACAAAAGCGTTTGGGTTCGAAAAGATAGCTGGCCATTCTATCTTTTCCAAAGACTTTATCATGTGTTTGAAGTGTTAATATTCATTCATTTATATTTAAAATCTGCAAAGCGCATGTGCAACAGCTTAATGCTGTTTAAATACTAGCTTTACAATCTAACTTTAATCATTGATGCATTCCACAAGGGTTTCATTACATAGATTTATGTGTACATTGGGAAAATTATAAATCTTCATTACTATATCATATTAAACTGAATCTTCTTTTCATATTTGCAGTCTTTTTGTACCGAAGCCACTTTTAAATAACTCTGATAAGCTCCAATACAAAAATATAATGAATTAATGACAAAATTAATATTGTATATTTAAAGACAATACTTCATTGAAAACAGTAAATAGAACCTAATTGCATTTTCAGCACTGAACATCTTTCTCAAAAGCAACAGTTATATTATTTAAAAAACATATTTAAAACAACAACAAATGGAAATTGTACATTTAAGCATGCTTTCTTCTAAATACATTCAACTCAACATTATTTTGAATTTTTATTCATCAATAAATGTACATTGATAATAAACAGGCGTCTTTAATTTTGCATTTCCCGATGTTCAAACTATTATTTTTTAGGATTAAAGATATCATCAATTTTTTTTTATGATTTAAATATTCTAAAGATACTATAAGGTATATTCTAGCATTTAACAGCTTTGTAATTAATAGAGTTTATTTTTCTGATTAAAGAAGAAATATTTTACTCCTCTTAACCTTTTAAAATAAGAAAGAAGTTAGATTAGAAAAGTAGGCCCTTCTTTTTCTTACTGTTAATTGAAATAATTATTCAGTTATGATCATTATAATAAAGGAGTTAGTTAGTCTACTGCTAATGAATAAAGAAAAGAATATTTCCTAACTTACTTCTTTATTATACAGACCAAAACGTATTAATAATTCAGTGTGCCATACAAGCTATGGGTTTGTACAATAACACCATTTGGAAACCTAGTTGCAGTGCTGTATTTATTTTTCAGAATATTTTTATCATCAAATACTTATTGAATGTTTTTAGAAAAATTTAAGCTAATTTAAATATTTCAAATACATTCAACTGTTAGTAATAGCACTTCAAACAGGTTAGTATATGCACAATGTTTCGAGAGGTATTATTCTCCTCTTTTCTTTGGGTGGTGCTGGCCTGACCAATGATAGTACTAACATGGAAATTGAACCTGGACCCTTTCTTGAATATTGAATTTTAACGTAACACTTTAACCAACTGAGTCATCCTGCTAAAGGCAACTGTCAATAGAAATTTCATATACTTATCTATAATTTCTTTTGTATCTTCACTTTTTTCTAAGAGCAAAGTTGATTAGTGGTTTCCATACAGTATGTATAGTTACACTAGGTTGGCTTATAGGATTTTTTGCTGTTGTCATGTGAGTGGCTTCTTTAAATTTTCTTCTTTGTACCTTTTCTTCTCTATCCAATATTTTTGTATTTTCCCAATTGAACATATGTTCATTGGCATATACATGGTCTGCTACCTTAGACATGACTGTTTTCTCTCTTCTAATCATCAGTTTGTTTTCTTGAAAGTGCTTTTCAATGGGATGACTGGTCTCACCAATATATGTTCTTCCACATTCACATGGCATTCCATAGATGCAGTTTTTGCTTTTTGGATTTTAAGTTTAGGCTTTATAGATGTTAGAATTCTTTGTAGGTGGTATGGCTCTGCAAAGCTGTTCTGATGTTATATTGATTGCAGATTTTTCTTAATTTTTCTGCAATTTTTAGTATGTACAAATATACTACAATATCAATATTTTTTTATTTCAAAGGGTTTTTTGATGTCTATTTAAGGTTTTCTAATGATAGCTGATGGATAACTATTATTCATAAGAGTTTGTTCTATATAGATCTTTTCTTTTTTCAAATTGCTGGTTTCTGAACAAATTTCTTTTGCTCTGTTAAATAGTGATAATATAACTTCATCTGTTGTGTTTTTGATGTGATTGGATGAATATGCTATTTTCCTGTATGTGTGAGTTTCTGTAAACTGTACTTCCGATTTTTCCATGAGGGAGTCTTGTCACAAGAACTTAAGAATGCCAAATTTTGTTCTTGTTCCAGTTCTATTGTGAATTTAATTGAAAAGGATATGTTGTTGATATGATCCCAGAAAGTTTGCAATAGTGCTCTACCATGTGGCCATACAACAAATGTATTATCAACAGAGTGAGGCCAAACATTAGGTGGATGTGGAGTAGTCTTTATGGATGTGGTTTTAAGTTCTTCCATGTAAAAATTAATAATCAGGGATAACAATGGTGAGCCCATAATCATTCCTTGACTTTGTTGAAAGAATTCTGTGTTGTACTGTTGTTATGCAGAATGGAACTATTAACCTTCTGCATAACAACAACCTACTTCCAATGCAACACAATTTTTCAACAAAATCAAGGAATGACTATGAGTTCACCAATATTTACATGAAAAACTTGAAACCACAACCTTAAAGACTACTCCATATCCACCTATAGTTTGTATTTGCTATATTGATGATACATTTATTGCATCACCACATAGTGGAGCATTTCTTCAAACTTTCTGAAATCACAACAACAACTTATCCCCTTCAATTAAATTGACAACAGAATCAGAAAAAATTCAAAAATTGGCATTCTTAGATGTTTTTGTGACAAGACTCCCTTGTGGCAAAATTAAAACTACAATTTACAGTAAACTCACACATATAGCATATACATCCAATCACACCAAAAACACAAAGCATGGAGTTATACTATCATTGAGGGACAGAGCAAAAGAAGTTATGTTCGAAAACCAGCAATTTAAAAAAAGAAAACATCTATATAGAACAAACTCTTATGAAAAGTGGTTTTCCATCAGCTGTTATTAAGAAACCTTAAATAGACTACAAAAGAATCATTAAAAGGAAAAAAAACAATTATTGATACAGTAGTATATCCACACCTACCAAGAATTGCAGACAAAAGGAAAATTAGCAATCAGTATAATATAAGAACAGCTTTCCAGAACCATGCCACACTAAGAAGAATTGTAAAATTTATAAAACCTAAACTTGAAGTGCTGAAAAGCAAAAACTGTGTCTATAAATTGCCATGTGAATGTGGAAGAATGTATATTTGTGAGACCAGTTGCCCCATTGAAAAGTGATTGCAAGAACACAAACTAATGATTAGAAGAGAGAAAAGATGTGTCTAAGATAGCAGACCATTTATATATCAATGAACATATGTTCATTTGAGAAAATACAAAGATATTGGATAGTGAAGAAAAGGTACAAAGAAGAAAATTTAAAGAAGCTGCTCATATGACAATGGCAGACAATCCCATAAGTCAACCTAGTGTGACTATACATCACTTATGGGAACCACTAATCAACTTAAAGGAAAAATTGGAGACATCAGGAGGAATCTCATAGATAAGTTTATGAAATTTCTACAGAATATTGCCTTTGGTAGGATGACTTAGGTGGTTAGGGCATTACCTTAAAATTCAATATTTAAGACCTTAAGGGTCCAGGGTCAATTCCCATGTTAGTACGGTTACTGATCTGACTAGCAACACCTGAAGAGAAGAGGACAATAATACCTCTTGAAATGTTGTTCATATACTAACCTCTATGCTATTACTAACAGTTGATTATATTTAGGATATTTAAATAAAGCTATTTTTTTCTAAAGACATTCAATATATAAATTCAACTAAAATATCATCATCACAAACCTTCAGGAAAACACTAATTGCAATGCCTTCATGCAAGAAAGAATCCAAAACTACAAAATCGTTATCGGAACCTGGAATGTGCAGACTATAAACCATATGATATGATCAAGATATAAATGAATCATTAATTTATTGACATCTTAAAAGTTTGGAGTAAATCAGTGTAATATAATACCTGAGTTGGCTTTTATGATCAGAGATATATAAGGACTGTATTGAATAAAATCCTGTGAATGATCAACTGATTTGTTTAATTTTGAAGACATTTGTTCACCAGGTCTATTTTTTAAAACAATTCAACCAATTAAAAAAGAAATTGAAAAGTTTCACGACTCAGTGCAAACAGAATTTGACAAAACATGTAGGCAGGGCACCATTCTAAATGATGAGTGGCTGGAAAGTCAGTGTTGGGAAAGAAAAAGACTTGAAAGCAGGTATAAAACACATGGATGTCTAATAAGTAGTTTTGTGAATTCAATGAATGTTTTGTTGCATGGTTTGAATATTACTCTTATTGACATTACAAGATGAAGTTTATAGGACTAAAATTGATTACATTCTTTGCATTCAATACTGAAAACTTAGCTCATGAGAAGATTACTATCCTATTGTTTTTAGAATTAACATCAAAAATCAATTTCAGGCATTAAATATAACAAATTAAAAATCATATAGTGATTGAAACTGTTGAAAAAAAAAACGAAAAAGAAATTAAAAAAAAATTACGATGAAAAAACAAATTCAAAATAGATATCAAAAAATATATTGATAGTTGTATTGCATAGGAAATTTCAAAAATCATAACAATACTTGCAAAGACATTGAGTTTTGAAATGGAAACAAATGAGCTACCCTTCAGGTGATTCTAGAGATCAAAAAAAATTTTCATCCATGAGTGGAGTGACTGAAAAATGCTAATGGACAGTCAAGCGTTGTCAGCTGAGAGGTCAGCACAGCCACCTTGCAAGCAAGCAGTTGGTTACAGACGGTTGTTGCAGGTTCACCTCCCGGCTGATGCTATGACATATGAAAAAAAGATCAATCAGATATGAATATGAAGAAAATACAAAAAATCTGTACTATCAAGATATTAGCATGAAATGTTTGATCACCCTTAAATTAAGAAAACATCATCGGTGCAAGATAAGATTAGATCAGCATTGAGATCTTTTCTGAAAGATGAGTTCATTGGAATTAATAGCATTTATCAGAAAACTGAAAAAAATCAATAAAAGTATGACCAAATTATGTCAATCAATTAAAAAAGATGGCTTACAGAATTGAAAAAAAAAGTTTATACCAAAGACTTTTTGCAAAGTATGAAAACTATCTTTAATATCACTAGTGAATAGAACTTCTAAAAAATCAAACAATACAAATTTAAGCTTCATGTTGAAAGAGACTCATCAGGTGTAGAGGAAAGGTTGAAAAACTAAATGCATTATTGCTAATAAATAAACCCACTATGTACCACTCACTGAAAATTCAAACCCCTCTCCCAATGTTTAGTTTGCTCAGTTATACCACCTAAGAATAAATACAAAGCATCTTTTGGGCTGTGCTCAGGGAGTGTAGCCGAGAAAACAACCTTTGGAAGAAAGATATATTTATTATTGCTAGTATATTTTTAATATAAAGAGGCCAGGAAATACAGAAAAAGTCTGTACATGCTTTATTAATTTTAATGATTTATTTGATTATGTTAAAGTATGATACAATGCTAGAAGAATAATTATTTAATTGCTCCTATGAGAAATCTATGCAGTATTAGAAGCAAATAGATTATCATGCAATAGATTGTTTCCTTCTAACTACTTAATATACTTGCCCTAAGGAGATAAATTAGACAAATATGGATTCGGGATTGATGGGTGAAAATTGTAGATATGCTGATGCCATACTTATCATAAACAAGGAATATCTCAAAACTTTCATTAGAGAGTGAAAAGATAGGACTATGGATAAATATAAAGAAGACATTGATTAGAAAGGCCAATCTTCGATTTTAATATTGGTAATGAAGATATAGAAATGTTGACAATTTCTTTTCCTTGGATTATTTATCAATAATGAGGATTCAGTGACCATGAGATTTATTACAGACTAATATTAGATAAACCTATCATAAAATTCCTGTTAGAAATTTATATAAAGAGATGCAATTTTAAAAATAAAGATTAGAACTATTGTCCAAACTTTAGAATTATGAAGCTTTGATATTTTAAAAATTTATTAGACAGCCATGGATCAGGTCAGACTTCAATTCTCACCAGGAAAAAGAAGAGGCTGACCAGCAATGAAATGGATGGACTCCACCATTATAATAATCATATGTCTTTCAGCACCCTGAAAAAGCAAACAGATGATGTGCCATTCTGAAGAAATGTTATAGTCTGGAATTAATGTCAATTTGATTTGCTCATAGTAATAATAATAATTTTTATTTGATAAATATTACTTTAAATTTATTTATTTATAAATCAATAAATTTATTATTTAATATACAGTTTACAAATAAGGAGTGAACAAGTTATTATATATATAATTTATTTAATAACTTTTGATAAGTATATGTATTATTTATTTATGCGAGTGTTAACACATATGTTTATCTTTAATAATGAAGATAAATTTGTATTCTTGACTCTTATATATACTTTAAATAATGTTTCAAAAATAAGCTATCCATTTGTATATTTGATTTACATTGATTATAATTTTTGTCAGAAATATGTTAATATTAATTGAACTACATTTTCTCTTTTTTTTCTTGGTTTCTATCAAAGTCTCTCTCATCACAACTTCACCATATCATAACTATCCCAAAAACTCATACCACTTTCTCTCATTAGTCATGTACTTCATAAACAATCTTCATTCTTAAGATGAACAATAGAATTATCAAATCTCTGAATCTTCATGCACATATTGATTGCTTGAAGATCTTTCATCTCACCACTGTCCTGCAAAGTAAAGACTAGTTTTTACCTGTTTTAATTCGTTGTGGGAATGAGAAATCACTACACCATTTTTAGTATTATCAGTGTCTTTTTCATCTCAACTATATCATATCATAATCATTCATCAGTGCATAAAATTAGTTCACCTTCTCTCACTATGCATGCATTTCATTTTCAACCTTCACCCTTCAGGTGATGTAAAGATATCGAACACCTGAATTTTCATGTCGTGATTGTCAACTCAATATTCATCACTTATCATTTCTAAGACTGATTGTGGAAATAACTGTTGCAATTTATTATTATTTGAATGAACTTAAGTCAAATTTTACATTTTTAAAATATATTTATAACTAATTATTATTATTATTTGATTGTAGGAATATATACATGTATAACCAAATCTATCTTTTTTATTATAGATTTAGTTTACCTTCATTAGTTTTTTAGGAAGTTGTAAAGTAAATTATCTGCTTAACCAACTGATAAAATTAACTAAAATGTATTTGTAGCGATGTAATTTTTCAATTCAATATTTAAAAATGTATATATATAATTAAACAAGGTTATTTATAATTAGAGCTTTAAGTAACATTTTTATTAATGAACTTGAAAAAAATATAAAGAAAAATAGCAAATCAATATTTTGCAAATGATATAAATATATAGATAATATTTTTTTAAATATTTAATAGACATATTAAGAAATTTATAGATTAAATGAGATAAATAAAAAAATAAAAGTTATAACTCCGAGCAAGAATTATATAATAAAATTAATTTTTACATTTTTTAATAAAAATAGAAACAATCTTACAAACAGAAGTACTATATATATAAATCTAAATATTAATACGTATAGAAATGATGGATAATCATGAAACTAGATTAAACAAAGGATTAATAATTGTTCTGATAAAGAAATTCACACTAAAGAAAGCATTAAAATTATATACTTAATACGAAATAAGTAAATGAGACGCACAATTAAATTTTTTTTTTTTTTTAAAATCATAATTAATCTATTTATAGATAACTAAAAAACTCTTGAGAGTAATCATCTGTAATAAACCAAACAAAATTATATTGATTATATTGATTAGCAGACAAAATTAAGATTCTGGAAGTGTTATTTAACAAAACAAATTAATCTTAACAAAATATAAAAATAAAAAGCGGAACATCTTTTCTGCAACTTAATTTAGTTTTAGTGTTTAAGCCATAAACTTCTGTATTTTAAAAGAGTATGTATAATGGATGAAATTAATCACAGAATTAAACTTGGTTGGAGTGCTTTTGGTAGAAATAACTTGATACTAAAAGGAAATATGCCTATGAGTTTGAAAAGGAAGGATTTTAATAAATGTGTTTTGCCAGTTCTTACTTATGGATCTGAGACTTGGACACTTAATAGAAGAGCAATACAGAGACTTCAGACCACTCAAAGAAGTATGGAGAGATGCATGTTGGGAGTAACAAGAAGAGATCGAAAATGCAATGTATTGGTAAGAGAACAAACAGGTGTTACTGACCTCATTGAAAAAATTAAAAGACTGAAGTGGAGTTGGGCTGGACATATTGCTAGAAGAGATGATAATAGATGGACAATTGAAATTTTAAACTGGATTCCAAGAGATTGTAAAAGATCCACAAAGAGACCACATGTGAGATGGATGGATGAAATAAGAAAGTGTGTAGGGGTATTGTGGAGAAGAGAAACTAAAGATAGGAAAAGATGGATTGAACTTGGAAAGACCTTCATACTGCAGTGGATTGATAATGGTTGATGATGATGGTGATGATGAAGAATAAGATTTAGCACGCACGCAGAATATTGAATTATACAAAATGATTAACAAATTAAAATAAATATTAATATCTTATATTCAAAGAAAACATTAAATACATTTTTAATGCATTTTCAATGATAAACAGCTTTGTCAAAAACAAGCATTATATTCAGAATAACAACAAAAAGAAACAAAAAATTGTCTTGCATTGGTGGTCGAGAGGTCAGTGCGACTGCCTTGCACTAGCAGGCAGTTGCCCGGGTTGTGGGTTCGCGTCCCGGCCGATGCTATGACATTTAAAAAAAAAAAAAGAAACACAAAATTAATATTTAAGTGCGCACTTTTCAAAATACATTGAGCTGAACATTATTAGATTTTCTGTTTATTATTGTGAGCCCGTTATTAATGAACCTTACATTCTCTGCCATTATGTTAAATGCTAACCATTTTTATACATTGTTTTCCTAATGTTCCATCTCAATTTGCCATAGCTGACATACAAATAATTTGGATTATGACATTTAATTGCATAAACAATGAGTGGACTTTCTTGGAATCAATTTTATCTTTACCTTTTTTTTATTTATTCATACTTAAATTAATTAAGTCACGCCTACATACATTCATATATCTATAGTCATGTTTTAATGATAGAAAATTGTTCTCATTTTAATTAAAATATATATATATTTGTAAATGCACAAAAGTAATGGTCTTTTTTTTTTCTTAGCTTGTTCAATTTATTATTTCATAATTTAAAACTTGTTTGAGACAAAAATCATCTGTCATGAATAATTTCTAAATGTGTTCTGAAGAATATTTATTTGTGGATTATATTACTGAAGCTGATCAACAGACATATATATGTCAAAGTGTTGATTGGGAAGCGAACCCAGGCCAGCTGCTTGGAAGGCAGCTCTGCTAACTGCTAGGCCACCAATAGCAGATTGCACCTGGGTTATGTAAAATCCAGTTTTTTTTTTTAATTGATTGCTTTAACAATTTTTTTTTTTGAGATTTAATGAAATCAAAAGATTTTGATATATTAAACATGAGAAATATAGCCACCCTGAAATGCCATCATTTCAACTTCAATTATATACTAATGAAAACTAAATGTAAATATGGTACTAAGGCATTTTATTTTCCTCTTACTATATATCATATTTCAAACATAAATTTATGTACTGTAATCACATTTTTTTGAGATTTAAATACTATACCTCTAGATCAAAGCCCTTGTACTGATTTTTTTCTGAGCATTTTTTATTAATTTTTTGTACAAACGTAATAATACACTGACTATAATTAAATGCAAATATGTTACTATAATAACTATTTTTCCCCTCACTAAATATCACATTTCAAACATGAATTTATGTAATCATATTTTTTTTCATGATTCCAATACTATCTCTCTGTGGTTAAAAGTGTGGATTTTTTTCCGAGCACTTTTTTTAATGGTGGAAACTCATCACTGCGGAATTGGTTGCTTTATTTTTTTTAAGATTTAATGTAAATTAGACAAAACATTTTAATTATAAATAAATTTCCAAATTTTAATAAAGCTAAATTAAAATTTACATTTTAAAATATATCTGTTATATTTGATAGCTTTAAATATATATTTACTGGAGTACCCTCTGAATTAGTACTTTATTAATTGTTAAGTATGTCATTCATCTGAACTATATTAGGGGATTGACAGACTGTGAAAGTACAGAGTGCTTTAACATTGAAATATGAATCAGTGTTTATGGTAGTTTCTGCAGCTGGCAGGGACAGAATACAAAAATGCTGGTCATTTTTGTAATTTTTTCCATTAAATATAATATTTGTAATATTTTTTTAATTGGTTACTTTAACAATTTTTTTAAAGATTTAATGTAAATATGTTTTATATTAAACATTGCTAATTTATAAAACTTCATTAATGTTGTTAAGTGCGTTATTCATCTGAACTATATTAGGGGATTGACAGACCATGACAGTTCAGGAATGGCTTAACATCGAATTATGAATCAGTGTTTGCAGCTCTTTCTGCAGCTGGATGGGAACCTGTATCCCAAAATATATACAATATCTCTATAGTTAAGAGCATTCATACTGATTTTTTCCCAGCATTTTTTTATTTAATGGTGGAATTGCTTCCTTCACATAAACATAGTGGTTGTAATGCCATCAGATAAACATTCATTCACCAATCAGACAACAGACAAAATACAGATTTTATATGTAAAATAATAAAAATAGAGTAATATAATTCTGTGGTGTTGCGATTTTAACTTAGATTCGGATGTGTTGTGCTGTTAAAAAGATTTATATAATAAATTGTAATATTTCATAGTAATTCATATTATAAATTGTATTTAGGGTCTAATATAACTCTACATACATAAGGAACAGGAAGGGACAGGGGTAATATGTTATTTAAATTATTTTTAAAAATAAGTTCAATTGTTTATATGAAGTATTTATATACATAAATGTATTTGTGTCATGCTTTAGGTTTTTATTTTTTTAACTTAATTATTATAGGATTTTGTATTTCTTACTATATGTAGATTTTTAATGTTTCATGATTCATGTGCTTTGTGTTTTATCATGTTTTACTGCGGGAGTTCATAAAAAGTTTGAGCACCTGAAGTAAAAGAACTGGGTCACAATTTATGTACGTAGGTTCCAGAATCTGCTATTCTTCCATTACACCAAACCATTCTCAGCAATAGATTCATTTATAGAGTATACTTTTTTATTCCTTTTAAAAGCTTTATATCATGTTTTACAAGTAAAAATTTAATAACACACTAAACATCACATGATCACCATCTCATGCTAGCACATATCTGTTAGTAAACAGGCAAAAACTCTCCATATAATAATGTATCCATTCATTACTCTATTTAGCACAAGATGGCACTACTATATGGAGAGTTTTTGCCTGTTTAAAAATTTAATGTTATAAGTTTTAACAAATAAGATGTATTTGCAATATATATAATTAGAGGGGATTTGAACATATACTTTTAAGCTCCCTTTAGATATCCACTCCATCTTATATAACTGTTACACATGGCCACATACATATGAATCAGTTATATAAGATAGAGTGTATACATATATTAGAAATCATCTATCTATTTCATAATGTATGTGGTCATGCGTAATGATTATATAAAATGGAATGGATAGCTGAAGGGGGCTTGAAAGTCTGTCTTCAAATCCCTTCTAATTACATCTAAAATTCAGTATATACATTATCCTTGTATTCAAATATGTATATATATATTAAAAATGAACTATATATATATAAATGATTTTTTAATAAAAATCTATTTTAAGTAAATCTTTCAAATATGATAATGATCTATATTAATCAGTTTAGTTACTATAAACATAACATTTTGTAAATTCATGTAGTACATATGTTCCCTTATGTCTTTACATTATGTTGCATAATAATAATGAATTAGAAAAAGTTAACAATTACAAATATTTTGATCAAATTATTACTGCAGGTGGAAACATAAAGAACAAAATTAATCGTAGAATTAAATTTAAAAAGAGCACTTTTGATAGAAATAATTTTAAAAGCAAATATGCTTATATGTTTGAAAAAGATGCTGTAATATGGATCTTAGACTTGGTCACTTAGAAGACAAATAAATATAAAGATTTGTAATACTTCATTAACTATATAGAGTACAGTCTTAGAATAACAAGGACGCATTGAAAGAAAAATACAAGGATAAGATAATATATGAATATTTTATTTAAGAAGCTGAAATGAAAATAAAATGGTCATGTTTCTATAAGGGATAATAATAGCTAGACAGTTGAAGACTTAAACTTGATTACAAAAGGTTATAAAAGATCTAGAAAAAAACTCAGATGTGAGTTAAGATAAATAAGATAATAAAATATAAAAAAGATAACTTTGGATTAGAGAAACTTAATTAAGCTTTAAGAGACCTTGTTTTGCAATAAATCAGTAATGTTTGAAAATGATGATGTCATTTCCACTTTTTACATCAGTTGTAAAATCACCTTTTTTTGTCTAACTTCACAATGGCTAATAATATTCCATTTAATATTAAAACATTTTTCCAATTTTTATAATCATGTTTCATTTGAAAAAAATCTACAGTTATAAATAGCTTTGATTCATAATCTTTTCTCTTCAGGAATCACTACTGCCTTGGCTTGTAGTTTTACAGCATTCATAATTATTTGGTCTGTCATAATTGCAAATATATATATATATATGTAATTATATAATTGAATATTTGTAAATACTTTACAGTAACTAAATAATTAATTTTTTTTATCCAATTAGGAGCCCTTTCGATTATCCCAGTAATCTTTGTCAACAAAGATTATTGGGATAATCGAAAGCCCTCCTAGGTGGATAAAAAAATGTTAATTATTTAAATACATATTCGATTATATAATTATGTATATTGCTTTAAAATACAGACATTAAATAATATTATTATTAAATATATATATATATAAATGGTATTCACACATATTTTGTATTCACCATACTTTCAAGAAAGTTCAACTAAGCGTCTATCAAATGTCTATGAGAAAAACTTCAGTGTTTTCTTTGTCTTAAGCTCTAGAAGTAAAAAACAACTTATCATGTTGGCCGAAGTATACTGATGAGCAACGTATTCATGGTCATTTCCATGTAAATAATTACATGATCAAAACAGCTACAATGTCAATGTACACAGTGAGGCACCATAATTTTTCCTAATCATTATTTATGGCCTTAAAGAGAAATCAAAAAATCTCTTAATAGCAAATTATTTTTTGCAGTCAATTTTTTTTTACTTATACATAAATCTGTATTTATATATATGAGAATAAAGTTTGTCAACAAGGATTAAAAAGTTTTACTATTTACACGTGTATTTGTGTGTGCATATATGTATATCTGTTACATTATTATCTGTAAAGTCAACACATTTATTTTCATTTGCCTGCTCTTTAACAAAAAAAATTTGAAAAAGAAATACTGTCATTGTCTATCCTTCATAAAGCTGTAATACTGGTCCTAATTTTTATATATATTATACAGATAGCAATAATATTAAATATAATCTTTACTAGTTATAAATAGTCTGTAAATATGGGTAGATATATATATTTTTAAATTACATAGTGATGGTAGGTGTTGACTATTCATAGTCATGTGTGAAAGCTAGTTTACCTTCATCTAAATTATAAATATAACAGATTTAAAATTACAAAAATAAAATAAATAAATAACTAGCTTTGGAAGAATTGGGGAAGCTTTTAATAGATATGATTATTAAAATTGTAAAATAGTGAATAAGATATAGAGTGAGTCTGTCTATAAGATAAAATGAAATAGTAAATTTATAATTACTAAAATTGTAAGGGAGACAAAAAAAATGTAGAAAATATCAATATGTTACATAATGAAAAAAAGTGAAATTAAGATTAAACGGGAGAAAATAAATAATTAAAATTAATAAATTATTAGAGGAAATAAAAAAATTTGAAAATACTGTAAGTATAAATAAAATAATATGCAAAAAAATGTTTTTTAAAAATAATAATGTTTTTTTATGTAAGCAGTACTACTTGACTAAAAAGTAAAATATAACAAAATAAACTGACTAAAAAATAGAAAAAAACTGAATCTCAGTTAATTTTTCATTCTTAGGAAATATCAAGAGATCTTAAGAATCTATACTTCTTATAAAACAATTGGAAATTGCAGGAATAATGTCATTTTTTAAAAGCATTTGAGGTCTTTTTGATTTTTATGATTTATTTGAGCCTCAAATGCCTTTTTGAAATGACAATATTCATGCATTTTCCAATTGATTTATAACAAGTTAGATTCTTAAAATCTCTAATATTTTCCAAGATAGGCAAATTAATCGAGATTCAGGTGTTTTTTTTTTTTTTTACTTTTTAGTTGAATTACTTAGTTTGTTTGTTTTTTTACTTTTTAGTCAGTCAGTATTGTTTACATAAAAGCATCATTTTAAAAAAACTTTTTTTTTCATATTATAGTTATAAACTAAAAGAAAATCTGACAAGAAAGCTCTGGCTGAGATTTTTTTTTTAGTTTTTGAATTTACACTTGGTTGAGATTTTGTTTTAGTTTTAATCATCTTTTGTTTCCATATCACATCTAGTTGTTGTCTTAATCGATCTTTTTCACTTCTTATTATTAAATCATAATTTTTGTCACATTGCAAGGCTCTGGCTGAGATTTTTTTTTTTAGTTTTTGAATTTTGCTCCAGCTGAGATTTGTTTTTAGTTTTAACCTTCAAAAAACTGAAATTTTTAATGGTTAAAACTTAAAAAATCTCAATTGGAGTCCTTTAGTCTGATAAAAATCTTAGTTGAAGCAAAATTAAAAAAATTGGACATACAAACAAAAATATGCACAGATACTTGCAGTCAGAAAGGTACACAGGCATGTACAGACAGAAACATACAAAACAGGGCAAGTTAATATAAAAGCTTATAAAATAAAAATATGATAGAAAGAGAAATAACAGTATATAATGATAAGAAAAAAGAATTTAGCTGTAGAGAAAGAATAAAAATGATTTTACAGTTACACTGAATTTAGAAAATATAAATTAAATAGAATAGTGAGATAGCAATAAAATATATAAGAAATATTAATTTTATAAATAATGTATTGACTGGCACCCTAAAAAAAAAAATGAAAATATAGGGATGAAAGGATTTTGCTGAAATATTGATGAATGATTATAAAAAGTTATATTGTATTATTTTATATAGGGATAGGAGTTCTAGATAATTGAAAAATAGAGAGAGAGAAGTTATTATTTAAAAATAAGGGTAAATACCATACAAGGTTAATTAATTATTGAAAAATCAATGATCTATGAAATATTTGTTTCTATGATGATTGAAAAAATAAGTGAAAAAGAGAAGTGGGTAAACTTTAATTTTATTTATTTATAAATAATTTACTTTTAATCTAGGTTAGTCAGATAATTGTTAATGCATTGATGAAAACAAATTATAATGCAATTGTAATATGACGCGTATAAGTTATCGTCTAAAGGAAATAATCCAATTACTTATTTTTTAAAATCAGCACAGCAAAGTATTAAAAAGATTTTTAAATATCTGAGCAGTCTTAATATATATATAAAATGAAGGCTTAAAACTGACTGCATATCACATTTTCTAATTAAAGTAGACTGAACATCCCCACAATAGAGTATTATGACAAAGTGATTCAACTATTTTAATACGTCTTCTTAATCCTTATTTTGCTATCTTCATTTCTTTTAAATATAATAATGTCACAAGGGAATTTATAAGATCCCTGTTTAAAGACTACACTACCGGTATTTTTATTTAACTGAATGTATTTCCTTACAGACACTATATAATAGTTCATTTCAATGTTTTATTAATTAGAACACTTCCCATATTTAACAAAACTGTTTGCAAACTTCCTCAAACCTCTTATATCTATAAAAGCCATATATAATAATTGCTTATCGTAATTCGTATTTATCAGTTGAACGATTATAGCCAATAATAGATAGTAGACTTATTTATCAGCTTCGTTCATTATGGACAAATTATCTGAAACAAAAATCCCAACCTGCTTGTGATCTGGAAAAAAAACTCCTAGTTTTATCTAATCCCATATGCTCTAATCTGTTTATATATATATTCATTGCATTTATGCAATTTACTTTAAAAATATTTAATAGATTTTATACATCCATATTTGAACATACAAACCAAAATATTATTCTCACAAAATTTTCTTAGAATGTACCTTGCTATAAAAATAATCGAATGTTTTTTTGCTTGGGAGTTTATAAAAAAATCGGAAATGACGGAGCTTAACCGCGATTCATTTATCTTGAGTTTCAGAATCCGTCGCTCTATCACTGTATTAAACCACGCATGGCCATGAATTAATGATTTTATAAAAATGATGTAAAATATATCTATAAATGACATTTATTCGGCTTTTTTCCTTCTTTCTTAGCTTTAGGAAAGAATTATTTGGCTATCAGTGTTTGCAATCAATATAGGTTATATGAGTTAACTGAAAGAAGTAAGAAGACGACACTAAAAACCAGCCAGCAGTTACAAGATTAGTTTCAGCCTTCATTTAAAAACAGCGACGTGAAAAGCGATATCTTGCCCTTAAGACAAGAAAATTTTACAAAAAAAAAGTTGCCTTCTGGTATTTTGGGCTGCGAACGTTTTCTTCATAATTGATTTACTCCATCTACACCTCGTTGAAAATATAAAAGTATATTGCTATACTGTATTTTAAATTAAAAGTGATCAAAATGCAGGTATGTGTGTGTTTGTATATATATTATCGTTTAATAAAGGCACTTCAGAAACTATACGATATTTATAGAGGATTATTTGGTGTTAATTATGGGTCCGAAAACGAGATTATAAGACGAAGATAAGAAATTGAAATAAATAAATAAAAAAGAGGTTTAAATTGGTTTCTGAAAAATAAAAATTCTGAAAATGACATCACGTAAAATATATGGACACAATTTTCATTACATCAGATTGTTTTTTATCTGCTTAGCACCTTATGGAGGGAAATAATCATATACCTATGACCCAATACATGTAAAAAAGATGTACCATCTCAAAAATGCACTCATCCACAAGGTGTTAAAAGTGGATTAAAAAACAATCCCTACTTGGCACGAGAATGGTGTAGTAAAAATTACACTATAGAAATATTATTCATTAAGGAAATAAGATATATGACAAAACTTAATTACAAACCCTAAGTATCTAGGTCTAGCATTGAATTTCTGTCCATGATCATTTAAAACCTCTTATTATAGCCCTGCACCATCTGATCTACATTAATCACTCAACTTTTAGTGCTTGTAGAACATATGTGAAATTATTGTGGTATTGTTGTTGTTTTTCTAAAAAGAAAGTACATATTGTCAAGCGTTGTTAGCTGAGAAGTCATCGCAGTCGCCTTGCAAGCAAGTAGTTGTTTGCAGGCGGATGTGGGTTCGCCTCCCGGCCGATGCTATGACATATGAAAAAAAAAGAAAGAAACTACATATTTCTTTTTTATTTTTAAATAGCTTGATGCACAGTTTTTAAAATTAAAATTAGAAACAAAAACAAGTATGTAATAAATAAATTACTCTTGAATGCCATGTCGTGTTTTCTTTGGTCATTTTAACTTTATTGCTATTAACCATAAAAATAAAGTGCTCTGACTTTTATTTTCTAAAGAATTGTAATAAGGAAATTGGAAACAAATCATATACTAAATTTTTGTTACGTACTATTTCATATTTTATTAAATAATAAAATGCTTTACACCCATAGTTCATATTTATTAAGTCTATCATTTTACATTTGTTAGTTATAATTCATAATACAAGGTGTTTGTCATAACTGGATTTAGCCAAATGTAGAAGTCTATAGCACAAATGCCACTTCAATGATAGACTGCATGATCACTTTCTAGTGAAAACTAAGCTGTACCTAATTGCATAATCCAAATATAAATGTGTCATTACCCAGCATAAATCCATAATAAACTGCATGATAAATGTTGACATTGACTGCCTGCAAATAAAAAAAGTAATAATTATTCAGATTAGTAAGTATAAATTAGTAAGTATAGATTAGTAAGTATAAATTTCCATGTAAAAATTAATCATGAGACCTTTTATTGTGGTTAATCTGTTTACCTTATTGTTTTATTGTTTCTGTTTTGTAACCAGATTTGTTATCTGTTTGCAGTTTTTCTATTCACTTTTTTCCACATTAAAGATAGCAGGAATTCAGATTGTTACGTCTAATCATTAATTTTCTCTTCTTTGATAATATTTTTCAGTTTGTCACTTGAAAACATCTTGAATAACATTTGTTATTTTCTTCAGTTTGTGAATTTGATTTCTTTATTAGTCTCTTCAGAATATCTAACTTGTTGCTTCTGGAATCAGATCTTTGCCGCTCTTTTGGGATTATTTTTTTTTAGTTTTTTTTACAGGTGTTTCTAATTTGGTTCTGAAGTCAATCCATAGTTGATATTTATGAATGAAACTTAATCCTGATTTATTTCTTAGTGATCATTTTTGCATGACAAAAGCAGAAACTCATTTAATATTTCTACTATATATAAGATGCAGAAGAGAATGTTAGCTCATAAGACAAATCAGTTATTTAGAGTTAGCATACAAGATAAACGCCAATGGTCACCATTCACTATTTATAGGTTTGATGATTTCATTTTATTTGTAAATAGACTAGTAGTCCCTTTTTTTATTAGACATGTTTTTTTATGGTTTATTCTGATTCTGTTTATCTTAGTTTGTTGAACCAATCAACCCATTAGATTGCCACATTTCTTAATTAAAAATAATCACAGGAAATTTTATTACTTTTTATGAATATTTATTACCATTTTACCACAGGGAGAAACCTGATTGATTGTTTTGTTAATCTTAAATGATTTTAATGCATTTTATAATTTTTCTTTTGGCCATTATTTATAGAACTGGACTCTAGGTCTGCAGACTCTGTTATATCTTTTTTTTTTTATTTGGATATTGAAGACTTAGTTTGAAACCTTCAATTCATCAGTATGATTTAAATTGTTTTTTTTTATTATAAGCTTTAGAACCAAATTTAAAACACTTATTATATACCAGATTGCTATCTCCCTTTTTACATAAACTAAGCTACTCTTATGTGCCCAAAGTGATTGTAGTATCTGCAGACTATCTGTATATGTGGGCACTGCTTTGATGAATGGGCATTATTACATATGTAGCCCAATGTATAATTACAAATAAAAGAATTTGTGAATATCTAAAGGATCTTAGATTTACAGGTGCTAATTATATTTTTGCAACAATAGCCAATAATTTACAATCGATAATTTGCAAACTATATTTTGCTATTTTGAAAAGAAAAAAAACATTGAAAATAAATTTTAGTAAATCTAATATTTAAAACCATAGCAATGGTGTTCATATTCAATGTAACCAATTAATGTAATAAAGTAAATAGATTTTAAAGGTGACTTTTATCAATAGAGATGAGTAATAAAATAATTGTGACAATTTATGTGAGTACTTTTAATTCAAAAACTTTTATCAAGACAAAATTACAAAATTAAAAAGAATTATATAAAATAAAGAGTTCTGCTAATTTGCTCTAACAAACTTTATTGATAAATGCCATCTAAACAAAGCATTTAAAAATCTCTATCTTGAAACCACTCCCTAATCTCAGACCAATGGTTTCATGCTTTGGCTCTTCTCAGTGAGGCGCTAGGGTAGTTTCAGGCACTAGATCTAAAAATACCAAGCCAAAGCCAGCATTTATCTAAAAGTTAACTATTAAGTAGAAAATGTGAAAAATTTAGACACCCAAATCTCTTCAAATTCAGCTATCTAATTTAAATAGCTATTTTTTATTTATAAACTTAAAAATTGAGTCATGTGATGTATGACTTTGTTTTTTGTTGAAAATTACAAAACTGTTTTGTTTTATTGTTTTAATTGCTGCAATAAACATTTTGTATTCTAAAGTATTCTGTTGCTATTAATATTTAAAATTTCTACTACTGAAAAGTATTTAATATCTGAACTCTAGATAGTAAAATTAATATTTATTTAAATTTTCTGCATAGTTTGGGATTATAATAAGAGTGATAAACATTTATTGTTGAAATTCAAAAAACTTTATACTTCTGGGTGTGTACTGAACTTGCTTCAATTAACACTACTAATGTATTTTAAAGACATGTAAGCAGGGATATATATATAGAAAAGAAAGTAAGAACACTGGGCAGTTGGCTCAGTGTTAAAGATTTAAATTCTAATAGATAAATGTTCATGGATTGATTTTGAGAAAAGTTTTAAAAAATCTCAGTTTAAATGACATTAGTCTGTCACTTTGCTACTTGAATGTCACAATCAATCAAATAAATATTTTCTTATATTTGCTTCTGTTGCATTTGGCTGAATTGCAGGTATCAGACCTAAAGCAACAGTGGTATCAAAAAAAATATGAACACTCACAATGTTAATATGCATAATTTATTAGAACAAATATGCATTAATAAATACAATTTTACGTACAACTTAGTTAATAATGAGCTGGCCATGACAGAATGACTGAACTCACTCAGATTGCCTCATGAGTTCTAGATCAGACACTTCTGGTTGTACTGGACAGCTTGCCTTGAGTCATCCATAGTCATAGCAGCTTCCAGTCCTATTGTGAACTTGCCTCATTGCATAGATGTTATTGGTAATGACTATAGTAGAAACACCTTTGCAGTTGAAAGTAGTTTCAATTAAGAGCACATTCAGGTTAAACAGATGTTATCTCTCTTTCTCTTTCTGGCTTGCTTCCCAAAAGGCTGACTATTTATTGCCAGATCACCTACTTTAATGACAGCAATTGGATTCAGAGAGCATCATTGCCTAATGGCCCATACCAACCAATGGTAGATTTTATACACTTGTTTACGCATTGGCCATATTTATGTTTTATCCTTTGACTATGTTTATACATTGGTTATCCACATGTTTACACATTGGTTAGTGGCAATGCGTGCTCAATCTGATTAGATAAGGAAGGAATCTGAACTAGTCCACTTCTGAAGGCAAGGTCAGATATGACAGCTTCCATTAACAATTATTTATTGGCTACTGCACAAATTGAAATTTTATCTTTTAGTATTTTTATTAAACACAATGCTAATACTATATATGCAGAAAAAATAGTAAATACAATTGTAATGTTGAGCACAATTTTTTTAAAACAACTTATATTTATTATAATCATTGCCCTTGACCAGGGTGTTAACCATTGGAATGAATTAAAATTGTGTTTAATGTTTCAAGATTTTATCTGAATATATGAAGCTATCATTGTTATCCTTATAAATAATATATACTAATATGCTCATCAAATAGATGATTAACATTTGAAAAAAGCACAAAACCATGTGCCAGAAAAAGGTTTTTTATGTATAATTATATATATTTATTTATATAGCCATTGTGTATGACTTTTATTATTTGTTATATTAATATATTGTATTTTTTAATAAAGTTAATTAATTTTTTGAACAAAAAACAAACACAGATGATGTTAAAAGGCTTATTATGATTAGGCATGCATATTTTTTTCTTTATGTATAAAGAAAAAAAAGGAAAGTTTTAAATTTGCTAATATTCTGTATAATGATCAATTTTATATATAGAGTTCGCAAAACAAGCTCTTAACAAGCTTTGAGAATACCCTCAACCCCAGATCGGTTTCTGCATCTAGCGTCGTCAGTGAGGTGTTAGGATATTCATTAGATTAAAAATACTAGGACTAACCCAGCACTTTATCTAATGCATAACTATTGAGAAGAAAATCTATTCGAGTTAGATAGCTGGATTTTTAGACATATAGATGTTTGAAAGTTTCAGAATTTCTTCTCAATAAATATATATTAGATAAAGTTCTGGACTAGTCCTAGTATTTTTAATCTAATGAATATCCTAACACCTCACTGATGATGCTAGATGCAGAAA
Source organism: Epiperipatus broadwayi (assembly GCA_028023455.1). Taxonomy (NCBI): domain Eukaryota; kingdom Metazoa; phylum Onychophora; class Udeonychophora; order Euonychophora; family Peripatidae; genus Epiperipatus; species Epiperipatus broadwayi. The sequence continues at coordinate 467,813 of JAQFVV010012509.1, read as the reverse complement.
CCAGTCTGGGGTTGAGGGTATTCTCAAAGCTTGTTAAGAGTTTGTTTTGCGAACTCTATATATAACATTTGTAACACGAGCTTTATTAAAATTAGGTCATGTGATATCTGACTTGATTTTTTATCAAATGATCAATTTTTCTTGCTATTGTATGTAACTAAATATTAATAATTATTAGCACATCCAGTTGAATATTTAAATAAACTTATGAAATGTCTCTGAAGAAAATTACATTGTCATCTCACAATTATTATTTCTATTTAATAGCTTTCTGCAATAATGATAACATTTTTAGATTATACATAAATGCTTTTTTTTCCAGAAATATACATTATTGTCATTAAATACCATCTTTTTACAGCCTTACATATCTCTGCTAATTTTCCAAACTACATAAAATTATTAAATATTACATTCAGTATTTTTTAATATATAATATTTTCATGTTAGCAATACCTAATTTAATGCATGTGATAAAAATTATAAAATAAAGCTGAAGCTAGGTTATTCAGCCCCCATCTGCAAAATAAATGTGAGTGCATCTTTATAAAAAAAAACATTACACATTAGCATGGATATAATAGTAGTGTAAATAAATGTAAACTTTTATTTGAAACAAATTTATTCACAAAATTTTTATTTTTTTTTAATTTCACTTTTATAAAATTAGAATTTTTTTTTTTTACATTTAATTCATCATTTACATCATTTTAATTGTTAGTTATTCCAAGGTTTGCAAGCCTCTTTCAAAATACACTTTGATCATAATAAATTAATTAATAAAAATCCAATGTTTTTAAGTATACATTAACGAATTGTAGTAGTTTGTATAATTAGTGGAAAGAATTTAATGTTTTATTATTTATTAACCTCTTAAGCAATAAATTTTAAATTCAAAATATTACTTCAAACTTTTCTTGATTATATTTTTGTAATGAATAAAATACTATTTTCTACTTTTACTTTCCAATTTATATATATTATAACATACAGAAAATAGGGGATTACCTGGGGTGATGGCACTCATCATCCTCATCAACTCCAAATAAATGACTCAAAATTTAAAATATTAAATATAAATTTAATATAAAAGGAATATAAAAGTAATGAATATGAATCAATATAAAAAGAATAATAAAAGATCACTGAGAAATCAGCACAGCTAACCATATTAAGTATAGGTATGTCAATTGTAAGTTCTCCAGCATTACCCAAATGTAATAATCATTCTTCATGATGAATGATCAACTATAAAATAAATCAACAATAAAATCAACAATCAATCTTGTAACTGGATTTGAAAATGGGTCTACTATAGACCAGGGTAATTATTTAGCCCTTGCTAGCTTGTGCAGATTATTTAAACATTAATTTGTATGCACAAACTTAAGTGCTAAACCATCAGAATATATAACAATAAACACATTCATGCTGATCATCATCCATGCTCAGGCCACTTAGTCCCATTAATGTACTGGCCAACTATAAACTTAATTTGTAAATAAATACTACCTAAATAAAATATAGTGCATGAACTTTAAAGGATATCCCTTTTGCACCAATCCAAGATGATCATCATCAACTGGATGCTCATAAACACTAAATATGATTCTCTTTTATATAACAGACCATTATGCATGAACCTAGTTCACAGAACACAAGTTCTATAACTGTTATAGTGAGCAAGAGTTGGTGTAACATATAATATTTCTAAAAACTATTTAAGATTGAATTCACTGGAATAATTTTAACAATGAAATATTGGTTTATTAATAATAAAAAATGAAATTAAGGTCTATAGAATATGGCTATACATATATAAATTGAGTTTTCTGATTTTCATTAATATACTAAAAATATGATATCACATTGTGATTTACATACATGTTCCCATAGGTTTATGTAAACATTTATATATCAATGCACAGACATGCAGTATAATAATTTCTGAACATATTTGAATTGTCATAGAATAATAAAAATGATTAATTTTAACATATATGTATCTACCTGACATACATTGATATATGCATAAAGATATGCAGTATAATTTATGAACACATCTGAATTGTCCTATAATTAAAAAAATGATTAATTTTTACATATAAGTGTCTATCTAATATGTATTGATATACATACACAGATGTGCCATATAATATATGAACTTATCTGAATTGTCATAAAATAAAAAATGATGATTTATCACATTTTGATTTATAAATGCCTCATAATGGGTTTATATAAAACATCTATATATCAACACACAGATGTGCAGTATAATAATATATGAAAATATTTGAATTGTCATAAATCTATAAATGAAATTCATTTTTATAATACATAATTAATGATTGATTTAACATATATTTATGCAAATGGAAATGTATGAGAACACTGATGTTTATATCATGATATTATAATTTTTTAAAATAATAAAATTAGCAAAAATATATTTTTCACAATTCCATATTGAAATTCATAAAAGGTCTTCTTCTTTCTTCCTTTTTTTTTTTTTAAAAAAAAAGTAAAATCATTTCTTGACAGATTACTGTTGATTAATTATAAATGTCTTAAACAAAATACTCCAGCAAATTTGTTTGTTTTCCAATCTAGAAATACTCTTGAATATGAATCAATTCTTTATTTTTAGATTTTTAATTCAAGCAAAAATTATTTGATTCTACTTTTAAATTATAGATTTTAAATATCATTTTCATTAAATAAATTGTTTAAAATATTGTTCTCAATATATGTAACACTACTCACCATTTGTGCTTCACATATATACTTTTATTTATGCCTCTTTGCATACATATAAACATTCTTCACAAGATGATGGATTCTCTGTGTAAGTTGGTCTCTTTTAAAACAGTAAATTAGCTTATAATCATCATCAAGGAAGGTATAATTCAGGTAACTGCTGACATTAAATCATCTCCATTTAATCTAGGATTGAATAGACTTCAGACAAGTTAACTGTTTTATCCACACTATGGCTATGAAATACTGGAAGAGACCCTTTTCTTTTATGTGAATTCAAACTTTATTATAGTGAACTATAGAGCAACTGTTGAACTTGCTCTCCTTGTTTTCAGCTATATCCTCATGGTGGTTTCTGTCATAATCTATTCAATTTTTGAAACTCTCTAGAACTACCCAGAACCACTTAAGAATTATTTCTTTTTATATAATAGGGTTGGGGGGTGATACAAAAAATGTTTTTTCCCTATCTTGATTGAAAAAAGTTTTTCAATTAATTTTAATTTCTTTGAAAAACCATTTAGTGGAATTTTTATTAAAATTTATTATACAAGCATTACTTTAAAAAAAGATTTCTAAAATAGATAGTATAATTTTATAATTACCAGGATATCTATTGTAATATAAAATCAGAATTAATAAAATTTTAATTAGACCTTTTTTAAAATGTTTAATTTATAATAAAATGTAATTTCAAAATTATTTAATCTTTACTGTTATTCCAGTGTAATATAGAATATATCTACAAAAAAATTGTCTGCATTTATTTCTACTTTTCCTTTCAACTTTATATATATATATAACTTTATATGTATATATGTGCACACATGCTCTTATGTTATTGTATGCCATGAAACCTATAATGGTTTTAATATGAATTTAATAAATAAAATAAATTAAATATTAAAAGTGACAAAAATGTATTGATAAACAGAAATATATAGAAGTAAATATTCAAATACAGAAAACTTAATTTTAGCCTGCAAGCTATACAAATATTTTTGAATGAATAAATAAGGATTTTTCCAAAAATTAATATTTTCATATGTCTTTTAATAAAGAATAACTTTGAATAATGATTTTTTAAAAATATGTATATATATATTGAAAAAAATCTAAAAAATATTGGATGAGTCACTTTGACAGGTTGATAAGAGACATTTATCCTTTGTTTTTTTTCTCTGACATCAATAAAGTTTACCTTAGCTAATTTGCTGTTAAAATATTCCTAAAATCTAATAGAATTTAAATGTACATCTCTTATATATATATATATAAATGAACACTTAACAATTTTACAAAATAATAAAACTAATATAAATACTTATTATTCTGTTTTCATGATGGAAAGAAATGAAATACAATGCAAGCACATTAGCATTCTTTCACCTCTGCATAATATGAGGGCACTCTCTTTTCTTGCTTCTGATTGATTCCAAACATTTTATTTTGCTTGAATCCTTTTATTTCTAGTAGCTCTTGATATCTTGGTATTATATTTAGAAATAATTGTCCACAAATATTTTTAATTAACATTTTTACTATTAAAAGTTCAAAGTAAATTTCTACTAATGAGAACGGACATTGATGTTTTCAGCATCCTCAAATATCTGATAAAATGATTGGTTGAAAGATTAATCATTATTTATTTATTGTCACACAATTAATTATTAGTACTTATATGTTTGGCATACATAATATTTTAAATGATTAAATAAAATGAGCAAGGTATGTCTACAAGTGGCATAGGTTATAAGGTAAGATCAGCTAGAGAAACAATTAGAAGCATTATTATAATAAAGAGAAGTTTCTAAATTGAATTAGAAGCACCATTTTTGTGAACATTAAAACAATTAAGAAATATAACCTTAAACCAATAAACATCACATGACCACCACTTCTTATGCTTGTGTATAACTTTTAAAACAGTTATACACAACAGTGATCTAGGTGCAGTGCTCTCAGATCCAAGGCTCCTCACTGACGAAGGCTATAAGCCAGAAATTAGTCTGGGGATATTGGATGAGTAAACACTAGATGGGGATTTTATACACAAGCCTTCTGGCATCCATTGATTACTCTAGCTTGCTGTGTGTGGCAATACATATAGTGAGTTTTGCCTGTTTTGAAATATAACCTTATTGAAAAAACTGAAAAAAAAAATAATTATATGGATTAAAGATTAAACCAATCATAATAGATCTTTAAATCATCATCCAGAGATACCTAAAACTTGATTTTAAAAATGACAATAAAGATTTTAAAGCTAATGAAGGCAATTTCTTTAAATTTAAAAAACAAAGCAGTCTTCAACATCATAATTAAAATGAATCTGTTAGAATCAAATTAAGAAAATATTAAAAAAAAAATATTAGGGAAATATATATTATTTTATCATTGTAACTAAATTTAAAAAATGTAATTTCCATTAATTATTTTTTTTCTTAAATTGTCTGTAATTTAAATACTTTATTGTAATATTATAGGTTTTTCAAAAAAATTATTTATAAATATTTTAATTAAATTATAATTTGCATTAATCAAATTTAATAATTAATGAAGTAGGAATAATTAGTGAAATACAATTATATTAATAGCATATTAAAATAGATTTTGTCACATTTTATATAACTAATAATATGAGGATTTATCACTTCATGCATTTAGAAGTGAAAAAAAAAACCTAATTCATTTTTTAATAAATTTTATATATATAAATGAAGTTTATAAACTTAAAAAAGAAAAGTCTTCTTCTAAAGGATTAAAAATTAAGCACAAACTTAATTACTGCTGGCTTTATTATAATTTTTAAAAACGTTATTAATTTTATGAATTTAAACATTTTGTTTTAAATATAATGTTTCAATATGGGATTATTTTTTAGGACTTATGATATATTTATATGCATATGTAATAGAACTGGGAAAATCATTCTATATATCATATTGAGCTGCTTCTGTATTCCTATTATTGTCTTAAATAAGCATAGTTCTTTTTTAGTATCTGAGGAAATAGTAATACAAATGATTGTTCTATAATTAATGTAACTAATGCTCACTATAAAATAAATGAATATGGTTATACTGATGTAGATAAATTCAGATGATTAATTTCAGTGTTAATTAGCTGGCAAATATAAACTTTAGCAAAATAAGAGTTAAACTTAAAACAGTGAATATGCCTATATAAATGGTGATTGCAATATTAATTTTTAAATTATTTTTTTGATACAACAATGATAATTTAAATTAAATTAAATATACAAAATAAGTTGGAAATGGTTTAATTATTTTAGCGTCTTATTTATTGAAGTTGATTTAGCCTAGAATTTAGCTTTTTAAACACAGGAAATGGCTAAAAGAATTAGACATACAGTGGTAGTCTCAAACTGATGGCAACTATAATCATTATATTAAGACTTTATTATAATCTAGAAGTTTGATATCTTTAAGATTTGTAGTGATGTAAGAAAATCCCATTAAAGAGGGAATAATATAATCTAGACTAGAGAGTAATAATCTCTGTAATGCTGTTCATTTATAATTTAAGTACCCAAATGTTGTCAGAATTTCAGGCCTTCTGCAATATTACAAGAACTATAAAAGGTTTTCCCATTTGCTTGAATAGTGTCTTTTTTATAAACATCTAGTTCAGATGATAGAATTCTTGGAATAGATCATATGGCCCCTGCTACAGGTTATATGTTTTTTTTTTTCATAATCTAAATTAACCCTCCAACATGTTGGCATTTTCTATTATTAGTTCAGGTGACAATTTTTGTCAATGTTCAACATTTGATCCTAATATTAAACCTTTGTTCTATATTAGTATTTAATAAATTGGATTTGATTTATTAAAAATAGAACTTTACAAATGAAAAATATTCTAAAAAATTATATTTGAACTTTGAAATTATTGAAAAAATAATTTGAATGTCTTAACATTTCACAATTTATGGCATATAATCAATCAAAAGTAAGTCTTTTAGAAATTATGAGTTTTTTTTTTATATTTAAAACAAAAATCAATTTATATATATAAATATGGAATTTTTTTTATTAACTTGTTAAATAATTAAACTCATTATATTATATGGCTATTTGTCTGAAGATTTTTTTTTCCAAAATAAAGAATTTTATTAACATATATTCATTAGTACATTAAGATTACATATATTTTCCTTTTTGAATTTGAGTTACAAGTGAATTGTCCTTCCCACAGGATAAAAAAAGTTTTTCCCCTTAACATTCATTTGTTTTTTCAATTAGACTTTTATTGATCTATTCCACAAAAAGAACTTTTTCCCACATATCTTGAAAAAGCTGGAGTAGGGTTAGCATTCTATTTTGGTCCTTAATCTTCTTTATTATTGAGATGTAAGCCCATTGGGTGCTAAAAATAGTTTGACTGAAAATCAATTGGAACCTGACAATCCACATATGAGAAAAAAATGGCTAATCTAATGATGGAGAAATTACCACTATCAATGGCAGTCTTAATAGACAGTATGTTTTTGATATCAACCATGACTTTTGTTGATATTAGTGTCTTGATTGTATTGAAGTGCACACATGTGTATAGGAGGTGCTGAATTGTTTCACCCGCTGACTTGCAGAGCTGACATTGTGGATCAATTTTAACAAAACCTCTTGTCCATACCAGGAAATGATTGGTTGGAAGTGCCAAAAGATTAAACTTAACAACAAAGTCTATATATTTAGGTTCCATTTACCAATTTCTTAGTTTTTTATTATTTGTTGGTTGTAAAACCATGTTTCACTATGATTTATCATTTGATTCTTATGCATTAAACCATATACCTCCCAATAGGTTTTTTTGCTATCAAAGGAATATTGAGTTATATTGGTTAGTTTTTTAGCAAAATTTCAAAAATCGGCAATCCATTTGCTTTCAAAAGGGGAGGGATGTTGGTAGGTTCAACTGTAAAAGGGATAAAGGAGTAATTTTGTTTTATATACATAGCTTACAATGTATCCAAAACCTTTTGAGCATAATATGTGGAGACTGAATGTAGTCCGAGACCATTAACTTTCTTGGGCATTTGCACCTTGGCAATGCTGATCGCAACCACCTTGCCCTTCCAAAGTAGTTGGGAACAAATGGAGTTAATTCAAAGGATTTTGAATATTTAAATTTTTCTAAAGACATTCAATACTCATATTAGATTATGGAAATAGTCCAATATATAAATTCAATTCCCTCCCTTTGTTTACATATACATGGAGCTATATTTAATTTAAAGTTTATATATATATATATAAAATTTTAAAAGCAATTATGGGAAACTCTGAATTAATGTGAAACATAAATTTACAAAATTTAAGTAGAATTTAAGTTTACTTCACTAATTTTTGAATTTTTATTAAAATTTTTTTTTTAGTATTAATAAAAATTGGTTTTTGATTATAGCACTACTTTACTAGATATAGCCTTAAGTCAAATATTTTTTTACTTTTGGGAAATATATATATTCTAGCACGTGTGTGGCGCAACTGTTCCCAAAAGCTATAAAGTGTTAATATAAAATAGATAACTAAAAACAAAGGAGCTGAGCGCTTTACTTTATCAAAGAAATGGAATTAGCATATTTGCATATCATTAAATGTAGTAGCAAGCTATGATTATGAAGGCAAGATCCTTTGAAAGCGCTCAGCTCGTTTGTTTTTAGTTATCTATTTTATATTAACACTTTATAGCTTTTGGGAACAGTTACGCCACACACGCACACGTGCTAGAATAGATATAGCCATATTATTTTTATAATTAGGAATTCAGTGTGCCAAAATTGTTTTTACAATGCATTCATTACAGGGTGGCCATCCCTCTTATATATCATAAGTATAGGTGTTTCAACATTATTGAAGGTTTAATGTTAGTTTAGAATCTTTTTTTGGTACTGTGGTATTAGAGCTGCGACATAATTATAATCGTTTAATCATTAAATTAATTGGATTATTAAATCAAAAACATATTTTAAAATCTACATTAAAAAAAAAAGCAATTTAACAAAATCTACATTTAAAAAAAAGCAATTTAACAAAAAAAAAATACGAAAAGCATTAATGTGAAGAATAGTTAAAATGGTGTTTAAATCAATTTGAATGTGTGTTTGCACGTGCATATTCTGCATAATCTATTTTACTACATTGTACAGGCTTACACCTGCATTTATATATGTAATATATGCGGGATTCGAACTCAGACTTTCACACGACCTACAACTCTCAGTGCCATCTTATATTGTTGACTCACCTGATCACACACATGTTGAAAAGATAAATAATCACCAATATCCGTATTTTGTGCTAAACCGGCACTCATTAAAGTATAAAGATTGGCTATCTTAATATAAAGCTGAGATATATGTATGGAGATGGTAATGTGAACCAACTAATGGGTGCTGGTTTAGCACGAAATACCGATATTGGTGATCCTTTCAACATGTGTGTGATCGGGTGCGTCAGCAATATAAGATGACACTGAGAATTGTAGGTCATGTGAAAGTCTGAGTTCGAATCCCGCATACATTACATATATAAATGCAGGGGTAAGCCTGTATAATGTATTAAAATAGTTTATGCAGAATATGCACCTGCAAACAAGCACTCCAATTGATTTAAACACGCATTTTAACTATTCTTTCCATTAATGCTTTTCGTATTTTTTTTTTTTTGTTAAATTTTTTTTTTTTTAATGTAGATTTTAAAATATGTTTTTGATTTAATAACCTAATTAATTTAATGATTAAACGATTATAATTCTTCATGTCGCAGCTCTAATACCACAGTACCCTTTTATTTTTATTTTTATAATTCACACACATATAAATATATTTAATTTTGTATACAATAATAATTATTAAGGAATATTTCTATATATTAATAAGAATCATTCAAATATTTCTTTATTCATTATAAAATAGTAATAATTAACATTTATTTATTCTGCATTTAGATATTTAAAAAATAAACAAAAACTAATCATTACCAAAGAGTTTCTTTCTTATTCTTCTTTTTTTAAAATTATATTCATATTTGCTTTTGTTAAACGAATTACAACACATTATTAGATATATGAAAATGATTTTCGAACATACTATTTTTTTATTACAAAAATAGCAGTATTTTTTCCCAACTATCACTGTAGCTTAAATTGAATTTCACTGTTGACATATTAGAGTTACCATTTATTCCTTTAAGCCCCCCTCCCCCGCCTTCTTTTAAGCTTATTCGATTTCTTTTTAAACATTTTTTATCTTTAACTTTTGACATTTCCAGTTACTGTAAGTTTAATAGATTAAAATCAATGTTTAAATTTTTATTGTTGTTGTAATTATTGCTATTTTTAAAACTAATTTATTGCTTTAAAAGAAATTTTATATTTATAGTGGAAATACAATTTTATAGATTTAATTTTTGTTTGAACTATTTTTTTTTTTTTTTTTTAAAAAAAGGAGAGAAATAAGAGGGAAAGTAAATTGATCTATAAATTTGAGCTCATTTATTAAATAATTCTATGTTCACAGTGTGTGTTTTCTACCAGAAAAAATATTTTTTGATAAATTACTGCTAATAATTTTCTTTTTTAAAAAATTCCTTTAGGAAATCAGTTCTATAAAGTCCCATGTCAACTTTATAGTGTATTATAAATTCCTGAAAATATAGAAAATATTGAATATTTCTGTAGTATAATTTTGATAAAGACTGTTTTCTATTTGCTTTTAACCCATTGTGTAGAGATGTAATCATAAATCTATGGCCAAAAGACATGTGAAAAGTTCTATGGTACCCAGGATGCACATTTGTAATGAATCGACACTCTGTGCCAATTGATGAGTGCTGGTTCAGCACAAAATGCACATCTTGGGGGATCATAGAATTTTTTCAAGTCCTTGGTTATATGTTTATGATTGCATCCCTCAAACAAGGTGTTAAAAGTGCATAACCTACCTTATGTGAGAGTTTCGTAATTAAAATTACATTACAGAAATACTATTCTTTATTAGGAAATCTTTAGTCTCATGAATGATTAATAAAAATTATTTATATAAAAACGATTGGTTTCTGAAAATGCATCTAAATATTTGTTGAAAACATTCTGCTAATCCTCATTCTTTTGCACTATAGGATCTTGCCAAATCAGTTTTTTTCAATTCGTTCCCCTCTTTTCTTCCATAGCGTAAGCTTGTGGTTAAACACCTGTAGAGGTCCCTACTATTGCATTTTACACACATATTCTTGAGTTTACAGCCTGTACTTTGGATTGGCTTGGATATATAGAAAGACAAGTAAAGAAGAGAGTGGAACCACTCTTTTCTTGTTAAATTCTCTGTCTCAGTATTTGTGATTTGATTGGCTAAGTGCTTGAGAGGTTTGCACTCTCTCAGTTTAATTTCAATATCATCTGTGCTTTGTAAAATAAATATTATTTACATATATTGCTGCAAGTTATAACATCTAAAAACTACTGCATAGTAAATCAAAAGATTTCATGCTGTATGTTTATAATTAGAACTCAGTGAGTTGAGTGTGAAGATATTTAAGATTCACGCTTTCAGATCTAAGTACTTTGGACTGGCTTGGATATATAGAAAGACAAGTAAAGAAGAGAGTGGAACCACTCTTTTTTTGTTAAATTCTCTGTCTCAGTATTTGTGATCTGATTGGCTAAGCACTTGAGAAGTTTGCACTCTCTCAGTTTAATTTTAATTCATTATAGTAATATAATTATCATGTCTGTTCTCCAGAATAATTATGGCATTGCAAATGATAGATTTATAACTTAATTTTATACTCAAACTGAGACTTTTTTTTCTTTAAAAGGAAATTGTACCAATTGTTTTTATGTATCAATAAGCTTTTTTGATTAGAAGTTAACTAATTGTTATTGTTTATATTGGTCCAACTGATGATTGCTGTTTTAGCATATGTATTCAAGGGTATCAGTGTTATGAGATAGTGTGGAGAGTGGTGGGTCATGTGAAAGTCTGTGCTCATGTACCCTATATATTACATATATAGACACAGGTATATAATAAACCTGTGTGTTTCAGTTATTACATAAGTAGAGATGTCTGCACATCTCTTGTATATGTATTAAATGGATTATGTCCAATACATGAGGGGTCAGCTTGACCTTAGGTCAACATGGGTGTGACAAGAATGTCAGCCTCAGGGTGGCATTTGAGCATTCCATCATCAGTTTTTCAATTGGATAGACGGTTGAAGAGTTGGAGTGTGGAGTATATTGAAGCCTGTCCATTAAAGTATGAGGTTTGGCTATCTTAACATATATCTGAGCACTTATAGCATACATGTGTAGAGATGATAATCTGGACCAACTGATGATTGCTGGTTTAGCATGAAATGCGTATATTGTGATTGTTTATCTTTTCGACATATATGTGTTCAAGTGTATCAGTGTTATGAGATAGTGCGGAGAGTGGTGGGTCATGTGAAAGTCTGTGCTCATATACCTTATATAATAATATAAGATAATAAATTCGAAGTGACAAATACTATTAGATTTTTATAAATGCATTTTAATGCTGTAATGGATTTTATCATGTTATAATATACCTCTAACATTAAAGTTGTTGCTTTAATTGTGAATTGCTGAAATGAAGATATGTTAAAGATGCACAGCACACATCAAAACTAGTTATAATAGAGTATTAAAAGCAGTGTGAGTACATCATTTATATAGGTCTGTCTTCAATAGAAAATATATTTACTAGACACAATATATATAAATTAAAATGTTATAGACGATAATTCTCATTTTCATCTTTTATTACAAATTCTTAATAATCTTATATTTAAGTCTCAGATGTGAAAATTTATTTCTATATAAAGAAATCAAGATGAAAGTTAATATATAATAAAAATGATAAATGGAGAAAGGATTATGGCTTTTGTAAAACCTTGGGAGAGAGAGAAAATACAGTGGGAGGTGAATAAAAAATGTTTAAAAAAATATAATCACTAAGCATCTTCTATCTAAAATTAGAAACTTCAGAATCATCTAAGACTATATATAAATAGTAGAATTAGACCCCTCTCCCCACCCCCCAAAAAGAGATTTTAAATCCTAGTGAACTGAAATTTATATGTGTGTGTGTGTGTTTTGTGCATGAAAATATGTATTCATATATAAATAAGTACAGATATAAATTTTCTTCATATATTTCTTATTGGATAATGTATTTCAAAGCAATGAATTTTCCAATATTTTTATTTTTACATATCTTAAAAGTCTTGACTGGCTTATTTTTTTTTTTCTACGATAAAAATTGCATTCTTCATTAGAAAAACTAAAAATAAAATAAGTATGCTAATTACGTTATTTACCTTATTATTAATTATGTCATATGTAGTGATTGATAACAGCTGAGTTAATGTTGATGCAAACCAAGCCTGTATTGGACCATGTAATAAAGTAATAATTTTTGTAATTTATATTTATAGATATTATAGAGAAGAGTATTTTAATGGGTTAGACTTTAGTATAATTCTAAGGAGAATTTTAAAATGTAATTTAAGCATTAAATTAAAGGCAGGATAATCAAAGGAAACAATGTTAAAAAAGGTTAATTGAAAATAGGATTTAAAAGAGCTGGAATGTGTATCAATCAGAGATAAATTACATTAATATAAAAAGAATAATTTCCAAAAAAAAAAAAAAAAGAAGCTTTTAGACTCCCTTATTGATCAAGTGAATATATTTATTTGAAAATTTAATATCAGACACAATCACTATATACAAAGTGGCATACATCCTGCAGAGATTTAAAAGAAACTGGTTGCAACAAATTGAGAAACACATCTTATGTAGTTCAGCTGATCATAGCATTTAAATGAATGGTTAATCATGTATTTGAATCCTCCAGGGCTGAGATAGTGTGTACTGAGAGAAATGATGCCAAAAGGAAAATCAAGGAGGTTTACTTCATTGCTAGTGACATAAATGCTATAAGTAGAAAAGGCACGTGTTTTGCAATTTCAAAAAAAAGGGATGGTCTGAGTTGTTTTGCATAAATTTGCATATAATGAATTTAGTCCACATTAAGGCTATGAATATAGAGTAAACGGGCTCTGAAAGCATTTAGCAAATATTAACATTTAGAATTTAGTAATTTTGCCTTTATATGTTGAAGCGTATTGTATTAATTAAGAAGAACTGGTGAAACAAATATATTATTATATTAGAATGAATAATGATACAAAAATAGCAAACACTAATAGAATATCTATTAAATAAATCCAAGTTGTTTCTCTCAATGGTCAAGAGCTTATATATACTGGACTTCAGATTATAAATCCCCCAATATATATAACTATTGCAATTAAACAAATTTTTGAATTAATCACAGGAAAAATATAATGCTGAAACTATACATTCAAAAACAAATTGCACACTCAGTCTCTCCTAACTTTTCTCTCCTATGTTTTTTTGGTTCTAATGGAGTAACCAGGACTTCACTCTGAAAATCATTCGACTCTACGTCTAGCTATTCATGTATACATAGAATTTTCACTTTTATTTTCTTTTATTTTAGGCACTTTTCCATTCCCATAATCTAAAATTTATTTCTTCCCTCTCCTTTGAAATCAAAATCATAGAGGATTCTATGCCTTGCATCTATGGTTCATTATTTGGAGATACAAGTTTTCCTTCATGATGCAACAATCGCAGATTGATATTTGTGATCCCACTTCTGATCATAATTATATAATTCTTAATAAAGAATAATTCTTCTACAAGTATCAAAATTCTGATTTGAAAAAAAAAAAAGGTATCTTATCTATACAGTAGTTTCATTATTGAAGATAATAATCTATTATAAGAAATCTGCATTGGTCACTGCCCATCTAGATATTCTTTCAGCCTTTTTCATCACCCATCTTAATACTTTTTCATTTTTACAAATATAACATACCAATCTATTCTACCTTTTGGTATATTTTGAAATATATATTGCCATAAATGGAAAAATATCATCTGATTTCCACCTCACAAGTCTACTCTTAAGGATATTCATTAACCTCTTTTTACATTATACACTAACCCACTGTTGATCACATTAAACATGATCTACCAATGCTTCAAATTTCAACATTCATTGAATCCATTGAATGTGTACTTTTCTTCTTAAAAAAACGGATAATCTAAACCAGTGTTCTTCAACCTTTGGTCCACGGCCCAGTGCCGGGCCGTGGAACTTTTCTGCAGGTCCGCGTGCTAGATGGGCAGTAAAAAGATTGTAATAATAAATAATAAGAGTTTAAACTTTTAATTAATATAGCCAATTTTTATTTCTTTTTTCATCTCATTTTTACCCAATTAAAAAAAAAAAGAAAACAGAACGAACACAAAATCTAATCAATCGTTCATAAATTAATTTGTTTTTCTAGTTATCACAGATATTTATGGGGGGAGGGGGGTAGAAATAACTTTTTTATAGCTTTTCTAAAAAAATTAAAGAAAAAGTTTTTTATTATATAAACTCCATATATATATAAAACTTTATCTTATATATTTAACATTGTTGTTTTGATCAGTTATAACAATTATGCTTATCTTTAAGAAAATTTATCTATAGACTTCTGCCGGTCTGCGAAATCTTATTGTTATTTTTGCTGGTCCGCGGAACCTTATCCTTATTTTTAGTGGTCTGCAGGTGTGAAAAGGTTGAAGACCACTGATCTAAACTATGCATTACCATTCACCATATAATGAAGCTAATATATCAAATATTTATTTTAAAATTTCTCCAATTATTCTATTGGAATCTATACCGATTTTCTTTTAAGAGAAAAAACACTTTAATCCTC
Organism: Epiperipatus broadwayi; assembly: GCA_028023455.1. Classification (NCBI taxonomy): domain Eukaryota; kingdom Metazoa; phylum Onychophora; class Udeonychophora; order Euonychophora; family Peripatidae; genus Epiperipatus; species Epiperipatus broadwayi. The sequence goes on along the minus strand of JAQFVV010012509.1, from coordinate 452,199 downwards.
ATCAACCCAGATATTTCATCAAAATTTAAATGAGATATTTACATGATTCTAAACTAAATCATTTGAATTTTTCTATCATTAATGAAAATGTGATCAAAGTGCTTCCTCTGTTTAAAGTATCACCATTATTATATAAGTAATACTATCTATTAATTTAATCACATTACGTCTTTAATGGTATAACTTTTTTTTTCTGCTTTTTTTAAATGAATATGCATATAAAATACCTAAATGTGTGAATGTACTATTTATCTTTTCTACTTTACATATAAAAGTATGTTTTATAAGGAATATTACATTATGATTTATAATCTAAAATCATAATGTGTTGCATATGAAAGATCTATGGTTATAATTCTATATTTGAAATCAAGTTAAGTTTGGTTGATTTAATTCTATATTACAATAAGAGCAGTGACATTTAGCTTGTATGCATATTGGGACACCAGATGTAAATTCAATTTCGACTACAATGCAAACAAAACCTCAACACATTCCACCACAAGCTAGAAAAAATAAAAGAAAGGGATAACATGCTAGCACCACCAGATATTTTTGCTGCAACTTGGTCACTATTTAAACTAAAATCAGCACTATAGTTGAAAAACAGGAAAAGAGATACAGAATAACACAGCTAAAAAATAAAGAAACCAATACACCAAAACTGGAATGACACAATTCATGCAACTTTCGATGTCTTAAGAGTAGCAAAAACACAACATAAAGAACTCAAGAGAAAGCTTTTTCTCTCCTAGATATCTGTGAACAATCTTATGCCCAGTAGAACTGTTTAGACACAGGAACAGACTTATGGTTACTGTGTAAGCCCAATCTTACCAATATAATCATTGTTTTTTAATCAATAAAGTATGCTTTGAAACATAATTAATTTCATGAAAGATCTTTAGTATAAAATCTAAATTTTCTAAAAAACCATATCTGATGACAAATCAGTCTTGTTATTTACATTTAATTTCTGACAAACTTGAAAATTTAGGTCAAATAATAATTTCATCTAAAATGAAAATATATATTTATAGAAAAGATGTTTTTTTTATATCTTCATTTAGGATAAATGTTGGATGACCTTGTACTCATGAACAACTAGGAGATCTGTAATTTATTCATATGTTTCAAGGATGTGTGATGGAGTGGGTATTTAATAAAGATATTATATCTGAAAAATAAGAGATCAAGTTGTGTTATTTCATGACTTTATAATTAAGTAAAAGCAGAGTTATAAATCTATAACTAAAATTTAAAGTTTATATTTGGGTTAGGGACAGTCTTTAGATTAATAAATTATTAGAAATAAAAATTATTCTATTTATTTAAAGTATCTGATATGAAAATTGTAAGTGCAGAAAATTTGATACTTGTAAATCAAAGTGTAATAGATTAATTCAGTAAATCTAATCAAAAATCATATTGATAAATGCCTAAATTGATAGACAGTGGGAAAAAAGCGAAGTCAAATTCCTGAATTTAACCACATTTAAGGATTATGTATGAAATATTATTTCTTGTCTAAAAATTCTCAACTAAACCTATGAAAGTTATTGAAGCTATTCAGAAAATAAGTCATAAAAAATGAATATTTATATTACATAGGTTAAATTAGAATAAAAAATGTTTTCACTTTGTTCTTAATTTTTTTAGATGTATTGAATTAAAATTGATATTTATTTAAATAAAAGATGATTATGTAAATATTATATGACAAAAAATTTAAGAATCTATTCTTCTTATTATATAAATATGAAAGTTTGTTTGTTTGTTTTTATCTATACATCAGTCTATGGGCGTGTGTCAAACAATGCTTAATCCGATCAGATAAGGAGGCTTCTGGAACAGTCCACTTCTGAGAGAAGGGAGGACTATAACAGTAACTCAACAAATATTGTACCAATCTTGATGAATCTTGCATGATTTTGTGTCTTTTTGTGTATGTGAAGAATTACATAAATTACAAATTTTTGCTGTATGGTAATTGTTTTAAAAACTTCATTAATGCACTTTTGAATGACTTCATAAAATTGCAAAAAGATTATAGCCATTTAAATTATTTTAAATGAGTACAAAGTATATGTCGCTTGCATATTGAAACACATATTAGAGAAATGAAGAGAATTATAGGGTTTGGTAAAATGAGGTAAAATTTGATTTTGTAAATATATTTTGAATTATTTTGTTTGTACCACATAGTATTTGATTGCTTACTTGCAAGTAAAACATGAACAAAATAGAAAGATGTTAAAATGCCATTTTGAAAAATTAGTTTGTCATGTGAGAAATATATTTAAACTAAAATTCTAAAAGTTGATCAAATTCAGTAATATAACTAATGTAAAAAGTTATATTTTAATGATACTGCACTTTTTAACTCATGTATTATTTTATGTAAACAATACATAAATATATAAGCTGTAGGCGCAATTACATATTGAATCAATTAGTCTACCAATGTGAACAAAGTCGTGGGTTTAGTTAGTTATATCTTTTTTTTTTTTTTGAAAGATTTGCATTGTATAATCTATCTATCTTTTATAAAGAAAAACAAATAACTTTCATACAATTGTAAGTTAAATTATTTTTAAATAAAATCACTGTTCAATTAGTCAATGAAATGTTGTTATTTGTATTGAATAGAGAAATGTTTTAGAAATGTAAAACTTGTAGTTTAACTACTTCCGGTTTGTCGGCGGCGTTGCGCTCGTTTGTTCGTTTGTGGGGGTTGGTTTTTTTTTAATTTGGGAAAAATTATGGGGGCGGGCCCTATTTTTCGTGTTTTTTGGGGGGGTGGTTAGAAAATAAAAATTTTTTTGGGGGGGGAGAGGGAAAAAAAGGGGGGGGGGGGGGGGGGGGGGGGGGGGGGGGGGGGAAAAGGGGGGGGGGGGGGGAAAAAAGGGGGGTGGGGGAGGGGTGTAAATTATTTATAATAGAGAGGGGGGGGAAGGGGGGGGGAAGGAAATGAGGGGGGGGGGGGAAGAGAAAGAGAAAGAAAAAAAGTTTTAGAAATGTTGAACTTGTAGTTTAAAAAAAGAAAAAGACCTATCACTTAAAGGGTTAAAAGAAGAATTTATCTCCTCCCCCTTTCACAACATAAAAAAATTGAAAAAGCATTTTTTTTTCTTTCTATTTTTGATAATCGCAAGATAAAAAAAAGAAAAGAAAGAAATTAAATGGGCTTTTTTTAAAACTTTTATTTATAGAGTATTTTAAAAAAGAAAAAAAAAGTTAACTCTTTTTGAGCTACGGTTAGTTTTGTTTGAAAATAAATTAATTTTGATTTAAAGCGCCACTCTGCAGATTAATTAGGTAACAAATAAATGCTTTAAATTGAAATGTTATATTTAAAATTTAATATTTTAATAAAACAAAAATGTTATTGTTATATAATTCTAATTACTGAAACTGTATATAAGTATAAAACATCCCTTTATGTTTGTAGGCATGCCTAAATTCTATCCTAAGTTGAAACTTCAGTGCTGAATGGTATAGTTTTTAATATTATTTCTAAATTTTTGGTGAACTTGCAAACATTAGAAGTTTGAGAGAAGGCGTGGTTTAAATCAAGAGCAGGTAGCTTCTGTATTTTAGAAGTACATAAATAAATTATTTCAAAAAACAAAACAATTGTTTATTTTTGTACAAAGGTAGTATGTAAAAGCTATTATTAGACCTATTGTGAAATATCACATATATATTAGTCCAGTGATAACTTTCTAACCTTACAATCCGTAAAGCAATACCTTCAGGGAATCTTGTGACAAACTTCATTGATCAATTTCTTTGGCGAGCTATGACTATTTAGTGCTAAAAAAAAAAAGAAGCAACTAAATTTTTAGCAATATACATTTATTCCAGTAAAAAGCAAAAACAAAAGATTGTGTGTTACGATCACTGGGGCAGATTGAAGTCTTGCAAAAGGCAAATGAAAGCAGCCTCTTTTCTAAAACATAAAATTAGTAGCGAAACCAATATTTTGAGTAACAACTTTCTCTGATCGGAACATTATCTAATATTCACATAAAAATTTTTTTTCCCTTCTTACAACATTATCAATTAATAACACACGCTGATGCGGCGAAACTTTTTTATATAATAATTTCTGTAGGCTTGTGTTAAATTTAGTCTTTATTTAGATATTTGTGCCATCAACTTTCATCATAGCAGGTCTAATATGTAAATACCATATAAAATTATTCGTTCTCATTTTTATTTTATCCAGCTCTTGGTTTTCTTTTACTCTTCGAGATCAAAATCTCAATCTTCATCTTTCTACTTTAATATCATTTTTATTTGAATTTTTTTCTTATGAAAAAGAACTAAAAATAAGTAGCTCCACTTTGTTGCTAAAATATATATTTAAAAAAAAAAAAAAATTAGTAGAATTATATTTTTTATTTAGTATATCAAATAAATGACACTTTGTAGTTTTGAGTAAAAAATATCTGCATCACTTATTATTTGTGTTTATAACAAAATAGCCAAATGTTTTCCTCTAGATGATGCAATAAATCATATAGAACTGCTTTCTATTATATATTTGAGGATTTGTAGGAGAAAATTATTTATTTACTAGCAGAAACTCATAAACCTTTACAATCAACTTAACATTAACTATTCTTTTTAAAAGCTTTAAAAATTTCAATAATAATATAGAAAAATTGTGTATAATATACAGAGCATTTGATCCAACAATATATGTTAACAGATTATAATGACATTTTTTTATTATCTTGTTACTCTCCTAATTTATTACTCTAGGCTTATAGATTATGGTTCAAAATTAATATATATATATATATATTTAAAAAAATATCTCTCAGATTCTTCTATCAATCACATGATCACCATCTCTTCTATCAAGGAACATAAAAATGTTAATTTTATTCACTATAATATATTTGATACATTGTACGGGCTTAAACCTGCATTTATATATATGTAATATATGCGGGATTCGAACTCAGACTTTCACACGACCCACTACTCTCAGTGCCATCTCAAATTGCTGACCCACCTGATCACACACATGTTGAAAAGATAAATAGCTGAGCACTGATCATATATATGGGTGAGGATAGTAATCTAGACCAACTGATGATTGCTGGTTTAGCATGAAATACGTATATTGGTGATTATTTATCTTTTCAACATGTGCGTGATCAGATGGGTCAGCAATATGAGATGGCACTGAGAGTAGTGGGTCGTGTGAAAGTCTGAGTTCGAATCCCGCATATATTATAATATATTTGATAACTTTAGCTTAATATTTTCAATTTTACTTTAATATTTAAATAAATTTCATAAATTATAATTCAATAATTTTTAGAATAGTGTAATAAAATGATGGGAAAATATTTGCATAGTTTAAAATTTATTTTATAATGTAAATCATCATATGATAGGTTTCAAACTTTATTTAAAAAATTTTATATTTAGATTAATATTTGAATTTCTAATGAAATTTTCTATGCAGGGTTATCTATTTACAGAAAATACAAGCTCCAGATGTACAGCATGACTATATTATTAATGTTTTTACATTTTTACTTGAGTGTATGTATAAAAACAAGCAATTTATAATCATTTCCTACGGTGAAATTTTAATCTATTAGCATATATTCAAAATTTATCAGAAATATTGAATATCTTATTTAAAGCAAAAGTTTCAAATTAATTGTCAATGATTATTAATGGTAAACAATTTACTAAACATATTACTAATATAAATAAATAATAATACCTTCTTCTATGTATTTACACAATACAAATGTAGTACTTTCTTATTCCATACTTTCAAAAATATTTGACAATTTTGACCATCCAATAAATTTCTTCAGTGTTGCAATATGCACAATATCAAAAATATTAACATATCTATAGTATATAAATTGTTTACAAACTAAACTTAGTATAATTGTCACTTTTAAAATCATTAAACAATTTATCAAATGTAGTAGGTGTATATTGGCATATGTGGCATCAAAGATAACTTTCTTGAAATCTGAGTCATTAAAATAAAATAGGTTAAAAAAAGGCTTTCAGTTATATATATATTGTGTGCTTTATTATAGGGGAGACATTTAAATAATATAAAGCAAGCAAAAGAAAAAACATAATTTAGCTAACATGATATTCATTTTCTAATTTGCTTTGGTGCATTTTATTAAGAGGTTAAACTTGTTATTTTAAATTATAAAGAAGTTAAAAAAAAGAAAATATAAGGAGGCTTGGGCAATTGCAAAGGACCCAAATGCAACCATTAGAAAAGATTCATGTGTTCCATTGTCGAAAATATGAAACATTTAGATGTCGCATTTATTTATTAATTAAGCCTTATTTACATAATAAATTACTTCCATATATAGGCATAATTTTTATCTGCTAAATTAATACAACCTTATGATTCTGGCAGTAGTTTACTGGAAGCATGCTTAATGCATGATAAAAGTCTTGAATTTCAACTTTGACCTTTTCGTAATTACGAGTTTATAATAATTAGATTAAAGAGAATTAAATATTTAGAATTAATGATGAAACAGTAAAAACTTTTTTTAACCATGAATGCTTGCCATTTAACATCTATATATAGCTTAATCTCCATTCTACACACTAGATCTGTTAAATATGAGTAGCTGAAATGAAACATGTTGCAAGGGCCACTATTAGTAACCCCACCACCCTTTACATGGATAGTCTCCTTCACCTTTTTCTATAGAAATAAATGATTAAACTATTATTATCAGAAATGTGGATTTTTCTTCACTTGTCATAGTATTTCTTATAAGTCTTCATCATTATCAACCATTATCAATCCACTGCAGGATGAAGGTCTCTCCAAGTTTAATCCATCTTCTCCGATCTTTAGCTTCTCTTCTCCACATCACCCCTGCACATTTTCTTATTTCATCCATCCATCTCACATGTGGTCTCTTTCTGGGTCTTTTACAATCTCTTGGAATCCAGTTTAAAATTTCAATTGTCCATCTATTATCATCTCTTCTAACAATATGTCCAGCCCAACTCCACTTCAATCTTTTAATTTTTTCAATGAGGTCAGTAACACCTGTTTGTTCTCTTACCCATACATTGTGTTTACGATCTCTTCTTGTTACTCCCAACATACATCTCTCCATACTTCTTTGAGTGGTCTGAAGTCTCTGAATTGCTCTTCTATTAAGTGTCCAAGTCTCAGATCCATAAGTAAGAACTGGTAAAACACATTTGTTAAAAACCTTCCTTTTCAAACACATAGGCATATTTCCTTTTAGTATCAAGTTATTTCTACCAAAAGCACTCCAACCAAGTTTAATTCTATGATTAATTTCCTCCATTATGTTTCCATCTGTATTAATAATCTGACCAAGGTATTTGTAACTGTTAACTTCTTCTAATTCATCATAATCAATCTTTATTTTCATATTTTGAGCAAATCGATTAAACATTACTTTAGTCTTTTTAACATTTATCTTTAGTCCTACTTTCCTACTTTCATCTGATAATTCCTGCAACATTTCCTGCAGATCTGAAGCATTATTTGCAAAAACAACTACATCATCTGTGAAATCTAAATGACTTAAATAATCACCATTTACTTTCACTCCTTTAGTTTCCCATTTTAATCCACAAAATACTTCATGCAGCACTGCTGTAAAAAGTTTTGGAGATATGGAGTCACCTTGTCTTACACCTTTCTCAATGTTGACTTTCCCAGTGTCATTATGTAATCTAATTGTTGCTGTTGCATTTTTATAAATATTCTTTAAAATATGACAATATCCTGGATCTATACCTTGATGATCTAATGCTTTAATCACTGAAGAAATGTTTATAGAATCAAATGCCTTTTCATAATCTACAAATCCTAAGCATAATGGCAACTCATATTCATTTGTCCTTTCTATAACTTCTCTCAATACCTGGATATGATCTACTGTACTAAAACCACTTTTAAATCCGGCTTGTTCTCTTGGTTGGTGGAAATCCAATGTTCTCTGTAGACGAGTAGTAATTATCTTGGTAAAAATTTTATATAAAACTGATAAAAGGCTGATAGGTCTGTAATTTCTAATATCTTCTTTATCACCTTTTTTAAATATTAATATTATTACTGCATTCTTCCAATCATCCGGTACATCTTTATCATTTAGACATTTGGTATATAACTTTGCTAAAAAAATTTCTATTTCTTCACCTGCTTCTTTTAATATATCAATTATAATTCCATCATTACCTGGAGCCTTTCCTTTCTTCATACATTTAATTGCATGTCTCACTTCTTCATTTAAAATTCTGGGCAATTTGGAAGATGTAATAGATATAGGAGGTACTTGTTCTTTATTACTATATAATTCTTGATAAAAATCTTCTACCAATTTCATGATGTCATCTCTCCTTTTAGTAATAATTCCATCTTTTTTTCTTATTGCAGATATAAATTTCCTACCAATACCAAAATGTTGTTTTACATTCTTAAGACTTTTATTTTCTTCTACAGCTTTCCTTGCTAGTTCACAGTTATACTTTCTTATATCATTTTCAACTCTTTTCCGCACCATTTTACAAAATTCGAGATATTCAATTCTTTTTAATGCATCATTTTTGTATATCTTCATATTCCTTCTTTTCTTCATAAATTCTCTAGTCTCAGTAGAAATTTTATTGGTCAATTGCTGTTTTTTTCTACCAGCTATCTTTGTTGCAGTTTTTAAAAGTGTATCAGTTATTTTCATATTAATTTCATTCAAATCTGAATCATGTTCAAAATCTACTAATACTTGAAACCGATTTGTAAGTTCTAATTTAAATTCATTAGAATGTTTCTGAAGATTAGGAATATCAACTGTAAATATTGTTTTTCTTAATAATTTTTGTCTCTCTAGTTTTACATTAACACGTATCTTACACCTTACTAATCGATGATCACTTCCTGTGTTAAATTTATTAAGAACATTACAATCTTGAAATATGTATTTCCTGTTAGTCAAAATATAATCCAATTCTGCTGTACCTTCATTTGGATGCTTCCATGTCCATTTCCTTTTAACATTTTTCTCAAAAAAAGAATTCATAATATAAAGTTTTTCTTTTTCTGCAAACTCCACAAGTCTATGTCCTCTCTCATTTCTATTACCATAACCAAAATTACCCACAGCACTTTCATCTTTCATTTTTTTACCAATTCTAGCATTAAAGTCTCCCATAACAATTTTAAAATGGTGTTTACTCTGATCAAAAGCCTTTTGTACATCCATATAAAAATCTTCTACTACTTCATCACTATGAGAACTTGTTGGGGCATAAACCTGAATTATCTGCATTTGGTATCTGCTATTAAGTTGTATAACTAATCTTGCCACTCTGTCCGATACACCATCAATCTCCACAATATTGTTCTTCCACTTTTTATTTATAATGAATCCTACTCCACTTGTATTTCCAATATTTGTGCCTTTATAATAGAGTATATGTCCACTTTTTAAATCAATTGTCTCTTCACCTTTTCTTCTAACTTCACAAAGTCCAATAATGTCCCATTTAATATAAGAGAGTTCTTCTTCTAATTCTTGCAATCTTCCTTCACTTGAAAGTGATCTGCAGTTGTAAGTACCTAAATAAAAAGTCATCATCAAATGGCAGCCTGGGTCCACAATCAGGGGATTCTTAGCACCCTCCGCCTTCGGCCACCAACCGCTGCCTTGGTTGGTGACTTTACAGCCTCCTGGGAATAAGGGCCATGCTTTATTTTTGTCTGTCATAATTGTATATATGTATTGGGAAAATATTTATCATTTACACAAACATTCATTCTGCCTTATCAGGCACTGAGAAGAAAGACCATGGTGTTTCTTGATCTTAAACTCAGAGGTAAAAAGCCAATAAACTCACCATGCTGGCTAATGCGTGTTGGTGAGCAGCCCATCCATGTTCGTATACTATATGAATAATCACATAGTAATAACAGCTGCAACGACAAGAACGTATGGAATGGACATTAGGAATTTGCCCTGCTCGGTTCCTTTAAGGCCTCCAAGAGGAATCAAAGGGTCTCCTTTCAGTTAATAGCAAAACTCCTTTCTGCAGCCTTATAAGTCTTAAATATGTTTATATATTAATTTTTTATTGTTCTTCATATTTTCAAAGTCATATTCTTAGATTTTAATTAGAAGAAAAAAAAGTTATAAAATTAATTTTTAATTTACATAATGTGAGCAAAACTATGAGTTAATTTACTTAATTCTTTTTAAGTCAAAAACTTTGACATTATTTTACTTTTTCTTTTACATTTGTAAAATTTATTAGAAATAACAACAACACTAAAAAAAAAAGATCAAAAGGAATTTTTCAAAAAATTAAATAATCTGAAAATGTTTTTAACAAATTTAGTTAGAGATTATATAATTAATGCTTTCTAGGACTAAAGGTCCAGCTCTTTTTTGTCAGTTACATAATCCGTGAGTGTAACAAAAAATAAGATTATTGTTAGTATTGAAAGGCAATAGATATATATATCCACAAACATATTCACAATCTGTGATTCAAATTTAAACTTGAACATTTTTTCAAATTCCAAACATGTCTAAGATTTTTCTTTTAGCTAAATAATCCACAACCACCCTATTTGCCATTCTATATCGTAGGAAAATGGATAGTTAGAGAGTAATACAAGGATATAAAAATATCCACACTCTTGAAACTGGAAAATCTGATGTGTGCTGCCTTCTTCTTTATTAATTCACTATGAGGTGTTGGTAAAGATGGCTTTCTCTGGAGTGGTTATTTAAAAGCTGATTTACCTTTTACATACATATTTACAAACACATATTAGCTAAAATCTTTTTCTAAGAATAAAATTCACCTAATTTTTTATAAATAATGTGAAAAAGTTTATATCTGGTTTCTGATAAAATATTGTCCATTTGGAATTACATAGATTACTTTGCATAAGATGCATATGTTGTTGGAATTTTAATGGATTGGGAAATATATTAAAAGTCTTTATTGGGGAACATTGATCTCTTTGTCATAAAAATAGTAGTAATGCCTGATATTGGAGCATGATAACCATGAAAATGTCCAAGGCTAATCAGTATCTACAGTATGAATGATTGTAAATAAAGATCATGGATCCATTTTTTTGGAGATTATTGAAAGAAGAGTTTGAAGTGAATTGGACTTTAGCAGAATTTGATTTGACATCATCGGAGTGATATAATTTCAAAAACTAAATACAAATATTATCTGAGTTTCATATAGAAAAATTGTAAATTATACAAAGTTAACCAATTTGAGAATATAATATGAAAGTCATTCAAAGTGTAAAATAGAAATATGCAAGGAAATTTTTCTTTATATTATGCTTTGTTTAATAAGAAAAATGAATGAAAATTCTAGAACTGAATCATTTGATTAGTTAAAAGATAGTGTCTGGTTTCCATTATATTAAACCAAGATGAACTAGAGAACAACGTGGCCAGAAAAGCACTTAGCCTCATTGTACATCAGGTATGGTTAGTCTGCAACTCAAGGGCCGAATTGCAGCTTTTTATGACTTTTTCAGGGGCGCACTACATTATACCAGTTTAATAATTTTATATTAAAATTTATTGGTTTCTCTCAACACCAATTTTTCATTAAAATTCACAAATAATTTTGGTTTCCTGATATAACCTTATATGAATTTTCTTTAAAAAATAATTTTATTTTGATGTATTTTGTATTAATTACGATGTTTGTGATTTTTTTCTTTTAATATGCCCCAATTTATGATTAACAATATGTTATGAGACTGTTACTCAAAAATTGCTTATGACTAATGTAGATTATAAATCCAGAAATTATATGGCCATGCCAGTATTAGACATCTAATTTGTTTTTTCATGAGATATTAATGATATTTGTTTGTTCTCTCATTGGATTACTTAGCTTTCAATATCTTTGTTACTCCCTATATATATATATATATATATATATATATATATATATATATATATATATATATATGCTTTAACAAGTGGCCCCAAGTCTTTGTAATACTCTTCTTTTAAGTGCTCAAGATTCAGATCGATAAGTAAAAATTTGTAAAAACACATTTGGAGAAGTTAATCAACAAAGCTGGATTAAACTTGAAGAAACCTTTACTGCACAATAGAGTGAAAATGTTTTAAAATGATGATATGTGTAGTATTGACTCTTATAACTGCAAAACCTTATCAGTAAACATTTTATAAATGTAAAAGATTGTCTGAAGTTTTTCTGCATTGTATGGATTTCACATGATTACATCTAGTAATATAACTGAAGTATTTTCAAGATCGTGTTAAATTGGATTTTTTAATTATAGGAGCATGGTATCTAGGAAATTAAAAAATACTACAGATTTGCCAGGAAAATGCAAAAAAAATGTCAGACTTTTATTGATTTGGTCAAAGCTAAATGAATTATTCTATAAAGTTTTTGACAGCATTTAAAATTTTCTGGTTATCCATTGAAATTTATTATAATAATATAACTCCTTATGCTAGTATGAAATATAAAACATTTGAAAGAAAACTGATATACTAACCCTAAGAATGTTTTTTATCTTTATGACAGTGGTATTTGGAATAGTTTATAGGCATCATGATTCACTATAGTATAGAATTGTTAAACTCTTCTTTACTTTTTAATTTTTGTTTTTCTATTTTATTTTTTCTCTTCTGAAGTTGCTATGGACACCACACACGATAATGATCTCATTAAATATCGATCAATAATAACATTTGTATAATGTAATGAGATAAAATATAAATATATCTCTATTATTAAATATAAATTTTCAAAATGTTTTGAAAAATTGATGAAAATGTGTAAGAGATTATGATCTGAATCAACTGACGAATGCTGATTCAGCACAACATATGTACCTTGGAGATCAGTTACCTTTTTCACACGTCTTTAAGGAAATTGTGATGAAATAGAAATTTGAAATACATATATGAAGTTAACATTTATTTTTTTAAAAATGTGTATATGAAGTTAAAATTACAATATGAGCTATCTAAAAAAAAGTGAATTGGGTGTTTCAAAAATGCATTCAGAATGAGGAGGTTGGTTTGACTGTGCTGATCGATGGTTGTGATATGATAGAGCTAAGATGGAAGATATATCGAGATAAGAATAAAACTTGAAAGTATAAATTATCTTTTCAAAAAGTTTAGATATGTTTTAATCATTTCTATTCATTCTCTTTCAAGGGTGTAAAGCTCTTGATTTAATTTCATTATATCTAATATGATACTTAATTTCTTTGTGTTTTCACAACATCAAAGTCAGTTCTTGCTTTGATTTGTGAATTTCTACTTTTTTTTACATAACTTTGCTCAAGTTTTCGTTTATTGTAGTAGATAGGAAAGTCTGAATAGTGTACTTATCCCCCCCCCCTGCGAAATTTATTAATTTATGCAAAAAAAAAAATGGAAACAATTCTGTAAATAAATGAAAAGCAAAAACTTATGCCTTAGATTGAGTTTCCTCATATTCAACAAAAACAATTTGATTTAATATAAAGTGCATCCCATGTGTAAAGGGTTGTTAATATTTAAAAGTAATAAGTATTCAAAATATTATTAAATTTTTACTTCCTTATATTACAATGTTATACTCAAAAATAAACTGACTTCATTATTATTAATTGTAACTTTAAAATTTTAAATTATTTTTTTTAATATGTTAAAATGGAGAGCAGGAAGATCTAAAACACATAAGAGACGAGAAAAAATATATCTTGATATCAACTATTTTGTGGTATATAAATTGTTAAAATATACAAAATGACGAATACAGGAACATCCCAGGTAAAATTAGAATAATAATTTTAATTTAAAAAAAGACATTAGTAATCTCTCTTTCTATGGCACACAAACTACCACACAAAACAGGTCTCTGGGTAAGATGCTGCTTTCACAAACATAAAAAATGGAATTAATTGATATAGAAACATTTATTATCAGCTGACCCTGTCTTACACCCTTTTTAATGTTGATTTTTCTACTATCATTATGTAATCTAATTGTTGCTGTTGCATTTTTATAAATATTCTTTAAAATATGACAATATCCTGGATCTACACCTTGATGATCCAATGCTTTAATCACTGAAGAAATATTTATAGAATCAAATGCTTTTTCATAATCTGCAAATCCTAAGCATAATGGCAACTCAATGTTAAAAAGACTAAAGTAATGTTTAATAGATTTTCTCAAAATATGAAAATAAAGATTGATTATGATGAGTTAGAAGAAGTTAACAGTTACAAATATCTTGGTCAGATTATTAATACAGATGGAAACATAATGGATGGAATTAATCATAGAATTAAACTTGGTTGGAGTGCTTTTGGTAGAAATAACTTGTTACTAAAAGGAAATATGCCTATGTGTTTGAAAAGGAAGGTTTTTAATAAATGTGTTTTTTTCAGTTCTTACTTATGGATCTGAGACTTGAACACTTAATAGAAGAGCAATACAGACTCCAAACCATTCAAAGAAGTATGGAGAGATGCATATTGGGAGTAACAAGAAGAGATCAAAAACACAATGTATGGGTAAGAGAACAAACAGGCGTTACTGACCTCATTGAAAAAATTAAAAGACTGAAGTGGAGTTGGGCTGGACATATTGCTAGAAGAGATGATAATAGATGGACAATTGAAATTTTAAACTGGATTCCAAGAGATTGTAAAAGACCCAGAAAGAAACCACGTGAGATGGATGGATGAAATAAGAAAGTGTGCAGGAGTGATGTGGAGAAGAGAAGTTAAAGATAGGAAAAGATGGATTGAACTTGGAGAAACATTCATCCTGCAGTGGATTGATAATGGTTGATGATGATGATTATTAGCTGAGAAATTTAATTTTAAACATAGACTCATATGAAGAAATGCATATAAATGAAGCTTTATACTGGTTTTTGATTATTTGTATTTATTGGGGAGGGGGGGCATGTTCTTGCAACATATTAATATTTTGTGAGTGCAGTATATGTAATAATATACAGTATCTGTCTGAATACTAAGAGTCTCTCACAAGAATTACTGTAAAGAGTATTTCTGATAGAGCTTATTAAGAATTCTAATTTTTATTCCATTCAGATAGGAAAAATCCTATCATAGATGTTGTTAAACATTTTTCTATTTTTTGACTAAATGTTAATTGAAAGATATTTTATAAATAACACAGTTTTATAAAGTCTCACTCAATTTTGATGAATAATGATAAAGAGAATCAAAACATTGGCCAAAGTAACATAGAAGGTCTTTACAATTCTGATATCTAGATGGCATTTTCACTTCTATAGACATTGAAACTTCAAACATTGGAGAGATTAAAACGATGGTTCGGAATTCCGATTATTATTATTTAAAGAAAATTTTGTCAAGTGATGTATTCATTTCTGAAAAATATAAAACTTTCAAATAATTGAATTGATGGGAAACTTAAAAATCAAGCAGTTATCTTTTCCTTTAAATTAAACATTAGATTATTTTTGAAGGAGGGCCATCTGACCTCTTTTTAATGAGATTCACATTTTTTAATTAATTTTCGCAATATCCTGTTCTCAAAATAAATTTAATTAAATTTTTTTAGAGATCGTTTTGATATCATTATACTATTTTTTTTTTTTTTAATAATTGGAGTAACTGTTAAATAGAGAAGAATAGTAAGCTGACATTTTCCAAATGCTTTTCATTAAAATAACTGCTTGATATTAAATTAGCTGTCTTCTTTTATTAAAAGAGAATGCTTCAAGAAATGATAAAGATATCATTAATTAACATAATGAGATAAAATAAATAATTTTGAGCTAATATGTAAATAATCTTATTTATATATCTTTTATCATATAAATTTATCTTAAGATTAGAATCATAGTTCTTCTAATGAATTTTTAATTGAATAGCGGGGGGGGGGGGCTTACATTTATATTTTATGGAAACCATAGCCATACTTCATAAAAATGATCCTCATTTAAAGACTTTACATTATAATAGCCATAGTTTTTAGATTATCATATTTAGTTTTTGGTGTGTGTGTGTGTGTGTGTGTATTAACCTATGTTTAGTACTTAATAATAAATAAAATATATAAAAATTGATTATAGATCTGCAAATAACTGTGAGCATTTCTTTCCCAAAAAACAATATTGATAAAAAAAAAGATATATTACATGTTACCATGAACAAAATATTTGAAAAATAATATGAAATTTGATGTCAAATAAGTTATTCACAAAATTTAAGTCGTGTGTAAATGTATATAATGACATTTTAAATTTATTTTAATCCATTATTGGAAATAGTATTATTTTTAAAAATATAATCTGATTTGTAAAAATTCACTGTTTCTAAACGCACATAACTAAAGTATAATGCATTGTATAATTAGTAGACATTTTTAGTTTTATTAAATGTGAGTCATTTACAAATAAATATTTTTGGAAGCATTATCCCTCTCTACATTTTTTCTTTAAATAATAAGTAATTTAATAAAACTAAATGAACAAAGCATGTCTATGATTGATATAGATTGTAAGCTAGTATGAGTTATATCTTTATTAAGAAAGCAGAAACCTTTAACCTTATGGATTGAAAATTAAACTAACCAAAATGTTTCTTTTATAAATCAAAAATTATTATTCATGAAATTGCTGATAAGAATTTAATAATTTGCTATCTATCTATATATATACTGAACATTGATAAAGATATGTGTAAAATATTGTGATCTAGGTCAACTGATGAGTGCTGATTCAGCATGAAATATGCATCTTTTTCACATGTCTTTGATCATATGTTTACGATTACATCCCTCCATAACATATTGAAAGTGAATAAGAAAACATTCTCTACCTTGCTTGAGAGTGGTGTAATAAAAATTACACTACAGAACTAAATTACCTATTATTGAATAATCTCTAGTCTAAGGAGTGACTAATAAAAATTATTAATATATTGTCGGGACTGTTTTTTCAGATTTAAAGAATGAACAATCTTTATAATGTCACAATCCAGGATGTGTTTCCTCATACAAAAGTTACTTTACTACAACTTAATGAATAAGATTTCTGTAGTGTAATTTTCATTACCCCACTCTCATGCAAGGAAGGGAGTAGGTGGTGTAGTGGAAATTACATTACAAAAAAAAATATTTAAGTGAAATCTGTAATCTAATGAATGGTTAATAAAAATTATTAATTTACTTTACTATCATTTAAGACTATGATAGCATAAAATCTATTTCAGTTTAATCTAGCTGCCTGATGGCACCAGTAAGAAAAAAGCTATGAAAAATTAATTCATAAGAAATAAAAGTTTATGTACTGAATTTACTAAGCAACTCTTCAATGGCTAAAGTATTCCATAAGAAATGCAGATAGCCAACAATTCAAACAAATTTAATTGGTAATATTATTTAGAAGCAAATATGTAGAAAGCAAAAAAGTAAAAGGAAAAATAGTGAAAAAGTTAATAAGAGTTGCAAAAAAAATAGAGAGTGAAGAAAAAAATAGTTATAAAAAAAAAAGATTACCTTATTGAAAAATTTACTTGCTAAACTATAAAATGGAAAGTGCCCAGTCACTTGATCAGGGAGCTGGTCCTTCACAAAACTTAAGATGTATGCAACAATAGCCAAAACTTGCCAAAATAATGTAAACCCGGGCAAAAATCCTAGATTTAGAAAGACTACATCAGACAATCTTAAAGATTTGGATCTGGTAAATGAGACTGAAATTGAGTCCCACACACATAATGGACAGATGAAATGCTTGAACAGATTGGAGAGAGTTTCAATAACACAATACCTAGAACACTTTTTGCAACATTCAAAAATTTTTTTACTGAGAAATCAATAGTATTGGCAGTAACAAACAATCACTGCACTCTCTACCATTTTCTCAAGGCACCTTTAATTAAAGTGCTAAATAGAAATTATTTACTGGAGACAGTACAATGCATAGGTGACCATCCTAATAGCAGATATGTAGCATTTGAGTTTTATGAAGCTACACAAAGAGACCAATTTAAAAATTACGTTAAAACTCTTGGAAATTTTGCCATCGTACTAGTTGACGAAAGCAAATACAAGAATATCACCAGAATGTTAAAAAATGCCTACTTCAGATATACCTTGGACAATTTCCAAAGAATGATGAACCCCTTTTGAAAAGTTACTTATTTTCAACAAATATATCTTAAAGAAACAGCAGTACCTTCATTCACAAATAGTTTTGAATATAGTCAAGTTACATAAAGAAATTGACCCAAAAAACATCCCTACACACATAACAGACCAAGAAGCCATGCTATGGGTATATATCCGAGGACTAAATCCATGTTGTTTCACCTGTGGCAAAAGAGGCCACATAGCAACACAATGCAATGAAAAAGTAAATCTAGCAGAAAAGAATAACCACCCCTCACAAAGATTAGAAGAGAATCCAGATAGCACACATAAACCCAGGTAGCAGGAAAACATAGATTTTCCCCCACTCAAGGCAATAAAATCGACAATTAAAACAAATAAAAATGAAACTATAGACCATCTCCCAAGCACATCGATGGAATTAACAATTAAAACAAACACAAATGAGCAAGATGAAAACCGTGATCCCTGGTCAAAAATAATTAGTGATAAATTTATGGAAAATGAAACTGCTTACCTACAAAAAGAAACAAAAGGAATGCCAAATGGAGATAATAATCAAGCAGAGCACACAATTATAAACAAAACAACCACTGATATAATGGATACCATCACACAGTGCTTTCCAGTAATTGAAAACATACCTCTGGAAAGCAAAAGAAAACAACCAAAACCAAAGAAAACTAGAGAAAATAAAAAGATTAAAACAAATGATCTGGAAAATAGCCAATTAAATTCAATAAATCAACTAATAGATGTAAATATGGAAATAGAGTCAACCTCTCAATGTTCAAAAGAATTTGAAAACATCAAAAATGGTGACTCGATTAAACATATATTTACAAAACCAATGAACAGCTCCAACCCCACTTCAAGCAAGATAAAATTACAAAAGAAAGGAAATGAAACTCACACACCTCAGTAAAATTGCACACACCACCTCTACAACATTAAATAACATGAAAATAAAAATAGCGGCACTTAACATCCGAGGTTTAAACTCAACAAAAACAAATACAAACAAATTAATAAATGGATACAGTCAATGCAACCAAGTATTTAGGGTCTACTAGAAACAAATATTTATAACTGATTCCAAATCCATCCAGCTACATATATGAGTAAACTTGGTTTTTGTGCATGCTCGAGGGACACTTCAGCACCATTGAGTGGCACAGATATATTTATCAGTCAAGCATGCCCCTTCACATCATTTAAAATAATTTTCATAGACTCCAATCTGATCTTTTAACTATGTTTAATCACAGAAACTTTTCAGTTAACATATTTGTATACATTCCCCCCTGGTCCTATTGTTATTAACAAAATAATTTTAATCATTAACTCACTGTTAGCATTTAATCCCTATCTCACTATACTTACTGGAGATTTCAATATGAGCTATCAAAGGTTTGTTGCAAAATGGATAAATTAACTTGCAATACAGCTTATGAGTGGTGAGGGTTTTCTCCCACCAAAATCACTATCTTTTTATAACAACTGCCACAACACTCTCATAGATCTTATGTTCTATTCTCCAATGCTACATCACTCAATCAAAGTAAGTCTCTCCCCTCCATGTTTTCTGATCACACAGCACAAATAATAAAATTAAATTTAAGCACATACCACAACAGCATCACTAACACACAAAAGACAATAAGGATCCTACTACCAGTCAACACTCCAGAGTTCCTCTTCTCCAAAACATACATCATGGTATATAAGGTCAATTAAATGCAACTTGACCCAATGTCAAAATGTATAGCATATACACACATTCTCACATTTAACATCAATCATATTACTCAAAAATCAACTTCCCTCTAAGCTAATCACATTAGCAGATGAGCTACACAAAAGAATCATCATATCAAAACTAGTCACTCACAACCAAACAAACATAATCAAGCTAACACAACTATATAATCAAACATAGCAATAAACTCAAGCAATATCTAGCAAAAAAAAAATTTGTCTAACACAGCAACACACATGGACCCATGGATACATTCGATGGGCATTAGGCTATCCATCCACAATAGAGTTCCCATGGCACTAGAATGGGATGGAAAAATCACAGCTGGACATAATATTACAAAATGATACAACCAATATATCAGCACTTCAAAGAAAAATTAACAAAGCATAACCAATTCAACCCCCCAGAATTTTTTGGAAACTTTGAAAGCTTTGCACCTTAGCACACCCCAGGTCATGCCCCCCCCCACCGCCCGACAAAACAACCGGAAAAACCCCAGAAATTTTTTTGGAAAACAGAAACAGAGACACCTTTTGAAATAGAGATTTTGCACTCATTCTACATAACCAGGAATGAAGGACCACAGAATCCCAAATTTGTATTGTCACATCTCATCTGATTCACAAACACATACCTGTGCCAGTTTTCAAATCAAGTATCACAAAAGCTATCCAATATACAAGGGCTATATCTGGTTTCAATGGTCCCCTTCATTCAAAAACAAGCACCAATTACCAGTCTCCAATCTGCAGCTAATCTCAATGGAGCATTTGGGATTAAAAATTCTAGAAAAAGTTCTAAAAGAAAAAATTGACCCATATATAATAAAACTAATATCATAACATTAATATGCAAAAAAAAAGGCTCATTAACAGGTCAAGCAGCACTAATATACAAAACATTCATTAACTCAGTAATTAAAAGGAAAAAATATGCCCCAATGGCAGCACAATTAGATTTTGAAAGCACTTTTGATTCAATACCAATCAAAACACTTAATTCAACTAAAAAAAAAAAGCAGAAATACCGGGCACAATATTATATACAATTACCAATCTGCTACTAAACAGAGAAATTCACATCACACTAATGGTAAATCTTCATCATCTTTCTATCCCAGACAATCATACCACAAGGATCTCCACTCAGCACACTATTATTTACATTATATTTAAACCCCCTGCTAGAGCAAATTAAAAAAAAAAAAAATCCAAGGAATTCCAAACACCAACACATACATACCATTTCTAGCTTACATGGATGATGTCACAGTATTTCTAAAATCAAAGATGCAATTACCTATACTGCAGGAAATCATAAAAGAATATAAGCAAAGTCTGGGCTAACAATCAACACCAACAAATCAACTACATGGGCAATATTTACAGGTAAATTAAACACACAGATATATCAAGGGCCTAGTATGTTTCTGGTTTTCCTTTTCCATTTGGGCAAGAATCAAATGAGAAAGAAAATACAAAACAAACTTAAAGCAAAAACAGAAAGAATCACTGAATCACTCTCCAAATCCTATCTCTCACTCTACTCAAAAGTATCTTTATACAATCAGCTTATTGTGACAAAAATCACCAACTATCTGCCAATAATAAATTTCACAAAATCATTTACTTCAGCAATTAATTCACTATGCAACAAGTTACTATGGAAAAGAAAATAGTAGTCATCTCAATAAAACATTTAAACTGACCTAAAAATGGAATGGTCTTGGACTACATGCGACACCAGTGTTTCACACCCAAAAAATAGTAAATCTGCTCATAGCCATATTTAGACATTTTCCAGAGATACAGGGAATAATAGAAATCACACTCACTGATCGGCCTCTCCCCACATATTAGTATATCTCTGCTCTACTTGCAAGCTGTGAACCAACAAGAAACAATATAACACTAAAAAACAAATGAATACACATATT
Source organism: Epiperipatus broadwayi (assembly GCA_028023455.1). Taxonomy (NCBI): domain Eukaryota; kingdom Metazoa; phylum Onychophora; class Udeonychophora; order Euonychophora; family Peripatidae; genus Epiperipatus; species Epiperipatus broadwayi. The sequence goes on along the minus strand of JAQFVV010012509.1, from coordinate 430,310 downwards.
GCCAAATACAAAATCTACTGTTTCCAGACCAACAAGCCAATAACTAGCCCAAAGTACTAGAAATAAATAACGGCCAACTGTTAAGAAAGTTCAAAATATGGTGCTTGGAACCAAAATTTTATGATTTTATTATCAAACTTAACTTGAATGCATTACCAACAACACCCTTTATTCGGTACAAGAGATTTTACACGAATGTTGATCCATTGTGTATTCTATGTGACAGAGATGAAGAAACACAAACCCATTTCCTATATGATTGTCTAGCCCTAGAAAAACTGCTACAAATGATGCTGAACAACTGCAGACAAAACGGGACCACACTTAGTAAAATAATAGACACATACAAAAGAAATGCAATACCCATAATATGTGCAGCCACATTCAGCTTATGCATATTGGTGCACCTCTTGTACATTCACATTTGAAAACAATCCAAGAAGATACCCCAACATCTACTGCAACAAAAAAAATTAAAGATAGAGACAGTATTCTTGCACCACAGGACATTTCGCAGCAACATGGTCTCTCTTCAAAATACACTCAGCATTATGATAAGAACTGGAATTAGTACTCCAAGAAATAAATTTAAAAATTGAGATAGGCTAACACAACCTCTTTGATGACCAATAACAACGAATCTCTGTTACCTGGTTAAACAAGATAACTTTCAAAGGCAAGAACTAAATCAAAATTAAAAATAACTTTTTCATATAAGTATATGTAACCCTATTATAATCAATTTTGATGCAACCAATTGATACTAAATAAAGTTTGCTTTAAAACATCATCATCACAATAATAGTAATAATAATAATAATAACAACAATAATAATAATAACAACAACATTATTATTATTATTATTATTATTATTATTATTATTATTATTATTATTATTATTATTATTATTATTATTATTATTATTATTATTATTATTATTATTTAAAAATCAAAATGTTATTAATATTACACATCACATCATTAATGTTCTCATATGGATGGCCAATCTTTCATAATTTGAGTAATTAAAAACATTATTATATTTACTAATATGCCTCCTTGATTTTTTTTCTGTCAAATCATTTTCCATATGCAAAATAATTAGCAATATAAGTTTTTGTTTTGACAACATTTTTATTTTGCATGTGAAGTATGATTTGAGAAAAAGAAATTAAAAAATCATTTTATAAATATGGTTAAAATTTTTCTTAAATAAGTAATATAATTGTACAAATATATACAAATTATGTATTTGTATTTTTATATTGGCTTAAAATACAACATCATCACAAACCTTCAGGAAAACACAAATTATATAAGTTTGGCCATTTACAATACATTGTTAATGTGATCTAATAAGATTTTGATTTTTTAACTGCAAATGTTATTCTACATTGCATTCATGCCACAATCTAGGTTTATCTTTTATTTATTTATATATTGGCATATTGAAAATTGTAGAGTTAATTTCACTGTTTTACTGTATATAATAAATCAATACATTTTTTTTTTTTTTTGAAGTACTATGAAATAATTCACTTTAACTTTCAGATAATGGATTTATTAAATTGTTGGAAGGGAAAATAAATTTAATACATATGAGAATGTTATATTTTTTTCTCATTTCTTTTTTAATTAAAAAAAATCTTTTGCAGATAAAAACATTTTAAATCAATATTGCTTTCATATTAAAACAAACTTTAAATTTAAAATAAACTTGTAATTATATGTTGGACAATATTCATCTCATAGTTGATTTGTTAAATGTCTTTTACCTTTCTAAATACATCCAACTTTTAGTAATAAAAGACAGATTAGCATAGAATACATATCATGCAATATTTTTTTTTAGGCGTTGCTGGCTAACCAATGATGGCTTACTTGGGAATTGAACTAATGGCATTTATATTTTTGCATATTGAGTTTAAGCTGATTTTTAACTAATTAGGCTTTGACAGAATAGATTAATTGGATCATCACCTTAAAATTTATCATTCCATGAATCTAAAGGTCACTGATTCAATTTGCATGTTAGCTGTTACTGGTCAAGGTAGTAACAACTGAATAAGGGAGTATAATAATATTCGTTGAAATATGTTTCATATTAACTCATGCTATTACTAATTATTGAATGTACTTAGTAATGTATACAAAAAAGTTAAAAAAAAATTTTTAATATTTCTACTCGATAATGGAAATAGTCTAATATATAATTGCAAATAAAATGTCTTTATCATTATTACAAATTTTCAGACAATCATTAAAAGAACGAAGTTTTTCTAATTTTGAATTAATTATTTCCCGCCTATAATAAACTGCACATTTTTATTTTTTTAAAAATGATTAAAACATTATGAATTGAAATTCTATGTATATACAGTACTTTAAATTGCAAATAAAAAAATAAATAATAAAAAGTAATGTGTTTTTTAAAAAATTATTGTAGCAAAAATTTTAACTAATACTCATATAGTTAGAGATGTACCTGACTACCTCAAATTTATGTTTTTGTTTGACTTAGTGAAAATTTTTGATTGCAATCACGTAAGTAAAGATATTATTACTTAGTTAAAAACATAAGCAGTCTTGAATCATATCAAATAGCAATTTGTATATGAAAAATAATTTTATGAATTATTGTAAAGTTATAATTATTTATTAAGCGCACAGGAAGTATATGTAAATACTTTTAAGTCAGGCTTTAACTTGTATCAAATACGCCTTGAAATTTATAATACTCAAGCTATATCTTTATTTTGCCGATAGAGGGACATCTAGCGACTTTTATAAAGATGAGAGCGATCGTCTTGTTTTTATTAAAATGTTTATGTATATTATTATATTTATTCAAAGAAAAATTATCAGCACAACATACCAAAATATATGTAGTTTTTAAATATTAAATTTAAATTTTTAAAAGCAAAACTTTCTTTGATTATTTAAAAAGAAAGTCCAATTTTGGGCTTTGCTAATTATAGTTTTATCATGAAAATTATTTTAAAATTATTCTTAGCAAATATATTATTTATATGGTTATAAAAAAAAATTAAGTGTTAAAGTATTAGCAATAAAATATAGCCTTTATTCTGTTTTTGATCTAATAATCTCTTCTTTTTTTTTTGCAAAAAGTAAACTTATTCTTTAACCACAAGGATAATATAGAAATAATTTTAAAAAATAAAATAAAAAATTATTTGGATTTCATTTCTTTTTTTTTTTTTAAAGAAGGTGACAAACGTAATAGTCAAGTCCTTTATCACCAAAGATTATACTACTTAAAACACTGGAAGTGATAGAATTGTGATAGTTAGCAGAGTAAAATGTTGCTTAACAACATTTTAGGAGACATGATGAAAATATGTGTCTCATCAATACCTAATTGAATATTAATCCAACTGAACAAAATTTATTAATTTTAAGTCCTTTTTTTCATTGGAATTTAAATTGTTTGTTTGTTGTTTTTTTTTAAAAAAAAACTCCCTGCTTTGTCTTATCTTAAAAAAGTGCTCATGGGATTAGTATATATTAATTATGACTATTAATAAATACTTAAAGGTGTGACAAATAATATATGTGTATAACAATTAGTGGCTGCAGAAAGGAGTTTGCTATTAGCTGAAAGGAGACCCTTTGATTGCTCTTGGAAGCCCTTAAAAGAACCGAGCAGGGCAAATTCCTAATATAATTACTATGTTATTACTAATGTTATTACTATATGATTATTCATATAGTATATGAACATGGATGGGCTGCTCACCAACATACCTTAGCCAGCATGGTGAGTTCATTGGCTGTTTACCTCCGAGTTTAAGATCAAGAAACACTGTCTTTCTTCTCAGTTGCCTGATAAGGCAGAATGAATGTATGTGTAAATGATAAATATTTTTCCAATAGATATATACAATCATGATAGGCAAAAAATAAATCATGGCCTTTATTCCCAGGAGGCTATAAAGTCACCAACCAAGTCAGCTGTTGGTGGCTGAAGATGGAAGGTGCTAAGAATCCCTTGATTATGGACCCAGGCTGCCATTTGATGATGACTTTTTATTTAGGTACTTACAACTGCAGATTACTTTCAAGTGAAGGAAGATTGCAAAAATTAGAAGAACTGTCTTATATTAAATGGGATATTATGGGAATTTGTGAAGTTAGAAGAAAAGATGAAGACACAATTGTTTTAAAAAGTGGGGTATGATTCATTATAAATAAAAAGTGGAAGAACAACATTGTGGAGATTGATGGGGTATTGGACAGAATGGTGAGATTAGTTATACCACTTAATAGCAGATACCAAATGCAGATAATTCAGGTTTATGCCCCAACAAGTTCTCATAGTGATGAAGTAGTAGAAGATTTTTATATGGATGTACAAAAGGCTTTTGATCAGAGTAAACAACATTTTAAAATTGTTATGGGTGACTTTAATACTAGAATTGGTAAACAAATGAAAGATGAAAGTGCTATAGGTAATTTTGGTTGTGGTAATAGAAATGAGAGAGGACATAGATTTGTGGTGTTTGCAGAACAAAAAAACTTTATATTATGAATTCTTTTTTTGAAAAAAATGTTAAAAGGAAATGAACATGGAAGCATCCAAATGAAGGTTCAGCAGAATAGGATTATATTTTGACTAACAGAAAATACATATTTCAAGATTGTAATGTTCTTAATAAATTTAACACAGGAAGTGATCATCAATTAGTAAGATGTAAGATACGTGTTAATGCAAAATTAGAGAGACAAAAATTATTAAGAAAAACAATATTTACAGTTGATATTCCTAATCTTCAGAAATATTCTAATGGATTTAAATTAGAATTTACAAATCAGTTTCATGTTGAACATGATTCAGATTTGAATGAAATTAATAAGAAAATAACTGATACACTTTTAAAAATTGCAACAAAGATAGCTGGTAAAAAAGAAGCAGCAATCGACCAATAAAATTTCTACTGAGACTAGAGAATTTATGAAGAAAAGAAGGAATATAAAAATATACAAAAATGATGCATTACAAAGGATTGAATACCTTGAATTTTATAAAATGGTGTGGAAAAGAGTTGAAAATAATATAAGAAAGTATAACTGTGAACTAGCCAGGAAAGCTGTAGAAGAGAATAAAAGTCTAAAGAGTGTAAAACAACATTTTGGTATTGGTAGAAAATTTATATCTGCAATAAGAAAAAAAGATGGAATTATTACTAAAAAGAGAGATGACATCATGAAATGGGCAGAAGACTTCTATCAAGAATTATATAGTAATAAAGAACAAGTACCTCCTATATCTATTATATCTTCTGAATTGCTGAGAATTTTAAATGAAGTGAGCCATGCAATTAAATTTATAAAGAAAGGAAAAGCTCCAGGTAATGGTGGAATTATAATTGATATATTTAAAGAAGCAGATGAAGAAATAGAATTTTTTTTAGCAAAGTTATATACCAAATGTCTAAATGATAAAGATGTATCAGATGATTGGAAGAATGCAGTATTAATATTAATATTTAAAAAAGGTAATAAAGAAGATATTAGAAATTACAGATCTATCAATCAGCATTTTATCAGTTTTATACAAAAATTTTACCAAGATAATTACAACTTGTCTACAGAGAACATTGGGTTTCCACCAACCAAAAGAATAAGCTGGATTTAAAAGTGGTTTTAGTGCAGTAAATCATATCCAGATATTGAGAGAAGTTTATAGAAAGGACAAATGAATATGATTTGCCACTATGCTTTGGATTTGTAGATTATGGAAAATCATTTGATTCTATAAAAATTTCTTCAGTGATTAAAGCATTGGATTACCAAGGTATAGATCCAGGATATTGTCATATTTTGAAGAATATTTATAAAAATAAAAAAAAAAATTAAATTAATAAATAAGTCAACATTGAGAAGGGTGTAAGACAGGGTGACTCCATATCTCCAAAACTTTTTACAGCAGTGCTGCAAGAAGTATTTTGTGAATTAAAATGGGAAGCTAAAGGAATGAAAATAAATAGAGATTATTTAAGTCATTTAGATTTTGCAGATGATGTAGCTGTTTTTGCAAATAATGCTGTAGAGCTGTAGGAAATGTTGCATGAGTTATCAGATGAAAGTAGGAAAGTAGGCTTAAAGATAAATGCTGAAAAGACTAAAGTAATGTTCAATGGATTTTCTCAAAATATGAAAATAAAGATTTATTATGATGAGTTAGAAGACATTAACAGCTACAAATATCTTGGTCAGATTATTAATAAAGATGGAAACATAAATGGATGAAATTAATCATAGAATTAAACTTGGAGTGCTTTTGGTAGAAATAACTTGATACTAAAAGGAAATATGCATATGTGTTTGAAAAGGAAGTTTTTAATAAATTGTTTTACCAGTTCTTATGGATCTGAGACTTGGACACTTAATAGAAGAGAAATACAGAGACTTCAGACCACTCAAAGAAGTATGAAGAGATTCATATTAGGAGTAACAAGAAGAGATTGAAAATGCAATATATGGGTAAGAGAACAAACAGGTGTTACTGACCTCATTGAAAAAATTAAAAGACTGAAGTGGAGTTGGGCTGGACATATTGCTAGAAGAGATGATAATAGATGGACTATTGAAATCTTAAACTGGATTACAAGAGAGTGTAAAAGACCCAGAAAGAGACCATATGTGAGATGGATGAATGAAATAAGAAAGTGTGCAGGGATGATGTAGATAAGAGAAGCTAAAGATCAGAGAAAATGGATTGAACTTGGAGAGATCTTCATTCTGCAGTAGATTGATAATGATTGATGATGATGATGAACAATCAGTACACTATACTACCATCAGGATTCCTGCTTATTTCCACTATTAAATTTCTACTTTAGAAATGCATTGGATTAGTCTAATGAGTTTATCTTTTACAGATTTAATTGCCTTTTTTATATATTCTTGTTAATTAAACCTACTTTAGTTATATCATCCTATACTTGTTTCTCAACTATAACTAAAGGTATATTTATTTGTCAGTATAATAATTTATTTCCAAATATGATTAATTCTTAAGACTTGATAATCAAATACTTTAACAATTTTATATATATATATATGTATAATTCCTTACATCCTTAGAATCATTTTTGTGATGTTAACACTTTGTAGGATATAATGATTTATTGTGGTATTTACATTCATGTTTAACTTCGCTGTGATGTCTGGTCTCTTTTCCACTTGTTTTTTAGTTTTCCCAAATAGAGCTTATTAATTACTTTCTCTTCTTCATGTGGGTTGACATTCTGCTCTACCTTAGATTTGATATCTTTAATCTACCCTACAATTCAATATATTCAACAGCACTTGAATATTGGCTTTTTTAATACTATAAAATTTTCTATCTTCACTGTGCCATTTACATATATGATTAATATCACTGTGCAACTATATTTCTATTTTAGTTTGGACAGACATTATTTACTTTGAATTACATGACTATAGGAATCCATTTTTTATTTAAACTGTATTTAATCCAGTTTTCCTTCTACAGATTTTTAAATAAAGCTTTTATATTTTTTATTCTCATTCTTGTTGAAAACATACTAAATTTGACCTTAATATTTCATTTCCTCAGTTTTTCTGATGATTAATACTGTTTGCTATTGAGTGTTGAATGAAAAGTAAAAATCACTTTTTGAATTCTTGACATTTTAATTTTGTATACAGTTTGAATTATTGTACTATCTTTTTTGGCAAGCCCATTAGAATGAGAATGGAAGGTTTGTATTAATATGCTTTATGACCAATTCCATGTAATTTCTTAAAAATATTGAGGTTTGGAATCCTGAACCATTACTGGAAACTAGTGTCTCTGGTATAAACAATGAGTATTGCCAATTGCTCAACAAGCTTTGTGAGCAAAGCTTGTTGAGCAATTGGCAATGCTCACTGTTTATATCTTGCAAGCTTAAGAGAATTGGGTTATGTGATCTATGACTTATTTTAACTATTTATAGTCTCTGCTTTAAGTCTTATGTGAGGTTATATTGCTAAGACTACTAATATATGGTATGGCTGAAGATCTCTCAGTCCCATATAGCTATTTGAGTTGGATAGCTGTGTTTGAAGATATGTATGTAGATGTCTGAAATTTTTAGATTTTTCTCTCAATAGATAACTTTCAGATAAATGCTGGCTTTGAGTTGGTATTTTTAGATCTAGTGTCTGAAGCTATTCTAGCGCCTGTCTGAGGAGTGCCAAAGCATGGAACCATGGTCAGAGGTTATGGAGGGGTTCCTGACAGATATTTTAAATGCTTTCTCTGGCTAAGCATTTATCACAAAGCTTGTTGAGCAATTGGCAATGCTCATTGTTTATATCTTGCAAGCTTATGAGAATTGGGTCATGTGATCTATGACTCTTATTTTGACTATTTATAGTCTAGTGTCTCTGGTAATCTCAAGTAAAACATATTTTGATCAGATTGTTAATCATTTATTTGAAACCCATAATCTTGACTTCAAGATACTCCATTCAACCAAAAAAGGTGTTAAGCAATAGAAGATAAAAAATTTCATTAAATGTTCAATGGATCAATATGTATATGTTGCCATGGTTTTGTAGCACATCTTATAATTTGTACAATATCTCTAAGTACTGGATGAAATTTTTCGCAGGTTTTAATATTTTTCTAAATATTGTTGTCAATTCCAGATCACTTGGATATTATTATTCATGAATGTTTTTTATGCAACAATTTGAATATTTGTTTCTTTTTACTCTTAGAGAATATTAAACATTATCATTCCTCAATTTATATCTTTTACGCACCGAACGATACATTTGTGTGTTTCACCATGCTATTGCCATAGTTAATTTTTTTGGTCATATATTTTTAATTCATTTTCATTAGCAGTTGATAATCTCTGCTTTGTTTAATCTAGGATGCCTAGTCTGACTTATTAATCTTATTGATTTGAGAAAAATAATATAATTAATATCATAGGTACTTAAGTATTAGACCTGCTGTGAAATATTACATATATATTAGTTTGGTGATAACTTTCTAAACTTGAAATCTTGTAAAATAACATCTGAATGGGATCTTCTGACAAATTTTATCCATCAATTTTGATAAATGACAAGTAACTTTATTTTTAGTTGAAATAAATAAACATATATTTATGTTTTGAAGCGAATTAGAGAACTAACCTTATTTCGTACAAAATAGTGATCTATAACTTTATTTACTAGAAGTAAATGAACATGTATTTATATTTTTTGTGAAAAATGATGTTGTGGCAACTAAACTTTTAGCAATATACATTAATAAAAAAGAAAAGCAAAATTAGTTTCTTACAGTCATTGGGGTGGTCTGAAGTTTTTTTTATGTCATATGAAATGAAAATGAAAGCTTAGCTATAATTTATATGAAAATGTTTGTATTTGAGCAGCTTGCAAGTCATCATTTTTGTAGGATTTTGCATTTTTTGGTGGATAACCTCACAGATAGTTATTCCAGTCTATGAGCATTTTTTGAAAATGGTAGACTGCATAATCCTTGGTAATGGGCAGTTCCCAAATTTTAATAATTTCATTGGATAACATATGGATAACATAGTCGTTCAAAAAATTTACTCAGTATGAATTAAAGCTAAACAATAAATCACGTGTATACCTTACTTTTTCCAGATGATTAATAAGTCATCCCAGAATTCTTTCATGACATCACTTTTACTTTAAATCATAAAATTAGCAGTGAAACCAACATTTTGAGTAACAACTTTCTTTCTCCTGATCGAATATTATTTAATCTTCACAGAAAAAAAGTAATTCTTTTCCTTTAATTTGGTTTTTTTTAGACATTTGTTTGTGCCATCGACTTTCATCACAGCAGATCTAATAATACGTAAGTACCCAACTTTATGTTTCATAATTCATTTGATCAAGATAATGTATCTGGATGCTTTATTCGTCTTTCACTCTATTGGTCAACTGATAGTTATATGTTAATAGTACACACATTAACAAATGTTTGAGAGTATCTTTGTTACTCTTTAGAGTCCCTAGAAATTATTCATGATTGATCACAATTTTAAAATCCTGATCATTCAGGATATTAATGGAATATGCAAACAGCAATTATTATGGCCAGAATTTCTTTACCAATCTGGCTGTAGTTTAATTCATTCTTAAATAATGTTTACTAAATATTGATCTTGTACCAGTAAGTAATGAGTGATAGATAACTGAACTGATTCTATTATTCAGTGATTGTCAATAGTTATTGTTATAATAGAACAATATTTGGGTGACATTAACAGTATCTTTATCTGTTTAAAAATACATTCTTCTAGTTTTTTCCTCAATTTTATTTTTTTTTTTTTTTAACTAAAGTATATAACAGTGTTGCTACATGAGCCTTACTTTTTAAAAAGATCTCAAAATAATTCTGAGTTCTAAAGCTCGAAATTTCACAACATTTTTAGGTTTAGGAGATTGCATAATGAATTTTATGTGTTCAGGAAGTAAAGATTTCTGTAGAAATGGTATACACTAGGAATTAAATTTCTAGTGTTAAAGTTCTAGTATGTGTTTTATACATTTATGAAGATTTAATTTTGTCCTGAATTCATTTAATTGTGTACAAACACACCACAATTTAAGTTAAACCACACACTATTATTCATTTTTATCATCAAAATAGGAACTTACCTATTATACCCTCTCAGAAAAAAATTCCAATTTTTGATTTAAAAACCAGATGCTAATGTTATTTCAAAATGGAAAATGCAGACTTAATTCTATAGTTATAATCAGCACCTGGTTTTTAAATCAAAAAATTTAAAAATTTTCTCCTATTGGTAATTGATATGTAGAATCAAGAACTAGTTGTACAAAATATGTTGGGGACAAGATACATATTCTTTTTTAACATGTTGTTTACAGTCATGTTATAATCTCTACACAAATAAATGTAATTGCTGACCAAAAAATGACCCCAATGAGCATTGTCCAATCAATATCCTCAATAGTTTTATCTTTCTCATTAACTCATTTACTTTGTTTTCAATTAAATGTAAAGAATTGTGTGCAGTTTAAAAGCTACTATTCTTACATTTTCATTCAGTGCCAACTTCATGGGTAAATTTTAATCAGGCCACACTGCTGATTAAATGAATTATGGAACTTTATTTCAGCCTGTCCTTATTATTTTACTATTCTAAACTTCCAGTGAATAAACAGCATAATGTATAATGTCTTAAACTTTGTTTTTCATTGTAAAAGTCAGCATTACTTTAAGTTTGTTGTTATTTATGTTCATTGATGTCTGGCTTGATTTCCATTTATGTTTAAAGTCGGGGCATTTTGAACTTGACCATGAGTGCACTTTATTTGCATTCAGATTTTAAGGGTAAGCTTGGTCTACAAATTTCCATTTTGATAGATCTGCTCCAAATTTTAATTGGATGCATAATCTACCATCACCATTAATTTTTGTATATATTTTAAACTAAGCTCATCACTAATATTTTCAAATTAAAGCTTACTTTATCCTAGTCATTAATTTGCTCTGATTTATGAAAGCTCCTCTGGATATTCTTGTTCCACATTTTTTTCAGTGTACCATATAAACCCACAGGCTCTGAGCCTCATTTTTTAGTGCAATTTTTTACTATACACCTCTTTTCTTTTTTTTTGACATTTTCAGTGAAATGTGATCCTGGCTCTTCTAATTTTATGAGTGTTTTTATTCTGAAAATGTTAATCTCCTCTTTAAGCCATTTGTTCAAATTTGAGAACATTCTTTTGATAGACATTACTATTTTATGGGATATCTGCCTTTTGGGTGCTGATTTATATGACAAGTCTGTTTTATCTAGCAAATGTTGGCAAAGCATATCATTATTGATTCATCATAAGAGTTGATCAAGCAATATTTTCAATGCTAATCCTATTTTGTTGTGTCATAATCTTTCTTTCTTTGTGGCTTGATAATGATGATGGAAATAAATATTGGAGATGTATCTAGATGGAAAGATATAAAATAAGTTTTTGTAATTTATTTACTAGATTTATTATGGTCGTGATTTTTCAAAATGTTACTATCACACAGTCAATAATCATTTAAACAAAGAAGCATAATAATGAAGCTATTATTTTCATATCGACTATCTTCACAATTTTTTTTATGAACAATATAGAGACTTATTACTAGCATCAACCAAATCCAATTCTACATTACTATTCTAAGCAAAAATTGTTCACATTAGCTTTTTAAAATATTTATCTAAACACTATATAGTTGTATTACTTCCTCATTTATTGGTCTAACTAGCCAAATTCCAATTAACTATGTTCTAATTGAGTATGTCTACTGTCTTCTATCCATATAACCCTGAAGCCCTTTAAGGTTATTATTCCTATCATAATGTCAAATTAAAAACCGATTTAATGTGTTCCTGGAATCTGATAATACTGACTTTGATAGTTTAGAAATGTTAAGCTCTATTTCTCATAATCATTGAGATTATAACAGTTCCATTAAGTATTACAAGAAAATTGAACTACATGATGAAATGATTGTCTTGCATTGGTGGTCGAGAGGTCAGCGCGACTGCCTTACAATCAGTTGCCCGGGTTTCAGGTTCGCGTCCCGGCCGATGCTATGACCCTAGAAAAAAAAAAAGATGAAATGATTGACATGCGCTTACATATACACATTTGTAATATTTATTTTAATATTATGCAGTGCGGATCCTATTTAATGGGTGTCAATTTAATGTGAACTTGCTTATGAAGCAATTAATTTTAACTCCAATTTGTGATACCCATTTGTTTATAAATCAAGTGTTCGAGGATAATTCATCTTATTTGTCAATTTGTTTTTTTTTTAAATAAAATAAAAAAACTCGATGTTTGATTTTTTCAACAAATCTATTTGTCAGCTAAGAGCTTAAGACATGTCATACGCAGCACTATATTTTATTTTTGCCGAATGATTTAAAATTTCTTTCCCAAACGAGATATTTGTTCAAAAAGAAAAGCCGCATTTTTACTTCAGCATCGCCTAATCTATTGATGATGTGACAAAATAACAACACTTCTAATTAAAATGTCATAGTAATATCATTGAATTGTCTAATTTGTTTAAAACGAAATAACATATCTTAAATAAAATATCATAGACGCTCTTACTTTTCAAACTGAAGATTTAAAGCTTTTAAACACAAACAGATGTTTGTTCAAAAATAAAAGCTGTTTTTTAATTTAATGCTCGTGTCTTATGCTTGAAACAGTTTGAAGAATTAGGCAATAGGGTATTGCGATTAAGCAATAATACTTGATCATGAAGTTAAATGATCTGCGTGGTTTAGGGCACTGTTAGGGTAGCAGATTCTAGAATTGAAGATCTGTGGAAGTGGTTTAGTCTATCCTCAAATATCCTATGAATTTCCATTATAAATTTTAAAGTGCAATATACCATTAAGATCGATGTATAGTCTAATCTAACCATACAATCAAAAATCAGTACGTACGTATTAATCTGGCGATAGACAGTAAATGAAAAATAACATTTTGTAAATGGAGAAAATTTTGCACAAACTAATGTTTAAATAAAAGGCCGAATTAAACACATTTTTACAATCTTCTAAAAACGAAAACAATTTTTTAAAATGAATATCATCTTAAAAAATTGTTTTCGTTTTTAGTAGATTGTAAATGTGTTTAATTCGGTCTTTGTTTATACATATGTTTGTGCTAGCGTTTTTCATCACCGTCGGACTAATACGTAAGTACTCAAAAATCATTATAATGCTTCTGAATAATTTTTTATATATATCTTTTTTTTTTTGCAAAATAAAAAATTAGTTTTGTTTAAAAAAAAGAAAGAAAGAAGACATTTACCAACAAAAAACATTTTAATAATCATGATGTGTACGAAAAAGATGTTGAGTAGTTAAGACTTAATATTTTTGTTAAAAATAAACTCCTTTGGGGCTAAACATGAATAGTTTTTAATCTTAAAAAGCTTTTCACAGAGTAAATTTTTTCCTACATAAATAAATATTTTATATATAAAATTTTTAAATAATTATTCAAGATAAATATCTGGAGCTCAATTTAGAAAAATCCAGTGCATGGTCTATGTAGTCGGAATGCCAACATGAGTAATACTTCAAAGGAAAGCCTTGCTTGTGTGTGGGGTTTCCGTTTCATTTGAATAACACTGAAATGCATGCAGATACAGGGGAAAACTAATGAATAAAGTTGAGAATACAATTAATTCTCTTTTCAAGTCATATTTATCACTCTATGACAATCTCCTCATACTGTGCATCTATAATAATATACACAAAGGCTTTTACATCTAAAATTTACTCAATGTATAGGAAATTGTTGTGGAGGAAGAAAATGGCATTAATATTCTTAAGTAAGATTCTGTACTCTATCTAAAAAATGGATTGGGTTTACATTCTATAAAAAATTTCCCAAATTCAAAAAACACTTAATCTTATATCATCATGTGCAAGGATATCATATTTAGAAATAGTTTTTAAAATTACACCCACAAACAGGCCGCTACCCATATGCAATTACTGGAATAAGTTATATTTTCATTTTATTATGTATTCCCAATTTAATAGATTGCCCTCCCAAGAATAAAATTAAATATTGGGTTTTATATTAAATCTGTGCTTCCCATCCAATGATAATAACAAACCCCTTTTAAACATAACCAATAAGCAGTTGACTAAAAATGTCAAATACTGGTCATTAGAACATACTATGGTTTTCTCCTAAAACTGAATCTTGAAGCACTTCCTGCCCTTTATTTCTATAGATATAAAAGGAATTGCACTAACATTGAAGACATATGCAAACTGTGTCAGAGAGAATCAGAAACAATCACATTTTCTATTCAAGTGCCCCATGTTTAATAATATCTGGTGGGGCATCCCCAAAATATTTAAAAATAAAAATTATGTTATGCATACACCTCTTAATACATTTAAAAAAAGATATTTATGCACACATTCGAGCCAGTACATTTATATTAGTCTCATTATAGTATACTAGATGTACATTTGTTTATGATTCAAATATAAGAAGATCCCCTAATACTGCTGTGTCTTATGACCAGCAAGTAAATAAATGGACAAAGGCAGAATTGAGATGGTAAGATCATAGTTTAATACGGATAATTTTAACTATATACGTAGCCTATTATAAGGCAAAATAAAATAATAAAAGGTCATGGTGACCTGCATATAAATATCCTAGTCCTGCTTTTGGACTACAGAGGCAGAAGTCTCTGACTATAAAACTCAGAACGTATTCAAAACAATTAGTTTAGTTTATGGGGGTTTATATACCCCTCAAGACTTCTGGAGTCTTTTACATTCCTAACCATATATGGTGTTTTCACTTACGTTTTCACATACACACAGTATTTTTACATTTCTCACCATATATGGTATTTTACATAGTTTTCTGACCCTATAAGGTCAGCTGGGCTTTCTATTATTATACAACTTTCTATGATTTAATAACATTGCAATTTTACACAATCGTTATTCTTAATTACTATACAGTTATTTTACATATTTATTATACATTACAGTTATTACTTTTATTCTACATTTATACAATTATTATTATTGTTTTACATATTCGTTATTTTTATACAATTATTATTATTTACATATTCATTATAAATTATATATGTTTATACCTTGACCTTGAATACTGCAAATACATTTAGAAAAAAATAGATATTATATGCATAAGGGATGAAATAATAATAATAACCACCTAGACACATGTAATTTCACTTGAATTTATACATGGCTCACTATTATAAAATGATAACTAGATAATTAAAAGCAAAAAAGACATTAATGCAATGATGTACATAGAAAGATGCAAATCCTATGCAGCAGTCAGAAAATGTTAAGCTGCTTTCAATATTGTATTTTTTTTCCTGTTACACATAGATTTGCAATTGTTCTCTTCTCTAAGTATGGGATAAAAATAGAGTATATAATGGAAAGCATACATCTTTCTTTGTTTAAAACCTCATAGTCTTTTCTTACTCTATCCTATGTATGTGATACTAAATATTCTTTTGTAAACTTATAGTTCAATAAAACCTTTTGAAATTAAAAAAGTTTGTAATCAATTGTCCACTTATTATAGTTTCTAGTGATATCAAACATCTGGTTGTTACAGAAAAAGAAGCTTTATACATTTGTTTTTGCAGTTAATAAATATATGTGTTTAAATTAACTGTGCAAACTGAACTTTTTAGTCAAGACATATTTAATGAGATTAAGACAAAAAGGGGGGGGGGGTATTGAGTATTAAAAATATTTTATCATAATAAATCAGTAGTTGTAAGGATTGAAAGATAACAGCCAAATGAAATAATCTTAATTTAGATTATTAATATAGATAGAAACAAAATGATGGATTTACACAATTAAAATTGAATGACCTGCTTTTAGAGAAAAAATTTCATGTTAATAGAAAAAGGGATATTTTTAGAAAATGGAATTGACTATTGCTTACTTATGAATCTTAATAAAAGTTCAATAAAAATGATACCAAATCACCCAACAAAGTATAGAGAAATATATATTTGAGATTAACAAGTAAATATCAAAACAAGCCACAAAACTGCAAGAATAAATTGACAATGTTGAAAGAATTAAGAGGCATGATATAAAGCTGACTGTGTTGTTAGATGATTAAGTGAAATCTTAAGAGATTGTAAAAATAGTCTAGAAATTAAGATGGATGGATAATCAAGCTTTCTAGAATGCTGGAGAGAACAGAAACTGTGGATCAAGGTGATTGAATTAAACTCGGATTGTCCTTCATTTTGTTGTAAATTGATATTGATTTAAAATGATCATAGTAATTTTAAAGTATATAAGTGAGCATAATATTTGTATCCTCATTGTCAACAAATATCACTCCACTGTAGGATGGTCTCTTCAAGTTCAATCCATCTTCTCTAATCTCTAGCCTCTTTTCTCCACATTACCTCTGAACACTTTCTTAATCCACCCATTTTACATATGGTCTCTTTCTGGGTCTTTTACAATCTCTTGGAATCCAATTTAAGATTTCAATTGTCCATCTATTATCATCTCTTCTACTAATATGTCTGGCCAAATTCCACTTTAATCTTTTAATTCTTTCAAAGATATTACTAATACCCATTTGTTCTCTTACCCATATATTGCATTTTTGATCTCTTCTTGTTACTCCTAACATGCATCTCCCCATACTTCTTTGAGTGGTCTGAAGTCTCTATGTTGCTATTCTATTAAGTGTCCAAGTCTCAGATCCATATGTAAGAACTGATAAAACATATTTATTAAAAGACTTCATTTTCAAACACATAGACAGATTTTCTTTTAGTATTGTCATTTCTAACAAAAGCACTCCAATCATGTTTAATTCTATGATTAATTTTATCCATTATGTTTCCATCTGCAGTAATAATCTGACCAAGGTATTTATAGTTATTAACTTCTTCTAACTCATCATAATCAATCTTTATTTTCTATCTCTTGGGAAACTCCATTGAACATTACTTTAGTCTTCTTAATATTTACCTTTAGTCCTACTTTCTTACTTTCATCTGATAATTCTTGCAACATCTCCCAAAGCTCTGAAGCATTATTTATAAAAACAACTACATCATCTGCAAAATCTAAATGCCTTAAATAATCTTTACTTTTACTCCTTTAGCTTACTATTTTAATCCACAAAATACTCCTTTCAGCACTACTGTAAAACATTTTGGAGATATGGAGTCACACTGTCTTAAACTCTTGTCAACATTAACCTTCCTAGTTCATTATGTAATCTAATTGTTGCTGTTACATATTCTTTGCAATATGACAATATTCTGAGTCTATACCTTGATCCAATGCTTTAATCATTGAAGAAATGCTTATAGAATCAACAGCCATTTCATAATCTACAAATTCAAAGCATAATGGCAACTCACATTTCTTGGTTCTTTTTATAACTTCTCTCAATACTGGGATATGATCTACTATACTAAAACCACTTTTAAATCCAGCTTGTTCTCTTAGTTGGTTGAAGTCCAATGTTCTCTGTAGACAAGTTGTAGTTATCTTGGTAAAAAAAATTTGTATAAAACTGATAAAAGGCTGATAGGTCTGTAATTTCTAATATCTTCCTTATCACCTTTTTAAAATATTAATATTACTACTGCATTCTTCCAATCATCTGGTACATCTTTATCATTTAGATATTTTGTATATAACTTTGCCAAACTTTTTTTTATTTCTTCGCCTGCTTCTTTTAATATATTGGTTTAATTCCATCATTAACTGGAGCTTTTCCTTTCTTCATAAATTTAATTGCATATCTCACTTCTTCATTTAAAATTCCGGGCAATTCAGAAGATAAATTAAGTATAGGAGGCATATGCATTTTTATTTAATATTTGTTTTTAAAAATACATATTTTTTAAAAAGCTATTTTTTATTTTTAATGTGTGGTGATATTTGATTTTATATCAAAGTTTATACTGAGAATTTTAAAACTTAATATGATATAACATTTTGACCCAACACTGATTTATTTATTGTGAGATCTAAAACTATTAACCTCATGCTTATATTATATATTGTTATTTATCTCTTACTTAATTGTTAATATTAGCCATTGGATTCACGTGTTATATAACTTAATTGCTAATTGTGAAAATTTAGAAATAATATGCAACTATCATGGCATTCACTTTCTTTTCTTCTAAAAACATAAATTTAGAGAATGTTTCTACCTTTTTAATATTATATTCATTGCAAGTCATCTTATAAAATAGTTGGACAGTTAGTCATTTAAGAGACTATATAACAATTGAATATTAATGTGACAATATGAGTTTTGATTCAGAGTTTTGGCTTTTAGTTATTTTCATTGACTGTAATATTAGCTGCAAGATTTAATACTGTGTAAAATTCCATTTTCAAATTGTATAATCGGTATTTAGGGTTACCAGTATTAAAACTGACTTACTTTGGTGAAGTCTATCTTTTGGAAACAAAATTTAAATGTCTAAATAATAAAAGAACCTATTATATCAATGTTTTAAAAACAGAAAGAAATAAGAACCGAAAGAACAAAAACAGTCTAAAAAGTAAATATATAATTGAAGATAAATATTAATGAAAGCTATCAACTAGTACATATGTATTATGTTCTTCATCATATTGACAATTCATAACTAAATATATTTCTTTCAACTTTTAATCTAACCATTATTATGTTAAAGGACTTCATATTATTTATGTTTTATTATAGTCTGTAGATATTTTTCACTTGCTATCATACTAGTGACAAAGTTTTGCATTAAGATTATTTTATATATCATCATTTATGACTTATCATAATCTTACATAATTTTTTTTTTTAATTTTTTATTATAAACAGTTGAAACACTATTAAACCAAAATTTCTGGTTCCAGAGCTTTTTTGAATTGGTGAATTTTCTAGATTTCAAAAAGAGAACTTTTACTCACTTATTGCAAACTCATATTCTTTTTAAATAGAAAAAAAAACCTAGGCACCTCACTGCAATTTTAACCTTATTATTTTACAGATAATTAATGAACTCTTTTTAAAATTTTATTAGAACATAAGCTTGCAAAGTAATTTATCCATTGTAAAAGACCAAAGATCATCTTTGAAATTTTGTTTGGATAATAAAAGTTTTTAAATAATAGGTATTTGGATTAATATTTTTCTATCTGTGTATATATATATTTAATCAGTATTTATGAATTTTCTTCTAAACCAAGATGGCAGCCTGTATTTTTGATAAATATACAGTTGCAAGGACCTATAATCTACTAAACATGTGTTAGTTGTTAAATTAAAATCAAATTAATAAATCGATTGTTAAATTTTTTAAAAAAAAAAGGAATATTAGTTATTAAATTAAAACGAAATTAATAAATCGATTGTTAAATTAAAAAAAAAAAAAGAAACAAATTCCAATAAATTTTATTAAGAAGCTTTATTTCAATTCTTTTTTCACTTATATTATAACATGGGAAGTGATGGGACACTCTTAACACATTACCATCCTTTGGTTCAATTCAGTGTGTTTTTTTTTTGTCAGCAGTTTTTTTGGTAAATTGTCATAATGATAAAAATTTGGGCTTTCCTGTCACAGAACGTGATGCAATGGGCTATTTCCACAGATACAGAATCCTGCCCTGCTGAAAAATACACATTAATGATCATGATATGAATGCATGCTGTTGACATGAATAGAGTGTAAATATTATATTTATATGTTTTTCCATTTTAAGTTAGTCCAAAAAAAAAAAAACCCCCGTGAATATTGTAATTAAGTTTTCTCTTTTTTTAAAATAGCAGTAATAAATAAAATGTAAATATTAGATATGTTTCCTAGCAGTAATTTTTTGTAAATGGGGGGTGGGGTGAAATTGTAGATTTATTAAAAACATGGACTGCCATCTTGGTTTACTGAAAAACTCACAAATGCCATTTCATCATCTTTTTGTTTTATTAAAAATTTATTTGTGTAAGTGTTCATATTTACCTTAAAGTTGTTTTTTTTAAAAATGGAAATAAATTTGTTGATGATAGATGTTTTAAAATTAATGTGATGTTTAGAAAGTTAAAAAATGCTAAATGACAGAGAAAAATAAGTTTTATTTTTTGTTAAACAAAAGCTTTAATAATTAATACAATACAAAAAGTTTGCATATATATTGTCAACTAACAAAACCTTTTATTGTAAAAAAAGTTTATTTACATTAAAAATGTATACAGGATTATTACATATTTACAAACTTATCCAACATCTTTGCTTAATTCAAAGCAAATTTGATGGATCTACAGTTTTCATATAGCTCTATTAAAACATTAGCAAGTTCAGTATAGAAATATATTTAAATATTAAAACATTAGCAATTAATGGCAATTAGCATTTTACCATTACAACACCCTTTTTTTTCACAGCTTAAGATATCTATTATTAGTATTTTGGTTTCCAAGGAAGCAAATTATATCTGATAATTCATTACTTACAAAATTAAAGGGATTCCAAAAAATGAATAAGTAGCCATTGAGCAGAGAAAATTAACAATTAGCAATATACTTAACATGTAAGTAATTTAACCTTACTTTCTACTCAAAAGTGAAGTACAAAATTAGTATTTTATTAACATGTAAGAGAAATTGGAATCTAATTAACAGATAAATTACACATGCACACACACACAGTAAGGCAGCTCTTTTTGGAAAGTTTAAAGAATAAGTTAAAATATAGCTTTTTTTTTGTTTGTTTTGAATGAATCAAAACATTTCTTAAATTGTTGAAAGAGAAGCAAGAAGCACATTAATTAAACATTGTTGTTCATTATTGTTCACCATCACTATTATATAACATATATCCAATCAGTGGCCAAAACAGCACATTAAAAAAGTTACAATAGAAAATCATTTATAAATGAATTTAATTTCTATACTGATAAGAGCAGATTCTAAAAACCAATGTTTGCACTTGATAGGGATTTTATGCACAAATCTTCCTACATGCATTGATTATTCTGGCTTGCACTAAGTGGCACTACTGTATGGAGAGTTTTGCCACTGCATAGTATGTCATTTATAATTTCTTTTTGAAGGTTAATTAGCAATGACAGTATAAGCCATTCCTGTTTAATGAGGAAAAAAGACCACTATCAACGTCACACAGCTATGATTATGAAGCCATAGAGCTTTGAAAGCGCTAAGTCTTAAATAAATTTAATAATATATATAACTTCTTTAATGAGTGTTATAAGCACATAATTATTGATATTAATAGAAATGATCAATATTTGAGATGAAAATATCATGCATGTTGATATTAAATTGAGTGGCTTTATATATTTTTATGATGGATTTTGCATTAATATATTGTATGAAAGATTTAGAATTTTTCACTTTAATAACATTCTCTTTGATATGTTTCTCTTGGAGATATGCCACTATGATTTTACTTATTTCTGTAATTGTATCATTTGCTATTTTGTATCATAGAGATATACAATGCCAGTATAATTAATTCTATTAGTTGGATCAATGATTTTTATCTTTATGAAAAAAATAAAATGAATGAGATTTGAAAGAGTATAATGGTATTATAAAATAAAACATGGTGAAAGAATTACTTATCAGAATGCCTAAAAATTGAGTGAGTAAACATAAGAGATTTTTCAAACAATAATTGTCAAGCGGCAGATTTTTTAAAGTGATACAAGTGAGAAAATAGTTATAAAGAATTTCTTAATGATTTTTTCCATCAAAAATGAATTTGCAATATCTCTTGCAAAAATGTTGACATCAACAATATATATTAAAGCTGACACAGTTCTTCATAGTGAAGGGATGTTAAGTCCAGAAAATAATTCCTGAATCTCTCTTAAAAATGATTCAATATCATTTGCAAATAAAAATGAGTTTTGTAGAAGTCCTTTAGTCATTTAATATATTAGATATTTTTTGAAAGTTTTTTGGTGATGCTGAACAATACTTTATATAATTAATCAACACACGTTAGATTAAGATCCTTATGAATGTACTTTAGCATTTGGCATCCAACACTTAGGCAGATAAGTTTGTTTTCTCACCTAAGAATTAAAAGTGAATTATGATTTTTTCCTGCCAGTGATATATCTAAAAAAAATCCACTTTTCTTTATTTAGAGATTTCAAAAGCAAATGATCTTGTCTGGAAATAAATGAACATCACAAAGCTATTTTTTTCTACAACTTGGCAAAACATAAGGACATAGTAGGATTATCATTCGCCTGCAAACACTCATAAAAAGCCATATTTAAGACCCTTAAGATTTATTTTGACAAGAGAGAAAAGATTACAAGTTTACATAATCTTAAATAAAAGAAAACAAAATCTCCATGACTTAAGAAAAACAGAACAATACAATCAATAAATCGCTAGCCAAAAGATTTACAGTTCAGAAAATGTAAATCCAAATTGACTAAATTAATTTCAATAAAAAAAAAAATGAAACAGATGAGTTAAAAAAAAACTAATAATATCTGCCCAAGCTTTTAACAATAATTAATGATATCAAAAAGAAAAACAGTAAATATAAAATATAAACTAGCAATACACTCTCGGACAAATAAATTTAAAATATAAACTCTTAAAATTAAGACTTCAATACATATTAAAAAATACTTAGAAAGTAATTAATGATATTTAAATGATTATTCATAATTTGTTACAGGTGCATGTTTCTTTTATATTAAGCCAAGAATTACGCAAAGAGATTTTAGCCCTGGTTATGATATGAAAATGTCAATTTACCTTCAAAGCATAATGTTCTGTTTCGCTGATTTCTTTCATCAGGGTGTTCACAGTTTATTTCTACCTAGAGTTCATTACAAAGGTTTTTGATTTCCATTTATTTAGTCAAGAATATAAAAGCAATCTGTAGAATCAGTTCTGGACTAGGCTTTTAGGTTATGTTTATGATGTTACAATTGTGGAGCTCCTCCAGGGTTCATCTTTGGATTGGTTTAGCATTGCATATTTTTAGGAAGATTTCTCATGGTATGTATTTAGCATGACAAATAGTAGTCAGTAATTTTCCATTCGCAAGAATATAATAGCAGTTGTGATAAAAGACGCCATCAGCAATCTTCAAAATATAAGTCATCTGCTGTCCACGATTAGCAAATATAAAAGTTAGAATAGTTATCCTAACACAGTTAAAAACATGGTGCTTTTATATCATTGTTATTTCTTGTCTAATCTTGGTTAAAAGGTTTTGACCAGTGTAAATCTCTATCTCCCACTTAATCTCAATTAAAAACACAATCCAACCAGGATTCTTATCCCTTTCAAACATTAATTAAATTTAAGTAAATGAGAAAATAAGTCTCAACTTTTAAAACAGATTAAAATCAAAATAAAAAAGAAACTTATCACAATCAAAACTTTTTTTTAAATTAAAATGTTTTTACATTTCTATCTATATTTGAGTATGTTTTAAATATGATTTTTTTTTTTACAATTTCTAAAAATATGCATATTGTTTTTGATTTTGTGATGGTTGCCTTTGCAGCAAATAAAACATCTGGTTCAATATATATATTTCCGACAATTATTTTACATATTTCACTCATGCAAGCATTTGTATTTCTTTAAGATTATAAACATTTTAAAGTTGGTTTTAATTTTTTAGTCAGACATTTTTTTCCCATTCTTAAAAAGTAAGAAATCAAAGGTAAGTTCTTTAGGATGACAGGCTGATCTTAGCCAATTTTTTTAACCACTACTTCTTTTTTCTGGTTATCACATGAAGAAGTAGAACTCCACCTTGCAAGGGTTGATGTAATATAAAATCTTTTAATTTTCAAAAATCAACATAAATGATTAAGATTTTTTTATTTCTAGTATTTTAATATTTAATAAACTGATAAATACTTGTACATGTTATTATGTCTTAGTTTTATGTTGATTTAGTAATTTTTTTATTTGTTTTAATTTTTAATTACATGTTAATTTGTTTTTATAGTTGTGTTTATTAATTTTAATATTTACCATACACAGTTTAAATTCATTAATAATATTTTTCACATAATTGAATATTTATTAACATTTAAAATGTGATGCTTACTAATTATAAAATTACAATAGTTTTGTTTAAGTGCTTTTTTTTGTAATTGAAATCATTGGTTATGGACATTTTTCTGTATTCTGTTGTTCTATTTTAGGATTTTAATATATCTTTTATAATTGAACAGTTAATGGCATTTAAAATATGCTTGTTAATCGTAAAATTCATTTCAGCACATCTTTTTGGTGATTGAATTAGTTATGCACTTTTCCCCCTGCATTCTTCTGCTATATCTTAGGATTTTAATATATTTCTTGTAATTGAACATTTGATGACATTTAAAATGCGGTGCTTATTGATTTTGAAATTAAAATACTTTGCTAAATTTTAAATATTTCTGAAATTTTTCTTTTTCTTTTAATAATATCCATTTAGTTTTGATTTTAATATTTGTTTCTTTT
The DNA here is from genome assembly GCA_028023455.1 of Epiperipatus broadwayi. NCBI lineage: Eukaryota > Metazoa > Onychophora > Udeonychophora > Euonychophora > Peripatidae > Epiperipatus > Epiperipatus broadwayi. The sequence goes on along the minus strand of JAQFVV010012509.1, from coordinate 405,226 downwards.
GATAATGTGGAATATTTGATGCCACTAATTTTTTGATAATTTCTTAATTATTAATATTTACAAAGTATTGTTTTTTGATATGTCATATTTTAAAAATAAAATACTTTAGTACTATTTGTAATTTTTTATTATATTAAATTTTTTGATCATTTCCCAATTAGTATTTTGTTGGTATTTGATTTTTAGAATTACTTTATTTTGTCCCTTTAGTCATGTGATTACACTTATTTCTATGAAAACTCCTGGGTATTTTCGATGAAAATTACAATTTTTTATGTGTAGTGGACAAAAAACTGAAGAACTTTATTAATCTGGAATGAGTATTATTACTTATTTGTGCCAACAATGATTATGTCATTCTCTGGTTTTCAAAATGTCAGAGAGCACATACTAAATTGACACCAAAAAATTTCAGTCAAGAAGTTAATTTGACATGTATTTAAGGTAATATTTTTTTGCATAGAAATCCTTTTGTATAAGAAATATAAAAAAAAAAATCCAAATATTTATTATCAATAGTGTAGACTTTGTTCCAAGATATGAATTTTATCAATCTGTAAAGACATATTAACATAATGAAATTTTTAAAAAATTTTAACTCCAGGTTTTACCTTTTAAAATGAAAACAGAATCATTATAATTTTTTATTCCATTACTTTCATTAAAAGCAGTAAGACTGTCATTATTTGCATTCAATTTTATATTATTTTTTGAAATGTTTGGTTTTCTTACTTTTATCTCAGTCAGAAGAGCTCGTTGTGCTTTTAAAATTAATGTTCCCTTTTTTGTTAAATTACTTTTTATATGTACTTGACTATTTTTTAAATAAAATATTCATATCAGTCATCTATAAATTATCAATATTGCCAGTTGTTGATTTATTGGGGTTTTTTTAAATTGTAGTTTTCCTTTTAATAAAAAACTCTATATGGATTTTTTGGGGGAAGACTGATTTTGAAAACTAGGACTTAGATAATTACTTTGTTTAATGATAACATGGTTGCAGGACTTTTTATTATTATTAGGAGTTGATTTAGTGGTTATCAAAGTCATTTTTCAGTGAAAAATTTAAAATAAAAATTTAAATTAATCTTTTTTTTTCTAATTACAACTGAAGTTAACTGTTTGTTTCTTAGTCATTTCAAACATGGCAACTTGCTAATGAATATTTTAAATCCAAAGTTCATGATATATATTTGGATTTACAATAGCAAGATGAGATAATAATGAACAAGTTTAAAAATGACAGTTGTAGGAGAAATCATCAAAAAAGGATTTTACCTACAAATAAAATCACATTAATCTCTATATAATCATTATTTGTTTTGATAATATATATATGAAAGAAAATACTTGTTACAAAATATCAGCAATAGACCCCAAAAATACTTTCAGTTATATTTGTATCCATTATCAACTATTAAAAACTTTTGTCAGTAAATGCCATCATGTAATATCATAAGATTAATGAATTTTATTTTTTATTAATTAATGATTTTCTATTTCTAATTATAAAATTGCTTTTTTGATTATTTTATTATGGTCTCCTTTTTCATGATTTAATAATAGTATTACTACAATTACACCCAGAAATTTTCAGTCTCCTGAATTAATTTCTAAAGTGTATAATAATAATAATAGTTCTATGATTACAACTGAAATTAATTTAAAATTAATTAAAGGATTGGATTATTATTGAAAGTAATTTCAGTCTAAATTAAATTAAATGAAAATCTCAAATTCTAAATGGGTATAATTATTGTACTTGATGTAGTTGTTATATTAAATTGAAAAAACTCACATAGAAAAAAAATTGAGAGAAAATATTAAAAAAAAAAAAAAAACATTTTGGTAAAGGATGAAATAAGAATCCATGATATAATTTTTTAAAAACTAATTCAGTGATTAAATATTTGAAATTCGGGGTATTTTTAAAAAGTGCATTTTATTATCATTTTTAATATTTAGTGAAGATGTAATTTATTTTACAAATATATATTGGTGGTTGAGAGGTCAGCGACATCTGCTTTACAAGCAGTTGTCCCGGGTTAGCGGGTTCGCTTTCCGGCTGATGCTATGACACATGAGAAAAAAAAAAAGATTTTGTTGGCCATATTTTATATAAATGATTGTATTTTTCAAATTATATATACAGATATGTTCACATGTATATAAGGTATTGAACACAAATTCTCCATCATATTAACAATTTCCAAATAGTGAAATGACTTTCAGATAAGGACTTCCTGACAGGAGTATATCTCTGTGTTGATGTGTCAAAAACTAGATATTATTTCCAATATAAAATAAAATGGTTTACTATTTTGTACTTGGTTTTAATTCATTAAAGATTAATCAAATTATCATTTTTCTCTTCTCCCTAATGTTATCTTATTGTAATTAGTCATTTAAATTGGTACAGAGTCAGCTTGAGTTTCTCACACCATTAATTATTTTCATCTTTTAATTACATAAACTAAAACAAATTTTTTGTCTAATCTTGTTTTATATGAAAAGTTATTATATATGCAAACCTCTCAGTGTTGAGAAAAAATAATGATAGGAACAGCTTCAGTGGATTGAAAATATAATTTTACATAAGACAGTGTAATCAATAGTGAATTATTTAAAATTGCATTTAAGATAGTAAAACTTCTAAATGATTATTTATTTGGAAACCCCATCTAGGAATCTCATTGACACAGTTCCTGTAAGATTACTCATATAAACAATAGAAATAGTTGTAATACAAGTAATGATAAAACTGACATTATTAATAGGCAATTTAAGAAGCAGACATTAAGATATTGTGATAGAATTTTTAGTTTAACTGATTAAATACATAAATAAAAATTTGATTTTTTTATGTTGATGATTTATAAAATATTTTTAACATTATGATTTGCAATATTTTAAGATTTTGATTGAATTAATACTCAAGCAAAACTCACATGCGTTATTATTAGTTATGGAAAAAATATTCATGAACTTTTAGCGTGGATAGTTATCATCTTGAAAACATAATTGAATTTAAATATCTTTCTAACTTTTTAAGCAAAAAGAGATTTGGATTGAAGGACTTCACTTTCATTTAAGAAAAACCACATATGAATATTTTATCCTCTGGCATGATCACTGAAGTTGTCATGGTAACAATCCTGCTTTTCTTAGTTCAAAACATGAGCACCTAGTAATTGGAGAATTCATGTGTATGCAATGGAAGTGAGACGGTTGAGAGACTGACCCACAGGCAATTAAATAAGTTGTTAAATGGTATTATTATTTATTTATTCGAGATAATCTTGACTAATTTCAAAAATTACCTGTAGCCATTACTATTTGATTATTAAGAATAATAAATTGATAAACATCATTAAAAAATTATAAAAGATTAATTGTAAACATTCAAACACATTTAACTAACACATATATAAATCCCTTACAATATATTAATAAAATTCATTAATGATACTAAACTGTCTTGAGTCAAATCATGGTAAGAATTTATATATATAAATTCTTACCACAATTTGACTTGGACAGTTTAATAAATTTTCCACCATTGAACTAGTTTAGATACTAGATAAATGCAAGGGAATAGAAAATCAGTTCTTCTTTAAGCAAAAATATTTCATTATATCCTCTATCTCTGGGCTTCTTCTAGGCATTTTTTCAACATTGGAAAGGCTACATCACATGTTCTGAATGGTATATTTTAGGTGGGCTCTGTAAAACATGTTTGATCTTTTTTCATTAAATAATTTTGGCAATCTAGTTGGCTGCTTTTGAGAAGTATTATGCAGACACAGCTGGTCCATAAGCACTAGCACTGCAGCATCCCCAGAAAAAAAAAAAAATATTAAATTTGTAGTTGAAAATATCAATTATTTAACAATCATTCAATATTTTCCATCATTAGTATGTAAATACAACTAATTAAACAGGTTTTAAAAAGAAATATTTTAAGCAAATTCTATTCAAAGACTCTTCTAATTATAGCAGTGCTAGAAATGGCATTTTAACGTCATTGAAGATGCTTACTCCACAATGTCAATAATTATTGAGCATAGTATGTTTATCTATTCTGGTTTCTCTTCAAAGCAAATAAATGTTTGTTGTTTTCTTTTAGGATGAGCAATAAAATATTGTTTTATTCTTGTAATTAGCATTTATAAATTAACACAAATATTTATTACAAAAAATATAACAAAATAATAAAAGAAATATTATTTTAAATATGCTATTACATGAAAAAAAAAAAAAAGGCATAAAAAGTAATGGTAGATTTATTCTAACAGTAATTAGTAAAAATAAAAAATATATTAAAATGATTGTATGGTTGAAAAATTAGAAATATACTGTTTTGTTTTCCTTGATTAATTTTTGGTAGCTATACTGTAATAAAGCATCCCTGCTTAAAAATTTCACAGGCCGCCACCGGTATTACGACAAGTAACTTCTGAGACAACCTAGAATGCTTCCAAAGCTAGAAATGAATTTTGTTTAATTTATACAATGTTGGCAATGTCTAATCAGGGCTGTCATCAGAAGTTGTATATTTTTTCCTCCTCTTCTTTTTCTTTTACAGCTTTTTGTCAAGCAAGGGAAAGTCCTCTTAAAAAGCTAGTTTGTTTTCGTTCTCATCTTTAAACCTTGTTTTTTTTTCTTTTCATTAATTCCTTAATCACGGTTTTGATTGAATTTAATATTAATTAAACTTCACCCTCTTCTCTTTTTGTTAATAAATTTTAACTTTAATTAAATTATTAATCAAGGTTATATATGTAATTTTATTTTATAACTTAGCTTATCAGGAATATGCAAAGGTTTACAAATTTTGTCCATCTCTTTCTAAACATTTTGCGATAATTAATTAAATGTAAATTAAATTATACATACAGATATATGATATCAGTCGAGAGAATCTTTTATTATATATATATTTCTTTTGGGAATATTTAATAAATCTTTCTCTTTTAAGCTTATTTGATTAAAGAGGCTTGTTATGCACGACTTGGCTAGAACTGGACAAGTTCACAACATTACAGTATATATGTACCATATTATGCACATACGTAGCTGTGATTTATTTTTTTAAAGAGAGAATTTTATACAAATATATTTTTATGATCGGATATGACTGTATATATAAAAAAGTATTTTACATTTTAATTTTTTTTTTATTACACGCACACACACACACGCATGCATTAGTCAAGTTTCATTAAGTCAGGAAATGAAAAGTTGATTCTTTCTAATTGAATGACTTTTTTCATCTTGTAAAAATTGTTTTTTTTTTTTTTTTTTTTGACTAATAGATACTTTAATTTGTTTAAATCATTTGAAGTAGAAAAATGTTTGAGGATAAAGATAATTAAGGGGGATTGTGTTTTATTAAATAAGTGATGTCTAAAAAACACCCATCTGCATTTGGCATCTGTAATTATGAATATGTAAATAAGATACTGCAGTTAAAATAATATAAGGCAATGCTTTGAGTTTTAAAAAAGCTGTAAAAAATATTTGTCTGCCTGTTTAGAATCAGGCTTTGATTCATAAAATTATGGTTATAAGATTAAGTATTGATTACAATTGCTAATAACTTTTCAATTTCAATAAGTCAGAAATTGGTTTTAAAAAGCCAGGCTATTTTAGAATGTGATTTCTATACATTTCTTATATATAACTAGGCAAAACTCTCCATACAGTAGTGCCACCCTGTGCCAACCAGAGTAATCAATGGATGCCAGAAGGTTTGTGCATAAAATCCTATCTAGTGCCTACTCATTCAATATCCCCAGACTAGTTTCTGGCTTGTGGCCTTCATCAGTGAGGAACCTTGGATCTGAGAGCACTGCACCTAGATCTTAGGATCCAAGGCTCCTCACTGACGAAGGCCACAAGCCAGAAACTAGTCTGGGGATATTGGATGAGTAGGCACTAGATAGCGATTTTATGCACAAGCCCTCTGGCATCCATTGATTACTCTGGTTGGCACAGGGTGGCACTACTGTAAGGAGAGTTTTGCCTTGTTTAATAACAATTATGTGCTAGTATAAGAGATAGTGATCATGTGACATTTCTTATATATTTTTTTTCTTATGCATTTGTCTGTGACATTAAAACAATAAAAAAGGCATGATATTTTACTTTAATTTTAATGTATTGTGTAAATGTATTTTTATTTGTTATAAAATGACAACTTCATAAACTTAATTTAATTTGTGTTGTGATAAAATGATGATAATAAACAGAGATTCACATAAATACAATTAAATATTTTAGTCAGCTTACATATAACATATATTTACAATACATACAATTAATATACCTTCACTTGATAATGTTGGCAATGTATAGCGTCTAATTGCCCTACAACTAATAAAAGAAATAACTTCAGCTGTACTTTAGGTTTACTTAACACGTCCAGCTGTATGTGACAGCTTGCTTTGTGTCAGGTTTATATTCCAGCAGCTTCATTTCTAGCATGAACTTGTCTCATTGTTTTAGTGGATAGCATGTGTGCTACCATTCAGCTCTGACAGTAATTTGTTGTTGTCTGAGTTTATCTTTAAATGGATTGTCTATTTATAGCCAGATCCTATTCCATAATGAGAGCTAGCAGATTTACTGAGTATCATCACCTATTGGTCTATTTCTGCTATTGGATATATTTTATCTATTCACATATCCATTGATCTGCAGCAATGAATGCTTAATCTGATCAAGATAAATGGAATCCAGATGCCAATTTGTTGAAGGTAAGTTGGGCTATTCTTTACATCTGGTTGAAATTAGCACAAAGACTGTGGTCACTTAGCTGCTTTGGTGTGACCCTTTTTTGTTTCTGGTTTCTTTGAGTCAGATTCCATTATCATCAGGTTTGATGACTTTATTAGTAGTTATAGTATTTTTATCAGTGAGTCTTGTGTCTTCATTTGCAGATAGGATATCTTCATTAGCAGTGTTTTTGAACTTTGTAGATTTTTCACTGTTGGATGACAACTTTTCACTGTTGGTTGGTAGCCCATAGTTCAACCTTTACTTGCCTCATATCTGGTTTATATTCAAGCAGATTCTAGCTCTATATGAACTTACCTTACTTCTTTAGCCATATGAAGAAAATGTACAGCTCTGACAATAATTTGTTGTTGTCTGACTTTACTTCCAAATGGATTGCCTATTTATAGCTAGATCCTCTTCTAGAATGAGAGTAATCAGATTTAGTGAGCATTATCACCTATTGGTCTGATTTTGCTATTGGATATTTATTATCTATTCATATATCCATTGTCTGTAATAATGAATGCATAATCTGATCAAGATAAAATAGAATCTGGACAAAGATATAACAATTTGATATGATGGTGTGCATATTAATTTAAATAAAAATTGAAATAAAATACAAATCTTTGCAAGAGTTATTACCAAATTTGAATCTTGTAAAATTATATCAATATTTACAGGGTGTACACTGACGTTCTCTGATGTAGAGCTTTAGACCAAGGTAATTTAATGCCCCAGACAGATTCTATATGAGACTTCCTAAGTTTTTTCTATACATAGGCACTTCCTAATTGGAAGTATAATTTTTTTTATATTGTTAATAACTTTATAATTTCAATATTTCTTTGTATCATTTTTATTTCTTTCAAAGAAAAGTTATTTGGTTTTATTCCCTAATTTTAATTTAATCAACTATAATTTGAATATATATTTTTAATGATTTCAAATCTGTGAAATGTTTTATTCTTTGACTAAGCCTGTTTTCTAAGCAACTGCATTTTCAATAAATAATAAGTCTAAACTAAATTATATACACAATTAGCAACAAAAAAACTAAATTATATAGAGTTCATTTTGTTTTAATTAACTGATTTTATTTGATGGAAGGGGGGGGGGTATTTTTCACATGATAAAAAAAGACATTTAGATATTTAAAAAAAAAAAAATCTTTTTTTTTTGCAAATATTAAAATTGGATAAATTGATATTATAATGTATAAATAATTACTTATTTATTATAAATATGATTTTGAATCAATATTGGAGAGAATAAAATAAAATAAATACATATATTGCAAAAATATACAATTTATTTTTTTGCAGTGCTTTGATACAAATCAATTAATAACATCATCCTAATTTATTTATTTTTGTGAATTCTGATTAAATACGTAAAAATGCTTACAAAGAGTTGATGTCACATTAACATTATTAGAACATTGTGAAACATTAGGTAAATTATCATAAATGAAAAATTTGCATTAACGCATAATCAGTTTTTCTATAATTGTATTTTTCATATATGATATTATTCTACATGAATAAAGTGTGATAAACAGAGCAGCCAAAATTCAAAAAACATTAATTATAAAACAACAATTTGCCAAGCACTTTCAGTACTGTATGATTCTGGTATACAGTACCAAAAGTGCTTGGCAAATTGTTGTTTATAATTAATGTTTTTTGAATTTTGGCTGCTCTATTTCATCATCATCATCAACCATTATCAATCCACTGCAGGATGAAGGTCTCTCCAAGTTTAATCCATCTCCAATCTTTAGCTTTTCTTTTCCACATCACCCCTGCACACTTTTTTATTTCATCCCTCCATCTCACATGTGGTTTCTTTCTGGGTCTTTTACAATCTCTTGGAATCCAATTTAAGATTTCAATTGTCCATCTATTATCATCTCTTCTAGCAATATGTCCAGCCCAACTCCACTTCAATCTTTTAATTTTTTCAATGAGGTCAATAACACCTGTTTGTTCTCTTACCCATACATTGTGTTTCGATCTCTTCTTGTTACTCCCAGCATGCATCTCTCCATACTTCTTTGAGTGGTCTGGAGTCTCTGTATTATTCTTGTATTAAGTGTCCAAGTCTCAGATCCATAAGTAAGAACTGGTAAACCCCATTTGTTAAAAACCTTCCTTTTCAAACAGATAGGTATACTTCCTTTTTAATATCAAGTTATTTCTACCAAAAACACTCCAACCAAGTTTAATTCTATGATTAATTTCATCCATTATGTTTCCATCTCTCTGTTTACCATGCTTTATTTACATAGAATAGAATAATTTTCATTATCTGACAGAGTTTTTGTATTATTTATTTCATATATGATATTCATTATACAGTTTATAAATTACCAAGTTTTGGCATCAAAAGGAAACATAGTTTCATTTAACATGTGATAGAATTTGTTTTTTTTTTGATTTTCACAAAAGACTTAGATCATGCAGACCTGGGCCTTGATAAATGTGAGATCATGTGCCATCATACTGTAGCTCTGTTCATCAGACTAGGTGTAACAAAGGCACCTTTTACCCATATGGTAGAGCGATTGATCAGGCCACCCCTTAATTTGGTACTAGCCTGATAACTGAGTGATGAACTAGAATTCTACATCATATAAAAAATCATGAAAAAAGAATTAAAAGAAATGTAAAATTATGAATACATAAAATGAAATCAGTTCTACTTTTTTTAAATAAATGTTAAGTGAAATGTTTTGAAATTTTTAAGTACACCTGGGTCTCGTTTTATGTGGTAGATAGGTTCCACAGAAAATCTGCATTAAAAAAAATTGCCCAAAAATAGACTTAAATTATCTTGAAAAATGGGGAATAGGGTCGGTAATTTTCAGAATTTGCATAAAAGCATAGCAACAAGGAAAAATTACTTTAAAATTCGCATTAAAAAATAAGCAAATAAAGTGTGACTAATAAAAAATTTCAAATATTTGAAAAAAATTAATACAAGACAAACTTTTTTTACTTTTTTTATTAACTACAGTATTTAATTTTACATTTTTCATACATATTTTAATCATTACCACTAGCGTTCATTTGTAAACTGGTAAGAAATCAGATTCGATGTGATGTGATGTATTGTGGCTTCTCCTTAAATGAAGTGAAGAATCTCTAAGCAATTATGCCCAGAGAAACCTGTTAGCCACTTTATTTTTATTTGTGATGTGATGTACAACTAGCACCATTTTCAGTCTTGTGCTGTGTTAATGGTTTTCTGTTTCTATATTAAAAAAATGAGATCGCAATCAAAACAAAAAAATTATATATTATCATTAGAAAGATTATTTTCAGTTTATAAAATCTTGGTTTTTTTATTTTAAAAATCTAAAAGATTATTTATTTCTGTTATATATAACAAAATACATTTTAAAAGTTTAAATTTTTTGAATATTTATTGCGATATTTTTGTATGTAAGTATAAATCTATTATTATTTACTCATTAGTATAAATAGGTTATTTACATAGAAGCTAAGATTCTAAATACAGCTTCAGATCATATTCACGTTATATTTTTGAAGAAAAAAAAGTATTTCAAGTGAAAATAAATTATTAATAATTTAAATTTCTTGATATCTAATAAATATAGTGAAATATGAAAGATATTAAGAAGAAACATGAATCGCATTAAAATAATCCGCATAAAATGAGACCGAGATATATAATATTTTATTAAGGACCAGTAACTCTTAATGAAAGAATTATTCAATTTTTTAAATATAGAAATAAGTTTAAGTAGTGAAGATCAACATTAAGGAATAAACTATAAGAGTATAAGCCATGTTGTAGAGAAAGAAAGTTCTGTTATAGGAAAAATAAAAAGATTACAAAGAGTAGAGATCCTCTGTATCTGTGATTTCCATATCCAAGGTTTCAATTATTAGTGATACCCAAAAAATTTTATTTTTTTTATTTTACAGTATAACTATTACAATAATGACACAATCAAATGACTGGTGAAATTTTTTCGTAAAGCATTTTTTTAAATTTACTATAAAATTGTTGATTTACATATAAAATTACATTTCCATACTTTGCCATTCTAAATATTAATGCGAAAAAATTATCATATAAGTTGAAATATAAAATTTAATAATATTTATTGTAATGTTTTCATAGATTGACCATGAATATGATGTGACAGCTTCGAAATTATACTCGGTACAATAAATATTATTACATTTCATATTTAAACTTTGTATGAATATTTTTTCACATTAAAACATGTATAATACTAATTTAATAAAATTATAAAATTTTAATCTAAACCTATTAAACATTTTGAAACATTAAAACATGTAAAATACTAATTTAATAAAATTATAAAATTTTAATCTAAACCTATTAAACATCAATAGTCATAGAATGTCATAATGAACTGAACATACTTAAAATTTGTGATTTTCAGTAATGCAAATTATTTAAATACCTTAAAAGTCACTTACCTTTTTCATGTTATCATAACAGTTTTTAATAAGAAAAAGGAGTGGGGATAAAGACTTGCAGTCTTTACTTATTCTTACAAAAAAAATAATGAAATTTTAAAAAAAGGTTTTGTTTTTAAAAATGCTATAAAATTAACTCTATTATTAAATTGGTGATTATATTTTAGTCTTTTTTTTATATTTTAAAAAATAAAATTGTATTGTAGGTGTCATATCTGACTTGCCCTCAGAAGTGGACTAGTTCAGATTTCTTCCTTATCTGATTAGATTGAGCATGCATTGACACTAACCAATGTGTAAACATGTGGATAACCAATGTATAAACATGACCAAAGAGTGAATTATAAGTATGGCCAATGTGTAAACATGTGTATAAAATCTACCATTGGTTAGGCTCTCTGAATCCAATTGCTGCCAGTAAGGTAGGGGATCTGGCAATAAATAGGCAGCCTTTTTAGAGCAAGCCAGAAAATGTCTGCCTAACCTAAATAACAGTATGCCTTCTTAAGAGAGAACATTTGTTTACCTGAATGATTGAACATGCTCTCCATTGAAATTACTTCCAACAGTGAAGTCCACAATAGGATTGGAAGCTGCTATGACTATGGAAGACTCTAGACAAGCTATCTAGTACAGCCAGAAGAGACATTTAACAAACCCAAGGCAAGCTGTCCATTACAGCTGGAAGAGTTAAGACTAGAACTCATGAAGCAAGCCAATATATACAGCTGAAAGTGAGTCCAGTCATTTGGGCACAACCAGCATAAATGAAATATGTTCATCTATGTACAACTCTATTTTGTGAGTGTTTATATTTTTTGATATTACTGTTGATTTGAGTCCGAACTCAGAAATTCAGCTAAACACAACAGATTTGGCACAGTTTGACAAAAGTATAGAGTAAATATGCGAGTGTGCATTTAAAGACATTTATCATATTAAAATTACTATTCTGCCTAAATAAAAATCAGATTCAAGTCAAGCACAATAGTAGGTGTACATAAATACTGTATATACATGTTATTATATATATATTGGATGATTTCCATCATCTAGTTTTTTTTTTTCAGAAAAATTCAAACTTTATTTACATTTTAAAAATACATTCAGCTATTAGTAATATAGGTTTGTCTATAACTAAGAATTAAATGTACTTGAAAAGTTTATATAAAGTTTGAATTTTTTTAAAAAAAAATTAAAACTAAATGATGAGAAGAGACCATTATATAAATACAAGTTAAATGCCATTATTGCAAACATTCAGATGACCTGTATATTCATAGTGAAAAAAAAAATACTATAAATGTATATGTTAATAATGCATAATATATAAATTCATCATTATCCATAAATTTTTAAACACTTATTTAAGTTACAATTTTTGTATGTTTGCAAACACTTTTATTTAAGTTAGAATGAAGTTTTAAAAATCAAGGTTTAATATATTTAGTTTGTTCAAATTTGGTACATTTGATATAAATTACTGATGATGCAATATGATACTAAAATATTTTAAGTAAGTGACCTAGTTTTTTAAATTTGGATCACTGGATTGAGGAAAATTATATTTTGATATCAGATTTAAAAGTTGTTCTTAGCACTTCAATGTGCTTCTCATAACGTGCATGAGAGAGTGGTATATAGATTTTTTGTTTCAATTGAAAGCTTGATTTAAGTTAGAATAAAATGGTAAAATCAAGGATTTAATACATTTATATTCAATATCATTTCACAACATTTGATATAAGTCACTAGCAGTGCAATATGACACTAAAATATTTTAGGTAGATGGTGGAATTTCTTTAATTTGAACCACTGAGCAGAGGAAATTTTAAATATTTCTATTTTAGCATTAAGATTCCAAGGAAAATCATCCATATTAAATAAAATTACTTTACAATGTAGTTTTGGAAGCATTTTAAAAAAAAATCAATTTGTCTAATGAAATAATTTATTATACACATATATATGATCACCATTTCTTATGCTTGCTCTGTTATTAAAACAGGAAAAACTCTCCATATAATAGTGCTCCTCAGTACAAGCCAGAGTAATCATCGGATACCAGAAGGCTTGTGCATAAAATCCCTATCTAGTGTCTACTTCATCCAATATTCCCAGACTAGTTTCTAGCTTGTGGCATTCATCAGTGAAGAGCCTTGGATGTGAGAGCACTGCACTTAGATCTTAGTATCTAATGCAACCTCCAGCAGCCACTTTTTATCTTTACTTAACTACAAAACTATGGGAATAAAATTGAAAACATAGTATTTTTAATCCAAGCTCATTAGCTTATATAGTCATATAAGTCTGAACTCACTTCAGTACCCATACATTTTGGGGTCTTTGATTCTTTAATAACCATAGCCACCACTATCCTATTAGGCAGGATTGGTATTAAACCACTAACATCACATGGTCACCATTTCTTATGCTTACAATCAAGCTCCAGGTTTGTGAAGAGTGCCTGGTTTTCAAATATTTACATATCAGTGTTATGAGATAGTGTGGAGAATGGTGGGTCATGTGAAAGTCTGTGCTCATATACCCTATATATTACATATATAGACACAGATATATAATAAGCCTGTGGGTTTCAGTTATTATATTAATTTATAGCAGAAATATCAAGTGCTATATATATATTGTAATGGTATAATAATGTATCAAATGGTCAGTGGTATAAGATAGAGTGGATGATTGAAGGGATCTTAAAAATCAGGGTTCAAATCCCCCTCCAATTAAAATATTGCTAATATCAACAAATAAAAATTCCTCCTCCTTTTTTTTTTCCAAAACTTTTTTTTTTCCTTCACAAATAATAATTATAAATCTTTAAAAACAAAACTCCTCCTTCATTTTTTTTCTAATCAATTTTTATTAAAAATAACCATCATTATATAAATTTAAAATTTTAAAAATTTTTTAAATTTTTTTTTTTTTAAAAATATTTTATTTTGTTTTTTTTTTTTTTTTTTATTTTTTTTTTAAGTTATAAATATTGCTAAGTAAATAGCTCCTTGCAGGTATCAATGACTCTTATGGTATAATGGGCAGTTTGAATTACCAGGCTGCCCATGATTTGAGCAAGTCAAAATCTGTGACAGTATAAATATAAATTAACCTATTACTAAGTAAATATAAATTGAATTTACAATCTACATTAAGATTTCTTTGTCTTCAGCTTTGTGTGTTTATGCGTTTTAGTGTATTTTATATATTTATACATTGGAATAATTAGCCACAAAGTCTAAACTTTTTTTGCTCATTTCAAAAACGAAAATGGTGTGAAGTTAAGCGTTGGTGGTCGAGAGGTCAGCACAGCCGCCTTAAAAGCAGTTGTCCCGGGTTCGCGGGTTTGCTTCCTGGCCGATGCTATGACACATGGGAAAAAAAATAAAATAATGGTGTGTAAATAATAAGTGAAAAAATTATCTATTAATGAATAAATGTTTTAACACTTTCAGATACCAATCTTTTATAATGGTATAAAGATATATAGAGTGAAATAAATACTTTTCTTAAAATTCAGTTGAAATGTCAGATTGTATTTGCATGAAATATTTATAAACTAATGATTAAATAAATATAAATTATGAAAGTACAAATAACACTGAGTGCCAATTTATATCCCTTTAAGCAAAGATAAATATATGCATTTAACCAATTAGTGTTTAATAAGAAGCTACTTTAACTTTTAATAATTATTTATTTATAAAATAAAATATAAATGGGAAAATATTAAAATATAAATTATTAAAATATATAAATGTTTAGTGAATATTTTGGCTAGCTGAATATTTAATATAATAATAAAATAAGTAGACTTTAAGTTTAAAGTATAATGTGATCAATAAACTATAAATAATTACAAAATCCATTCTTAATTAATAAAAAAAAATATTAATGTAATAAACATAATAATAAAATATATAAATTAAAAAATGAAGGAAATAATTTTGATTAGAATATTTAACTTTGGACTATAGTTGCCATAGTTATGTGGTTAATATTAATACTTCAACACCTCCATTATCCATAGATCAAGTGAAATAAAAATAAACAATACCAACAAACTTCTATTTTTTTTTTTTTTCAAATACTGCACCAATCTGGCTACTTACAATATATATATTCTGCCCATGTATTTAGTATAAAAGGCACGATCTTAAAAGAAAGATAAAAGAAGCTTTCTTTATATCTAGAGATGGCGACGCCATCAATAGAAAAGACTCTTGCTACAAAATATCCAGGAAATGGAACGCGTAATCATTTCATTTGCATAAATTTGCATCACTCCGAGTCAATTTATTATAGTTTGTAATACGGCTATGATTATGAGGGCTTTGACCCTTGAAAGCGCTTAGCCATTTAATGGATTAGATATTAAAATAAAAAATAATAATATATATTTTCTTTATTTGTTTTTAGTTTTGTGTACTTGTGCGTATTAGCGCATTTTATATATTTTGATTCATAATTAGCCACAAAGTATAAACTGTTTTCTTATATCAATAATATAATGATATAGGTTGTATAAATTTCTTATTTATGTATCTCTCAGATGATGTGAAAAATGATACATTAATAAAACAAATAAAATATGTTTTTATAAACCATTATAATTAAACCCTTAAAATATATATACATAAAAATTTAAATAAGTTTGTTTTAGTTTGTTTCCTAATTATTTTACAATTATAATAAAAGATTACCAATTTAAGTACAATCCTCATTCTATCTTCAAGGTATATGAAATATACATTGTCCTAGATATAACTTGTTAATAATTATATTTAAAATCTATTACTTTTCAAATATACATGAATAATGAAACAAAAAAAAAAACATACTTTAAAATTTTACAAAGTCAAAATTAGTATTAAGAAAGATACTATATTTAAATTTTGTTTTAAAATAATCTAATTTTCTTTTTGGTTAATTTATATTTTATGTAATATAGACAGAGACATATATTCTATTGTACCATCTACAAATAGATGGTACAAATATATTATCATTTTGAGAATATTTAAGAGCTGAAAAAAAAAAAGTAAATTTAAAAATCTTTTAAATTAACAGCAGTTTTAATTTTTTTTTTACTTTGTGTATTTTTTTTAATATACAATGAGAGTGATTCTTTTTGTTTCGAATTATTTATCTGTAATTTAATAAAAGTTGAAATTGGAAAGAATAAAAAAAAAAGGCATGCAGATTACTAATCCAGATAAGCAAAAGAATTCCAAAAGTACAAAGATTACAATCAAGAAATTCTTTCTAACTCTAATTAAATATGGTGGAAATGATTTACTAAAAAAAAAAAACTTTATTACAGAAAGTTAAAAATAAATGTATAAGATTATAAACCAATGATAATAATAACATGCGCAGAAGTTTCAAAAACTGGATCAAGGTATAAAAAGAAGAGGATGACTTTGATCTAGGTCTTTTCATTTATCTTCTGGTTATGTGTTTTTAGAGTTGGAGGTTTCCATGAAGGATGACCTGTGCAGTAAAATGCATCCGCACAGGGACATTACTCACTTGCTGAACGAAATCTTGTGGGCACCGTTTTTCATAATGAAAAGGTCATTGCAACCAAGTTTCTTGCTTCAGCTATGGAACGGGCCAGAAAAGTGAAGATAATGACAGGAAAGATCAATTAAATTTCAATGAGCTTGGGATCCCAAACTTATCAATAAGTTCAGATTATTTACTCCCAAATTGTGACTTTAATGCCAGTTAATGTTAACCAGGAGAGATAATACCAATTGTGACTGATTTTCAAAATTTCAAGGAACTAGCTAGAAGAATTTAAATGTAACAAGAACTTTCATCTGATTAATAGTATTTGGATTAGTGTATGTTCTTTTTTCCAATTTTTTCTTTACTAACTCCTGTATAAATATTTTTAATAAATTTTAATAAAATATTTAGTATTGATTTAGCACTCTCTTTGTATGTTCTTAATTTGAATATTAGATGTTGTGCAAGTTCATTAATTAATATTTAATTAAAGAAATTACCTTTGTCATTCTATTTAATAGTTATTGACTAAGCTCTAGGAATAATATTCTCTAAAAAAATAAATAAAGTTACGGGGAATCATAACCCTGAACTTACAAAATTATGGGATACGAAGAAGTTAGGAGTCTAATGACTATGGTGCCCTCTTATAAATTAAAACTAACTTCGTCGGCAATTCCTGTCATAATAATTAGTAGGCCAGTTAATCAGGAAATATAGCTATGTTTTTAGAAATACAAACAAGATATTTTCTTAGCCATAGCTTGATGTTACTTTCACTTTATAGTGTGTAAAATAAGGCCTACCAGATCTAGAAAAATGGTAAAAACATTACACTATAGTTAATAAATATATAAGTAAATAAATATATAATGAAAACATATGAGTTGGTTAACTTTTTTAAGAATCATTGGATATTCCTTTAACTGGTTATTCATTAAAACATATTTATTAATACATAATAAACATAATAATATTTGCAGAATACTATAGAATTCAAGTTCATAAGTCCTAAAAGCCTCTATTCATTTGTATGTCATATGAAAATCTATTAAATAAGTCTTATATTTGATGTTTAATCTATTCCAATCACATCATTCAAAACATAATTTTTAAATCCTCTTGAATGATGTATATACTTTTATACAATATTCTATAGTGTCCATTTTATATGAATCATAAAACTTTTTAATCCTTTGGCAAATTAATCCTTTGATAAATCTAATCCATAATGCAATCCAATTTATATTCTTTTAGCTATTTTAGTTGTATAGATATTGTAACATTGAGAGTGTTCCGTAAAGTGTTATATATTCAAGGCATTATAATACTTTGTACATTGAGATGATTTTATCTAAGATATTCCCAGATCTCTCAAAAGACAATGATTTTTGGAATAAACATTTTTTTACTTAGCTATTCATTATTATAGTACAATTCAACTAATATTTTTTTATATAAAATATATTGACTTTGCTTGATAAAAAGGCAGTTTAAGAGAGAGAGAGACTTAATTTAAAATCAGGGGCTTTTTATACACTTTTCTTAATGATGAAACACCTAGGTCATTAACTTAGATATTGTTCCTATGGTTTCACTTAAAGATGATCTATGGCTATTTTCTCTGTTATAAAGAGTTAAAATTTTGCTTGATAAAAAGTTCCTTAAAATATTTCAGCATTGGTGACATAAAAATATTTCTTAACATCATAATCAATATTTTTTTTAAAAATAAAATAAAATAAATCTGCACACTGAAATACCCTTTTAAAATTAGAATGTAAACAAAATATATTTATTTATTCAATATACTATATTTATAATTTTTTAAAATATTTATTAAAATGATTATACATAAATAATACTTTAAAATACATATGATTTCATATTATTTTAATTGTATTAACACAATGCAATTATACATGCACACACACTAAATAATAATTGACCATTTTATGTTTGTTTAGGTTCATGTATTATTTGTTAAATGTATGAAGTAAATATAAATAAAATGACCAATAAATGAATCCATCGGTACTACTTTAATTTATTCAATCTTTCTGATAATAAAATATTAACTTTATTATGATATTCAATTTAATATACTATCTGTTAAGAAAAAAAAATTAAATTCAAAATTCATGAATGTTACTGTATATTATGATGGATTACCAATAACTATTTATTAATATTGTAACCTATTGATTTTTTCAAAACATTTGAAAAGTAAAGTAAGCAAACAATTTTTTTAGGAACATAATGATTCCAGGTTTAATCCGACCAAGAGAGTACAATGCTTAAACTATAAAAAGTTGATTTAAAATGAAGTCCTAATATTAAATAAAGTTAGTTTAGAATATAGTTTTGTTAAAGATTTTTTTAAAAAAATCAACTTTTCCTATGAAAAGAAAAAATATCAAACACTTTTTTTAAAACATCAAGATTTGTTTTTGTTCCAACTTTAAAAGATCTTTAAAATAAATGTAAAGTTGTCATTTTTTAATTCAGACTTTTTTATTTTTTGTTTTAATTGAAATTGGAATAATTATGGAAAAAAATATCTCAATACTAAATAATTATTAATAATATATCGGAAAATATTTTGTAATAAACAGTTATTTCCTGTGCCAATAGTAAAAAGTTAAAAATAAATATAAATATATATTTTTTATACTAAATACTTTTAATAACCATACACTAAAAAGAAAAAAATAATTTATTTTTTCAATCACAATTGGGGGTTTTATATTTAACTTGAAATAAAAGAATTGGGGAGGGGTCCAGAAATTAAATGAAGTCAATAGGGACCTAATTAGTTTCTGGATTCCCTGTGGTTTTATTTCAAGTTAAAAATAAAAACCACAATTGTGGTTAAAGAAGCAATTTTTTTTTTTTTTTGCTTTTTAGTGCAAGCTAAGTAAAAGCATTTATTATAAAAAACAAAACAAAATTATTTCTATTTGTTGTATCCTAAATAAGACTTTGAACTAAATATGATGGACTATTATACATAAATAAATGAAAACAAAACTTAAAGGAATGAAACTAACTCTGAAAAAGTGAACAGATAGCAACATCTTTTATAAATTAGAAGACAGAAATTAAAAAGTTATCTTTAAGCAATGAAGCAGATAAGACTAACTATGTATTTAATCTGAATTTTGTGCTTTGGAAGAGAATTACGGTATTTTTAAATGCCAAAGACAAAGTTGTAACTTATTTGATCAAAGCATTTGACCCAGCTAATGAAAATGTTTTGTGGGAATATTTGAAATATGCTCACATTATACAGATTCTCTATGATGAAAAAGAAAAGTTATTACTACCAGGCAGAAAATATGAATTAGTTTAAGAGAAAATTAGTGCTAAACAAGATTGTTTAGTGGTTTCATTTATTTTTCCCCATTTTTACAACATTCGTCTACGAAAAAATGTATAAGTGCTTCATGAATCAGGCATCAAAATCTAACATAGGTTTGACAATGAAGTTGTTAAAAAAACAAAAGCTTAAATTTTCACTTCTAGATTTATGGTATGTGTAATTTTTGGCAATTCTGAATGTTCTTAATGCTTTGAATGTCCTTTAAAAATACTGATTTACTAATTAACACTTAAAAAATACAAATCGTTTATTATCCAGTGATGGAACATTTTTTTTAGTTATTTTTAGCACAAATAGTATCAACTTGAGGGTGTAAATATATTCAAATATTTTAGTTACATGTTAAGTCATTAGAACAAGTTAAACATCAAAATGCAATGCAGAGTCTAAGTGGTGCTTTTGAATTTAATATATTAAAAGGTAGGATATTTCATGATAGTGGTATAAATACCACAACTAAATTAGTTGTTTATATGATTGTAATTTTGCATTATTTACTGTATAAGAATATAAGGGTGTTAGAAAAATTTAGTTTAAGAATGCTTCTTAAGATTTTAAAAAATGCAAAGGCAAAATTATAATAGTCATTAGTATAGTCTTCAGTTTACCAATGATATTATGCTGAATATAGTATTGGGAAACATGTTTTTGATGGATTATTAAAGTATGAGACTTTCTAAAAAATATTTTATATTCAGAGTTAAGCATGGGGCAGGCAGACCTCATTTACATTATAAAGATTATAAGTCAATTATTTTATATAGCACAATGTTTTTTATAAACAATGTGGTTGAAGCGTTAGTATTCATTCATTTTATATTTAAAATCCAAAGCGCATGTGCAACAGTTTAATGCTGTTTAAATATTATTGATTATAAAGATTATGTAAAAAGTACAATATTGATAGATTTCACTTGGAAAATGTGATTGGAAATAAAATATAATGGAAAGGTGCAATAGGCATTATCATAAAATTTCACTAAAGGGCGTGAATTTATGTAGCTGGATGTAATTTGGGTTCATAGATTGGTTTGTAGTCATTACAAAACTCATTTTTAAACTTTTTTTATTATTCTTATTTTTTGCCTTTGGAATTAGAATGGCCATATTTGTTTACTTGATTGTCAATTATTTATTAGAAATTATAATAATTCATTCTAATGCAAAATTCTGGCTTGTTTATAAAATATATCAAGCAAGTCATATGATTTGTTTTCAAAAAAATTTGTGTGTGTGTGTATCTTTGTTTTATTTTATATTATAGACTTTTATAAGATTGCTACATTTTGAGTTACAAGTGTCAAACTTAAACCACACACAACTTTGACACCAAGAACTCCAGACAAATCCAGTAATGATTATCACTAATTATTTACTAAACTAGAGATTGTCTCTAACTCAAACATAAATTTTAAATCACATTTAAAGATTAATATTTCTGATTTTTTAATTAAACACATATGGAGTTATTCACATTTCTTTTTCTTATGGGTAATATGTTTATAAATATATTAAACAACTTCTACACCACCAAACGTTGTTTTAAAATTACATGAATAAAGATACAATAATAGACAAATGTGTGTGTGTAATTAAAAAATCAGATATCTTAATCTTTAACTGAGGTTTAAAGTTTATATCTGGGCTAGAGACAATCTCTAGTTTAGAAAATGATTAGTGATAATCATTACTGGATTTATGTGGATTGCTTGGTGTCAAAGTTGTGAGTGGAGTAACTTTGACACTTGAATTCAAAATGTAACAATTTACTACTGATAAATACTGTGTGTGAGTATGCATATAATAAAGATAGGGATATATATGAGAGATAGTGACCTGGCTCAAGTGATGAGTGCTGGTTCAGTACATAATGCATCTTGTGGGAGGGGGGTCTTTTGTCTTTTATTGTATCTTTATTCATATGATTTTTAAGGGAATGTGTGGTGGTGTGGAGGTTATTTAATATATTTAAAAACTTTTATAGATCTTTAAAAACAACAGCAACAGTGTTATGAATACATTCTTACGCAACTATTTGGGTGAGGGAGTATCAATTGCCCTTTAAACACCAGAATGGCAGAATGAGTACAATAGTTCCGTTCAGTACACCTTTTTTTTTTACTTTTTAGAAACTTTAGATCTTGATTGTGAACTTCATGGGGCGGAGATTACCTTTTGAATAGATTTCTAAAAATAAAGAAATTCTATAAGAAAAGCTAACATGGACCACTCCAATTAAAAAATAAACATTTATTCTTAAACTAAAACATCTTTTATAATCTACTCTAAAAGATTTGCTATTGATATATATAATTGTGCACGTGTTGTACTTTTTTTCATGAATTAAAAAAAAAAAGGCAAACTTTCAATTTTTTTTCCTTTTGATCCATTCAAATTCAGTAAATAAATAAATGAATAAACAGTTTTTTTTTAAAAAAAATAA
The DNA here is from genome assembly GCA_028023455.1 of Epiperipatus broadwayi. Classification (NCBI taxonomy): domain Eukaryota; kingdom Metazoa; phylum Onychophora; class Udeonychophora; order Euonychophora; family Peripatidae; genus Epiperipatus; species Epiperipatus broadwayi. Next base: position 382,614 of record JAQFVV010012509.1, on the reverse strand, counting down.
AAAATAATAATAATGTTTCAATATTTTTTTTCAACCTTTAATTTAAATGCCGAGAATTTTAAAAAAGTAATAAAACAGATATTAAGAATAAGGAATTTTCATTTTATAATTTGGCAAATATGTTTGCGATGACTGTATTTTATTACTTCACTATACACGTGAACTTTAACTTTTTTCCAAATCAATTATTAATCGGTTTCAGAAGTGTCATTTTCAATAATATTATTTAGTCTGTTTTCCACTTGATTAAATTAATTAGTAATCTAGTATGATGTTTGCTATCGGCTTATATATATGATAGATTATCAGTTTATTACATTATTAAAATTAAATATTATAAAAAATATTCAGTGTATATATTTGTTTACTAGAACTTGCTAGTGAAATCATATATATTAAGTTTCAGTATTAATAACATAGTGATCACATGATAAATTATATATATGGTGAGTCAAGTACAATCAATTTAATTGGTTCCAGAAGCATCTTCATTAAACAATTTGCTTGTTCAATATGTTAAAACGTATGCACTTAAAGGTAATCCATTTGAAAATTACAACTCAGAGCAAAATTTCTATACAATATAATTATTTAAACAAACAAAAAATATAGTACAATAAAAGTTATTACAGTAATGGTAATTATAGGACATTGTGATTTATTTAATTATGTTATAGTTGCTATGATAAGTCATTATTAATTTAAAACAGCCTTATATCAGTCTGAAGGTTTGTAATGATGGTATATTATAAGATGTGATATGTTGGACTATTTCCATCATTTATGAGTGAATGTTTGTATTTGAAAGTTTAAATAAAGTTTAAAAATTTCTATACATTCAACATTCATTCATAAATGATGGAAATAGTCCAACATTTCACATCTTAGCCTTATATCAGTGTATTTCAATAACTTTTAATCTTGTTAATTTAACTTCTTTGTATACAAGTGCCTAATCATAAAATATTACTTATTTAAAGGATAACTTAGTAGAAGAGTTAAAATATTCTTAATTATTGCATCTTTTATTAGTTTAAGATATTTAAGCTAGTTTATTTAAAAGTACAGTTTATAAATGTTAAATTTAGTAGTATTATAATTTTGTTTTTAGTCTACAAAATTTTAAAGTTTTAATCAATAAATTTTAAACCAATAGTTATTTTATTTATGTGTGAGTGTGCATGCCAGTAATTATTTAAAAATACTTTTTGTTCAAAAGTAATAACGTTCAAAGTTAATTTAAATAGTTAATATTTTAAATACATCTATTTTTAAAAGATAGTATAAATAATGTTCTGAGATCTTACAAAAAGATACTTAAATAAATATTCTTCTTATTTTATTGATACTGTAACGGAATAGCGTTACATGGGATTTGAACCCAGGCATATGAGGTTATGTTAAACTATAATCAGTTGACGAAATGAATGACAGGAACAAAACTTTTAAAAAAGCGGTCTTGCTTTAATAATAAATGAGAAACAGCTGTTTCTAAAGCATGATCACAGCTATATAAGAGTACCTGTCAAATTTATTGAAATAAAAAAGTAAAAGAGTTTTTTTTTTTATTATTTTGTGTTTGTTTGTTAAGAATAAATCTATAATCATTAGTTGTAGTTTTTTTTGCATTTTTAATTAATTAAAGAGAGAGGAATGATTGAACGCAAGTTTAACTTTTATTAAATCATTTGAATCATTTTGAACAAAAGGGGAAAATGAATAAATTAATTTGCAAGATGTTCTGAAATTCCAAGCGATCTAAAATTATTTTAAATAGGGGTAATTAGTAAATGTAAAATTAGAGAAATTGAAACAATAGGCAGGATATGTGCTGGTACGCCTAGATAAAACAAGCCAAATTTAGAAACAGAGGTGAGAAAAAGTGTACACTGCTATTGTACCACTCAGACTTCTGTCTCCAGCGAAACAATACCTGAAAAAAATGGTCAAATTGAGCTAAATTCCAAAGTGGTGTAAACGATCCCAGAAATCACGGAATTGAATTAACACTCGATGGACTTATAAGATGAAGGGACTCACAGGTGCATGGGAGTGATTGGATGAGAAAAATTCAAGGTGTGAGGGCGGGAAGGAAGAGATCAAAAAGGCCGGACAGTGCTTTTCAAGAGGAGATTGAATTAGACTATTATTGATTATTATTAGACTATTGAAATCTAACAGATGTTTGCTGAACATAAAATTCGCAGCTTGACCACCGGACCTCCATGTCCAGCCCCGCTGATTGCTAATAGGATGCTCGTAACACCGGAGAAACTTCACATAAGGACCACACACGCTTTTGAGACCTTGCAAATTGCCGGAATGCTTCGTTAAAGAAGAAACCATCGCTCAGGATCCCATTACCGTCTTTCTACGTTCCACAGGCAGCTATCTTTAAATTGTCGTATTCACTTATGCACCAAAATAAAATAACTTTAGTAACCAGAACTATTAAAAAAACATTAAGCTAAAATGATAAAGTTACTCTTGACCATTAATGAACGATTCGAGAATCTAACCAAATAAGTTTGCCTACAGATTAACATTCTTTAAAATATGTGCGAAGTCACCTTGAAATCTATATTTAATTATCTCGGCTTGCCGATCATATACCTGCATTAATTGTTAGTAAACAGATTAAATAAAACATTTATTTAACTAGTATTTTTTGTTATTAATTGCTTGGAATTTCAACATAAATTTATATAATAGGAATGAGTGCTAGAGCGATCAAATTTGTTTGTATATGAATGAATGCATTTGATATTTTGGTGTTGGGATTTTATTTTATTTATGCTTATGTTTGTTATGTTCTCTTAGATTAAATTAAGTTTGATTAATTTGTTCTGTGGGATATAGGGCGGGCCCTCATATAATAAGTAATTGATCGTGAGTGAAAGATCACAGATTCGATGTAGTTTGAAGGGTGATATTGGCTGTGTTCGTTTCTTGCTTCCGACTGGAGTGATGCACGGGCATGTTTTGTGATATAGTTGAGTGAGCTTAGGCACATACGTGGCGGACTCTTATAAAAGTTCTCCTGGCGCCTATTACTTGGATTCAATCCGAATTTACGTATGAAATAAATAAAGCGTACGTGTATATGTGTTTGAAATTATCTTCACAGAACATTATGTAATTCCCCGGACGCAAGAACACAGCAGATTCGTAATAGTGACGTTATTGAGTGAGAGGTAGCGCGCGATCACGCACCACCGGGCGGATACATTTGGCGCGTCAACATGGCGTGAAACTATTGTTTCAAGTGGTGGAACCGACATGGATACAGCTGACGTTTCTAACAACGAAAGCAAATCTAAAAGAGAGGGCGCTCGTAATTACAGAATAAATTATCGATTAAAGCGGGGGGAAATTTTCGGAATCACCATAAAATAAAATCATTAAACGTTGCTTAAGGGAGTGGGAAAGGGATTTAGTTCTCTTATTAGCACTAAAATAATCAAGCATCCGAGTATACTTAATAGTTGTAGAAGGCTGTGGAATAGCGGGATTCCGTGGAAGAAAGATCGTATATTAAAAGGAAGCAAATTCATAAATTAATTTCTATGTTAAAATTAAATGTAAATAATTTAAGCGCAAATAAAAAAAAAATATATATACATTGTTAAAAGACGTATTTATATTCTTGCACAAAGGAAGTACTGTAACTGGGATCTTGTTAGGAGTTTTGTGTTTTACTTAAAAGAAAAGGGGGCTAAAGAAAGAGGTCAACATAGCGTATATATATAAGGACGCATATAACCATAGAATAGATATAGCCGCACATATAATCGATAGCTGCTGAATGGAAATGGAGGGAACAGAGGGACCTGGGATAGTATGAGCGATAGAAACCAAATTGGAGGAAGAACAGGAGCTGTGGGAATTTTGAAGGGCAAGGAGCATCTGAGGATAGGATAAGACAGTCAGTGGGACCCACGGAGTAGTAGGTATCGAGCCGCGGATTATTATAATTAATTACAAATTGGGCATCAAACAGAATGGAGGGAAAGTGGATTAAACTCGAACAGTTCGAAGGGAAGGCAGACGAAAGCCCATGTCGACATGTGGAAAGTCTGAAGAGGTTGTTCTCATGCAGGCAGTTTAGCGAAGAATCGAAGATAGCTATTGCATGCAGCCACATCCAAGGGGAAGCAATGGAATGGTGGGAGGCGATGAAAGAGAAACCAGAAACATTCGAAGAATACCAAAGAGCCATAATGGGAAGATATTGGGGACTAGCCCAACAAGAAAGGGAAAAGTGGGCAATCGAACAAAGCAAAAGGGATGAGGATGAGACGTACAGTACTTTTATACAGTGACAGATGGCGAGATTAAGAAAAATAAACGAATACCAAGTACCGGAAGAGCGGAAAATTAGGATAGCAGGGCGCAACCTGCCCAGGGAGATCAGACGAATTATTGAAGGGGAAACTGAAATAAAACGAATATTGGAGGTGTTGGATGCGGCCGAAAATGATGACTACTTTGTCAAAGAAGGGAAGGATGAAATTAGGATAGCTAATATAACACAGGATGAAAGGGGGGAAGGGCCTCGGGGAAAACAAGAGTGCTCAAAGATCGAGGTATCAATCCAAGGGGTTCATGCAAGGGCGCTGCTGGATACAGGGAGTCAGGTGACTGTAATGGCTCAGGAAACCTTCGACAGGATTGCCCAAGGGCCAACAGAAATGAAAATCCTACCGTTGAAAGGGACCCAGATCATACTGGCCAATGGGAAATGAGCAAAGATACAGACCAAACAGGTGTGGGCGAACATAGTTATCGCAGGGCAGGAATTCACCCAGATTGTGCTAATACTTGAGGGGCTGATACATGACTTGGTGTTAGGGTCTGACTTCATGAGGATGGCAAAATGTAGCATCGATTTCGAGACCGGACAAGCAAGAATTGGGAGAGTCACCATGCCCTTTGGGGGAACCATGAATAGAGAGCCAAAAGGGCAGAAGAAACTGCAGTGCATCATGGTAAAGGGGGTGATCGAGAAAAGAGTTGATGAAATGACGGGACCAAGTAAAGGGCAAAGAGAGAAGATTCAAGGAATACTGGAGACCTATGAGAGTGTTTTCTCGAACAAGCCGGGAGTAATCAATGGGTACGAACACCGGATCTGGTTGAACACCAACAAACCATATCAAACGAGAACGTATCCAATACCTTTCCAATACCGGAAGGAGATCGAAACTCAGCTGGAGCAGATGATAGAGTGGGGGTTATTTCAAAGTGTACTTCACCATACAACAACCCAATCTTAGCCGTAAAAAAAGGTGACGGATCGATCCGATTGTGCCTCGATGCGAGACAACTGAACAGGGTGACAATTCCGGATACAAATGCTCCACCCATCATGAGCGAACTTATGTATAGATTTCAAAACAAGAGAATTTTTTCCACTGTGGATTTGACAAATAGTTACTGGCAAATGAGCCTCCATCCGGATGATCGGAAATACACTGCATTCAAATATAACGGACGGGCGTACCAGTTTAATCGCGTGCCTTTCGGATTAAGGAATAGTGGGGCAGGTTTAGTGCAGTGCATGGACCAAACCCTATTAGATGAAGTCAAGAAATTTGTCACCATGTACGTAGATGATATCATCATAGCATCTGGGGACATAGAGGAGCATTGTCAGCACTTAGAAATGTTGCTCCATGAATGCGAACAGAAGGGAATAAAAATAAACCTAAAGAAAAGCCACTTTGTGACCCAGGAAGTTAAGTTCTTGGGACACATCATAAGCCAGGATGGGATACGGCCTATCCCCGAGAAGATTCAGGCCATCCAAGAATTTCCAGTTCCGAAAAAGAGAAAAGATATTAAAGCATTCCTCGGGATGTGCACGTTCTACAACAAATTTTATGAAAACTTCTCCCACGATATGGAACCCCTACTACAATTATTAAGAAAGGAGTAAGTGTGGGTATGGGATGAGAAAAGAGAACGGAGCTTCCAGAGGGTGAAAGAAGGACTTTTAAAACAGACCATGTTAGCGTACCCGGACTTCGACCAGACATTTTGGGTACAGACCGACAGTAGCGACATCGGGTTAGGAGCAACTTTGTACCAAAAGGGACTGGATGGTGAACAAAGGGTGTTGGCCTTCATCAGCCAACTACTCAAGGACCCTGAACGGAGATACACGGTCACAGAATGGGAAGCCCTCGCCATAGTATGGGCTTTCAAAAAATTCAGACAATACCTGGTCGGATCCAAAGTGAAAGTAATCACCGACCATCGGAGCCTCGAATTCCTTAATAAAAGTTTTTTGACAAATAATAGATTAGAGAGGTGGAGCCTAGCCCTGCAGGAGTTCCAGTACGAAGTGGAATATTGCAAAGGGAAGGATAATGTGGTTGCGGATGCGCTGAGCCGTTACCCTGTGGGACAACAGCCAAATGTTGAGGCTGAGGAATTTTCGTACATTGCCGCTACTACCCGGCGAAGCAAAGAGGGTGAGTTTAGTGCGAACAACATTCGGAGGGGCCAGGAAGGGGACGAAGAGTGTCAACAAATAATCCGATACATACGTGAAAGGAAGCGAAATGCGGGGGTAGATCAAAAAAAGGAAGAGACTGGGGGTCAGTTATGGAAGTATCGGGACCGATGCATCATGCTGGAAGGGATAGTCCAAAGGAAAACCGGGAATGGGAAACAAACCCGTATCGTAATACCGAAGAGAATGTGGGATCAACTGGTGGATAAGACACATCAGGAACGTGGCCATTACGGAACCAGCAAGACTGAGGGGTACCTTAGTAATTGGTTTTATTGGCCAGGGATGTCCCAAGACATTGCCAGAAGACTCCGGAAGTGTGAGGTCTGTGCGAGGACAAAACCATTAAACCGATCAAATGAAGGATCGCTGATACCGATTATCGTCCAGGAGCCAAACCACACTTTGGCTATTGATTACTACGGCCCATTGCCAATGTTTGGGGGGAAGATATATTTACTGGTTACTTATGATTTGTGCTCCAAAATGGTCGCGGCGTACCCTATGGCCCGGGCAAATGCGAACCAGACCATCAAACTGTTGGAAACCAAACAGTTTCCCGTCATCGGGAAGCCTAAGTGCATTTTATCAGATCATGGTACGCCCTTTGTATCAAAGATGTGGAGACAATGGGTGAACCGAATTGGGGTCAAACATCATATGACGTCTATCCGGAATCTGCAAAGCAACCCATGCGAGCGGGTTATGTGTGAGTTGGGGCGGCTATTCCATGTGTATACTGCAGGAGATCATCGGAAATGGGTTCGGGAAATTCCCCGGATCGTTGATATGATCAATACCTCAAAAAATGAGTCCACCGGGCTGGAACCAAGTCTACTTCATTACGGACGCCCGATACCGTATCCTTACGATGATAGACCTGCGATCCGGACAGGGAGAGTGGACCGAAAACATGATAACCAGGTAGCATTACGGAGGTTAGAACATATGGGGGAAAAGCGAAGGTGGACCGATAGGCCAACCCAAAACACCTTCACTGTGGGAGACAGAGTTATGGTAAGATCAAATCCAGTCAGTCGGCCAGACCAGAACATATTTAAGAACATATTTAAGAAGTTCCTTGACCTCTATGATGGCCCCTACGAGATCGTCAGGGCATACAGGAATAATGCCTTTGTACTGGCACGAGGAAAAATGATTAAGGGGACTTTCAATGCAAGGGTACTGAAGAGGGCCAAATAACTTGGCTCCTTCTCAGAGCTAAAACCCGCAACCTCGGATTTTACTCTACACCGGACGGGGAGATATGTAACGGAATAGCGTTACATGGGATTTGAACCCAGGCATATGAGGTTATGTTAAACTATAATCAGTTGACGAAATGAATGACAGGAACAAAACTTTTAAAAAAGCGGTCTTGCTTTAATAATAAACGAGAAACAGCCATTTCTAAAGCATGATCGCAGCTATATAAGAGTACCTGTCAAATTTATTGAAATAAAAAAGTAAAAGAGTTTTTTTTTTTTTATTTTGTGTTTGTTTGTTAAGAATAAATCTATAATCATTAGTTGTAGTTTCTTTTGCATTTTTAATTAATTAAAGAGAGAGGAATGATTGAACGCAAGTTTAACTTTTATTAAATCATTTGAATCATTTTGAACAAAAGGGGAAAATGAATAAATTAATTTGCAAGATGTTCTGAAATTCCAAGCGATCTAAAATTATTTTAAATAGGGTAATTAGTAAATGTAAAATTAGAGAAATTGAAACAATAGGCAGGATATGTGCTGGTACGCCTAGATAAAACAAGCCAAATTTAGAAACAGAGGTGAGAAAAAGTGTACACTGCTATTGTACCACTCTGACTTCTGTCTCCAGTGAAACAATACCTGAAAAAAATGGTCAAATTGAGCTAAATTCCAAAGTGGTGTAAACGATCCCAGAAATCACGGAATTGAATTAACACTCGATGGACTTATAAGATGAAGGGACTCACAGGTGCATGGGAGTGATTGGATGAGAAAAATTCAAGGTGTGAGGGCGGGAAGGAAGAGATCAAAAAGGCCGGACAGCACTTTTCAAGAGGAGATTGAATTAGACTATTATTGATTATTATTAGACTTGAAATCTAACAGATGCATTGCTGAACATAAAATTCGTGGCTTGACCACCGGACCTCTGTGTCCAGCCCCGCTGATTGCTAATAGGATGCTCGTAACACCGGAGAAACTTCACATAAGGACCACACACGCTTTTGAGACCTTGCAAATTGCCGGAATGCTTCGTTAAAGAAGAAACCATCGCTCAGGATCCCATTACCGTCTTTCTACGTTCCACAGGTAGCTATCTTTAAATTGTCATATTCACTTATGCACCAAAATAAAATAACTTTAGTAACCAGAACTATTAAAAAAACATTAAGCTAAAATGATAAAGTTACTCTTGACCATTAATGAACGATTCGAGAATCTAACCAAATAAGTTTGCCTACAGATTAACATTCTTTAAAATATGTGCGAAGTCACCTTGAAATCTATATTTAATTATCTCGGCTTGCCGATCATATACCTGCATTAATTGTTAGTAAACAGATTAAATAAAACATTTATTTAACTAGTATTTTTTGTTATTAATTGCTTGGAATTTCAACATAAATTTATATAATAGGAATGAGTGCTAGAGCGATCAAATTTGTTTGTATATGAATGAATGCATTTGATATTTTGGTGTTGGGATTTTATTTTATTTATGCTTATGTTTGTTATGTTCTCTTAGATTAAATTAAGTTTGATTAATTTGTTCTGTGGGATATAGGGCGGGCCCTCATATAATAAGTAATTGATCGTGAGTGAAAGATCACAGATTCGATGTAGTTTGAAGGGTAATATTGGCTGTGTTCGTTTCTTGCTTCCGACTGGAGTGATGCACGGGCATGATTTGTGATATAGTTGAGTGAGCTTATGCACATACGTGGCGGACTCTTATAAAAGTTCTCCTGGCGCCTATTACTTGGATTCAATCCAAATTTACGTATGAAATAAATAAAGCGTACGTGTTATGTGTTTGAAATTATCTTCACAGAACATTATGTAATTCCCCGGACGCAAGAACACAGCAGATTCGTAATAGTGACGTTATTGAGTGAGAGGTAGCGCGCGATCACGCACCACCGGGCGGATACAATACAATATTTTTTTATTTCATTAAATAGTGTAAAATCTTTAATGTAATAATGATTTAATATGTAATTATTGTTTAGTCTACTGTCTAGACAATTTAAATTAATTAAAGTTATTTTTCAACAACTAAAAAACTATGACTTCTCAGCTTAATTAAAACACATATTTTAATTAATAGATAACACCTGGTTGTCAATCATATCTGTATTGTCTATCACATGACTTACTGTATATAAGCCTTGACTGCTACACTTGTATACACACATTCATCATCATCCTTCTTCAGTGTATGCAAGTATTAATTATTTTTCAAATTAAAGCAAAAAAATATGCATTGCTAAAATAATCATTTATTCAGGTTTTTATAACATAGACTTCATACTTCAAACTTCTTGAAACTTACATTATGGGAAATTGTTCTAAACAATGCATGAACATTTTCAGGAAGTGACCTGTTGTTTTACAAATCTATGACAACAGTAGATTTTTACTGAAGTTATTATTATTGCATTGTAAGAATTTTTATTTATTTCAATTTATTTATTTTATCACATTTAAATTTTATTTTAAGAAAGATTATTGATAAATTAAATGTTAGAACTTTTAAACTATTTTTTATTTATTGTGGAAAGAATTTATATGCTATTTTGGCAAGGATTCCCATATAATATTTTATTCAAAATATTGAATATTGCTATCATTTTCCAGAGCATTCTCTTTTGGTTTAATTTAATTTATTTATTTATTAAATTTGAACTGTAACTAAAATGATAGGACTCTGTAAATAATAAAGGAATATAGAAATATTAATTATCAGCGTATGAATGCTTATTTAAATAATTAGTGAATTATTTGTTTCTGTATTTTTATGAATGCTTATTTAAAAATTATTATTGCATTAGCATTATTTTCAGAGGAATGAAACATTTGTTTCTTTTTTAATGAAATTAGATACATACTATATTTAAAATAATGTTATATATTATTTGCTACAAAAATGCTTTATGAAATTGACATTACTATGCATTTATTTTTAATAATGTCTGCATGTTGAATGCTGATATGAAATATGTATTTTTCCAAGGATTAGAAATTAAATTACTATGCTCTAGTAAACTTTATAGTGCCACTGAATATTTTGCTTGTCCTAAAGGATAGACTATAATATTGAAATGTATTTAATATTTATTTAGTCTACATTTTTTAGCAATATAAACTTTATTAAAAGTTTATTATTTTTATATCTCCTCCTTTACTTTTTTGCATTTTTCTTCATATATTCATATATATTTTTTAAAAAATTATCATCTCCTTCTATACATTTTAATGCAATCTTTTTTTTATAATTCCTTCATTTTGCTTACAGTTTTGACTGTGCAGTCTTCATCAGAGCTACAACATTTAAACATATAATCACATAACCATTATTTTATATACATATTGAAACAGTCAGTTTTATACACCTGCCTGTTTCATGTATTTTACCCCACACCTATCTCTATACCAGGTTTAAACTCTCTCAGAGTACCCATTTAAACAACTTCAAAGTACTATATATGCAAAATCGTATATATATATATATGTATATATATATATATGAGAATGGCAAGTCTCTAATTTAATAGTTTATGTATATATTATAGATATGTATTCATTTTGAAATATTTCTAGTTTAAGAAATATTTTAGTTTAAATTATTTAGCCAATTTTATTGTTATATTACCGAAAATCGCATATGTATATAAGCCATTTTCTTCCATTGTTGTTATTCTGCATGTATGGTAATAAAATTAGTTTTATACTAATTATCAAAGCAACTTTTAATTCTTGTAAACAACTTTTAAATTAGATCATGCAATAGTCCTAAAAAAATAGCGTGAACTTGATTTCATAAATCTAAAATGTTAATGACAATTTGCAAAATTTTATAGCATTGTCATAATAAACTGCAGGGGAAAAAAATAGAAAAACAAAATCTAAATTAGTTGTTGTCATTAAATATGTTTTTCTAAAATAAAGTAATGGGTTTTTCTATTAGTTTTAGCAATTACATATATTTTTCTAAAATAAATAAATGCAGACAAGCTTGTAAAAATAAACAGGTGGCCAGGGTTAGAAAAATATAAATACTTAAAGTTTTGTTGCTAAGGATCGATCATATATATAATAAGTGAATTGTAAACAGAATCCACATTTGTTTCACCTTTAAAATGATAGGGTAAAGTAGGCAATAACTCACCGCCTCCTGCCCTTTCTGGAGAGGAAAAAACTTTGGTCCAATAATACATAATGCCATACACTAGCAAAGCAGCCTGTGGAAAACCCTCCATTAACTTTAAATCATCGTGAAAAGTATCAGCTTATTATCATCCCAAGTCCCCAGAAATTGCAATGAAGACAACTGACCGGTAAATTGATAAATTTTCACTCAGGGCTCTGTTCATAAACTATGACTTTCAGTTCTTTATCTTAAAAAGCTAGCTATTTATTAAACCTACCTTTCCAAACACCTTTTCTAAAATCTGCAAAGAAAACTGTTAAATGTTAATGTTTAAATCTTGTCTGAATGTAAAACTTGTAATATTGAATTCTTTGTTAAAATGTAAAACTCTAATAATCTATTTTAAACTAAATGTATAATTTTCTGCCATCTTTTATGCCTATTTTTAATCTATCCAATTTATTCTATAAATTTTATCATTTCATATTATATACATTTAATATGCCAAATAGCTCGAACCGCGAGTATTTATAAGTATAATTTTAGCTTATCAATCTGCGAAGATAATTTCAATTCTTTGCTATAATAAATATTAAATAATTGAATTATTATTTTTATCACTCACTGTTTCGCGATCATGTTATTATTTTACTGAATAATTTTGGGTATTAATATTCTAATAATCAGTTGTTCTCTAGTTAAAACTGTAGTTTGCTTAACTCTAGTTATAAATTATAACTATTTATATATGTAACTCGTACATCATAGGAACTAGCCACAGAGATATTCTCAAAGCATATTTTAATGTTTTATTCATAATTACCCTGCAAATATGCTTTGTCATCCTTAGATTTATGTGTTGAGATGCAAGTGATAATCTTAAACTAGGCTACTAATTAATTTAGTTTCTAAGTAGTATATTTGAAATACTAAATTTGAGAACTGGATTGTATAGATATGCAAATAGATGCTATCTATTTTTAAGGCCCGCTAATATAATTTTATGTATTTGTGTTATATATGTATAAGTTGTGGATGTGTCCTTACTAAATACACAATGTACAATTATCTGCTTGCTGCATGATTCTTGATGAGTTTCTGGCAGAGGTCACACTTATTCACTTAGTTCAGGTAAAGCACACTCTTTTAGAACTAGGGCACAAGGACCTAGATTATTCATAATTAATGCTTATCCAACTTCCTGAACTACTACTGTTCCTATTTGTAGCAAGGAGAGTGGTTGTAGGGCAACTGAGCCTTTGATGCTGAAGCCCATGAATAATGACCCATTCACACCTTCTAGCTTTATTAATATTTTAATATGTGCCATAGAGTATATAGGTAAACCTATCATAAACTAGTTTTCTCTCCCTTTATATTAAATGCTTATCTAGCATCAGTGTATATCCTAATCTAGGTTAACACGCTAACCTGCGTATCTCTGAGCCTGATTAAGTGCTCGACTTAACTAGATATATAGATAAATGCCATGGAGTGCTATTAAGTTAATTATATAACTTTGGCTATTAAGTTCCATATGATTTAGCAGACTACACTAGAACTAGAAATTTGGCATAGTAATATAGGCATAAACTTCAATACCGCAATACGTTTTATTGAACACTTATAATGAGATAATATGTAACATTAATCTCATTAATAATGTAATGCCTGCGAGCATAATAACCCACGTTCTCATTACATAATTTTGTATATTTTATTTTCACTATTTGTTATTGTTTTATTAAATTAATATTAAAATATAGCTCATTTTCATATCTTGATTGTCCGTGAGTTCAATTTTATCCAACTCTAGATTTATTTGCACATACATCATTACATCTATATGTAGATTATTCTATTAGATTCCATAATCAATCATTAATATATATTAGTGGTTTACTTAGTCATATGTGTGTATATCTGACCAAATCAGTGTTAAGTTAGTTAATTTATGAGTCTCTTGTTTTACCCTGGGTGACTGCCAACTGTGATTAAATTAAATGTCTGTGTAAGTTGAGAAATGTCATCCATAGGGTATTATATCATTGAGCAGAGGTGAAAGGATTGAATGTTGGTCGGATTCTGGATCCCAGCATCCGGATTCGATCAGCTTTAGTGTATTTTGCCTATGTTCTAGATTTTGTTATGTGGAGGGACAATTTTTACTGTTACAATATTAATATACATATTTTATATTACCATTCATAATCATATTTAACTTTAACTTTAATAGGAAAATAAATATAGAGATAAGAGTAAGAATAGAATAGGAATATTAATAAAGGAATAAGTATAAAAAATAATAGAAGATAATAAAAGATATTAGGAAATAAATATATTTAAAAAATGAAGGGAAAATTATAGTAATATGTTAAAGAATAAATTTGGAATGATAGATAAGATAAAAGAAAAAAATAGGAATGAATGGAAAATAAAAATAAAAAAAAATAGTAAGAAAATATAAGTAAAAAATAATAAAAGCAAAGCTATAGAGTTAAAGTTAAATATGATTATGAATGGTAATATAAAATATGTATATTAATTTGTATATAAAATAATAATTATATGATTATATGTTTAAACATTGTAACTCTGATGAAGATTGTATGACAGTTGAAATTGTAAGCAAAATAAAGAAGGAACTATAAAAAAGATTGCATTAAAATGTATAAGAGGAGATGATAAAAAAAAATTTTTTTTTTTTAAGTGTCATAGCATCGGCCAGGACACGAACCCACAACCCAGGCAACTGCCTGCTAGTGCAAGGCAGTCGCGCTGACCTCTCGACCACCAATGCAAGACGAATTTTTTTTTAATATATATAAACTTTAGTATTGTTAAATGTGCTTACCTGTTGTTTAAAAGAATATTTATTATTAATACAGTATAAGTATTATGTATAATTAACTCTGGAAAACCTGCTATTTATTTTATAATGTGTGTATTACATATAAAAGATGATCTGTGCTCATCTTAAGAATTTATTATACTTCCTCAACATTATATTGTTTGTTCCATGTTATTATACTTAAAAAATATTTGTTCTTCTAGAATATTGATTTTAATTCCTCACTATGTTCTGTTCAAAATATGTGCTCTTCATATATATTCATTTAGAAGCTACGAATTATACTTTACAAAATGAAATATTGCTATTATTTATTTAGTGTGTTATTAAAGATCTACAAGGCTTATTATATTATTATTTAACATATTATTTAAAATATATACAATATTTATGCTACTCATCTCATTACTTATTTAAAATACGGCATTTATTTAGAATGGCTATTATATTTGTGACAGTGATTTCAATTCCTGCTTACCTCATGTCTTAATTGCTGCTTATTAACTTAATCTTCAATGTTGTCTGGAGATCCTGTAAAATCTTCAGGGTGTCCAAGGACTTCTTTTTGAAATGTTTCCTGTGTAATGGTATGAAAAGCAAAACTGTTCATTTTATTTGGTAAATGGGTATAAAATATTTAGTTTTAATATTTATTTTTACACCCATTATATTCATTTTATTTTTCTGTATTATTTTATATATAGGTTTAACATGCATTTTTATGTTAAGTTCTCAGAATATGACCAAAATAACAAATTATTTTAGTGTATTATACTTACCCCCTTTTGAAATTATTTAGAATGTAGATAATTTTTCGGAAGAGTTTATGAAGTTCATGTACATTGAATTATTTTGCCATAATTTTTTTTATGCTTAAACACATTTTTCTAATTTTCCATATTTAAGTGGTTTTACACATCAGTTATTTATTGTCATTATAGGAGATAGTAGTGTTATTCCTATTTTATATATTGTTTTATTATGCTAATGAGTTTTATTATATCTTTGTGATATTAAGCATATAATTCTATATTTAGGCAATCTATTTTCCTTTTGATATTTTATTCTCATATTTTTATGATTAGAAACAAGGTCCTAGCTCATTATTGCTATCTTGTATGGGTGCTTATCTAAGTTTATGCCTTTACTTTTTCAATCTCTCGATGTAAATTGAAGGGATATATTTATTTAAAGTCATGTGTGGTGCATAACAATGTTTTATCCTGGGTTTTTGATGTTTTAAAGATGATGCATGAGCCAACCTTGCCTTCATTTGTGCTCTTTATAAATTAGAATGTTTGTGATATGTAATCTTAAAACAGGCAAAACTCTCTATACATATTGCCGCTCAGTGCAAGCCAGAGTAATCAATGGAAGCCAGAAGGCTTGTGCATAAAATCCCCATCTAGTGCTTACTCATCCAATATCCCTAGACTAGTCTGGGGATATTGGATGACTAGGCACTAGATGGGGGTTTTGTGCACAAGCCTTCTGGCATCCATTGATTACTCTGGCTTGCATCAAGTGGCACTATGTATAGAGAGTTTTGCCTGTTTTAATAAAAGTTATAAGCAAGCATAGGAAATAGTGATCATGTGATGTTTATTGATTTATAGGTAGATCTTGTTGATATGCCTAACCAGCATATCCAGATGTTTTAAAACCCATGTTATTACATTTATAATTGTTCATGTGACTATAAAAAATGTAAACATCTTCAAAATTTATTGTTATCAAAAACTAGTAATATTTTATTTTATTTAGAGTTATTGAATATATTTCACATAGGGACTATATAGAATGTGAGTTTATTAAAAGAGAGAACTTTACTGAATCTATAAGAAATCACATTAAGATTTCTTATTTACTGATTATTTTTATTAGTATTTTAAATTGTAAACTATAAATTTATTTTTCATCTGGGAATATTGTAATTTATAAAGTTTATTAAATAAATAACTTAATGTTTACTTTTCCATATCATAAATGTCAATAAATATTATTTTAATTATTAACTTATGATTTCTTATCTTTTTCATCATCATGCGCATTCTCAGAAATCCAACCACACTACACATCTTATATATTAAGGGATAAGAAAATATGATATAAACATTACTTTATTAAATTAAATTGTTGTCATTAAAATAACATTCATAAAAAAGATTTTATCTTAAATTAAAATGATAAGATCGTTTTCTTCATCTATTATAAGATCACTTTACTTTATTCATCTTGAGTTAAGATCATAAGATTATTTTAGTTTGGTATAAAATTATCAGAAAATCTGTTGGTGTGATATTTGGGTACAACAAAATCCTTTCTACTCATAATATCATAAATGTCATTCTAGTAGTTATAATTATATTTAATATAAGAGTTTTTACATTTAATTTTAAATTTAATAATTATTTGATTTGCTCTTAAGATATCATGTTAAAGATAAGATCAAATCGTATGGCCATTATGTGTCACTAAGATCACATTCTTGGTTTGCTTCTAAAAAATGAAAGAAGAATAGGATTATTGATTATTGAAGAAGTCATTATCGAATGAAGCCTGAGATTTGATTATCATAATTATTTTAAGAAAGAATTATGTGCCTGGGATAAAATATTTTAAGAAAGAATTATGTTGTAAGGGAGACATGGGTTATTTTGCACAAGAATTGCAATGCCTGAGATTTAATTATTTATAATGATACATTGTAATTATGAGAATTAATTTCATTTTAGATGTGTTAGATTAAGAGTATTAAAAGTAACCTAACTTTTTGTGTAATGGGCTGCATATGATTTTAAGAATTGTTGTGTTAAAGAAAGAGTATTACAACACCCTCCTCCTGATAAGATTAAACCACTAAACATCACATGATCACTATATCATACTAGCACATAATTGTTATTAAGCAAGACAAAACTCTCTCCGTACAGTAGTGCCACCCTGTGCCAATCAGAGTAATCAATGTATGCCAGAAGCCTGCCTAATAGGATAGTGGTGGTTATGGTTGTTAAAGAGCTAAAGCCACCAAAATACATGGGTACTGAATTGAGTTCAGACCCATATGACTATATAAGCTATTGAGCTTAGATTGAAAAATATTATTGTGTTTTCAATTTCATTCTAATAGTTTTGTAGTTAAGTGGAGATAAAAGGTGTTTGCTGGAGGATTGCATTAGATCCTAAGATCTAGGTGCAATGCTCTCAGATCCAAGGCTCCTCACTGATGATGGCCACAAGCCAGAAACTAGTCTGGGGATATTGGATGAGTAGGCATTAGATAGGAATTTTATGCACAAGCCTTCTGGCATCCATTGATGACTCTGATTGGCACAGGGTGGCACTACTGTATGGAGAGAGTTTTGCCTTGTTTAATTTAACTCCTGATAAGATGTGATATGTTGGACTATTGCCATCATTTATGAGTGAATGTTGAATGTATAGAAAATTTTAAACTTTATTTAAACTTTCCAAATACAAACAACTTGTTAGTAATAACACACAAATAGATAATACAGGTTAGTAATTACACAAGGTTTCGAATAGTATTATTCTCCACTCTTCTTCAGGTGTTGCTGGCCTATATGCACAGTGACAATATTAGCTTCGAAGTTGAACTCACACCTTTAGATTATTGAATATTGAATTTTAAGGCAAATGCTCTACCAACTGAGCTATTCTGTAATTACTAACCTGTATTGTCTATTTGTGTGTTATTACTAACAAGTTGTTTGTATTTGGAAAGTTTAAATAAAGTTTAAAATTTTCTATACATTCAACATTTACTCATAAATGATGGCAATAGCCCAACATATCACATCTTATAATATACCATCATTACAAACCTTCAGACAAATATTCTCCTCCTGATGTTTTGTTTACTAAAGCAGAGCATTAGAACTCTTGTTTTGATTTGATGTTTGCATTTGTCTTGATGGATTTATGTTTTAAAACTACATATATAAGAGCTAGCTTAGATTTTGAACTGATCTTTCAATTAGCTATGTATTATAACCACAAGCTTATTATATTGCTATATTTAGCATGAAGTTTAGCTTGCTTCTATTGTTTATGTTGTATATTATTGTTTTTGTCACTGTTGGTTATTATTATGTTATATTTTATTTCATTGCCTGACTCATTCAGTTCTTTTGAGCTATAAAATATATATATATTAAAGAGGGCTTTTATTCACATAAATGCACTAAAAAATAAAAAAATTCCCAACTCATGTTTAGAAATGGTCCTTGAATTTTTTATTTTCTACTTTTTAATTTTATATAGTTTCTAGAAATTATGAATGAAGAATGTTTAGATAAAATGTAATATCACACAAGTGGTAGTAATATAAAAGATACTGAATCCCATATAAAATTTAAAAAAAATATCACTAATTTTTTGCTAAAATTGATTCCAAACTAAAAAATGTATATAAGCAAAGTTGCATTTAAATTGGAAAATGAGTGAAAATTGAGTTTCAAGATTTCTTAGACAGACCGAACAACAATTGTTACATTTTCATTTACCATTGTCACACTTCCTCCACTCACAACTTTGAGGCCATCCATTTCAGATAAATACAATAAGGATTATTATTAATCATTTTCGAAACTAGAGATTATCTCTAGCACAGATATAAACTTTAAACCTCAGTTAAAGATTAATATATCTGATTTTTTTTATTTCACACACACAGGGAATTATTCACCTTTCTTTTTCCCATGTGTAATATCTTATAGATATAATAAACACCTCCATACTTCCCCATTCTTTTCAAATTCATATAAACAAAGATATAATAAAAGACAAATGACCCCCAAGATGCATTTTGTGCTGAATCAGCACTTAACAATAACAATAAGTTAAATAAAAATATAAGTGTATATATATATAATAACTGTATTGGACGTGTAAATATGAAAGCTCCATTTCAGAAAAATTAAATCATCAAAGAAATTTAAAATTTTATTGTAATAAAAATTACTGTTCCAGCTTTTTTTTTTTTAAAAAAAAAAATCAATTACTTGCTAAACGTGACAAATAAATATGCAAGAGGATTCATATTATATTTAATTTAAGTAAAAACTACACAATAAAAAAGTTCCATCTTTACCATAATAAAAGTTACTATTCAGTTTTTTTTTAAAAAAAAAATTGTGATCATCTACTAAATGTGACAAATAACCTTGAGTGTAACAGAGATGTCTAATGTTCTGGAAAACTTTGCAATTAAGCAAATGTGAATTTATAGCAGTCATTTATATCTCAGAGTTTAGATGCAGTTTAAAATTTGGAATGTTAAATGAAACTATTTTATACATTTAAAATTATATAAATGAAAATACAAATACAGTATATTAAAATAAGAAAATTATTAGATTTTTATAAATTTATAATTTTTAAACACTTCAGACAATAATTTTATAACATTATTATTTTATTTACCATTTCATTTTAGTTGATAGAACATTTATTTTAATGTCTTATTTATATAAATAAAAGAATATTAAATATTTCATAACAATAAAGAATGTTAACACAGAGGTAAAAATCTCCATACAGTAACACCACTCAGTGCAAGCCAGAATAATCAACGGATGCAAGAAGGTTTGTGCATAAAATCCCTATCTAGTGCCTATCCAGACTAGTTTCTAGCATGTGGTTTTAATCAGTGAGGAGCCTTGGATCTGAGAGCACTGCTTCTAGGATCTTTGGATCTAATACAACTCTCCAGCAGCCACTTTTAACTTTTTTAATTAACTATTAAGCTTTGAATCCAAAATAAAAACTCAATAATGTTTTAAATTCAAGCTGATTTGCTTGTGTAGTCATACAGTTCTGAACTTAGTTTAGCATCTATACATTTTGGTGTCTTTGGTTCTTTAATAACCACAGTCATCATATTTGATCATCTAATGTTTAGTGGTTTAATAAACAATGTTGTTGATGCTTTTAAAAATAATAAAGAAACAACAAAAAAGTACTGAAAATTAGTATTTTAAATTCAATTTATTAATACAATAAGTCAAGGATCTATTATGTCCTAAATGAAATAAGAATTCATTGTCACACAATCAGCAATTAAGACTTGCTTTGTATGTTGTGATATATTTAAGTACTTATGTCAAATACAAATGTTAAATACAGGTGGAAACATAATGGATGAAATTAATCATATAATTAAATTTGGTTGGAATGCTTTTTATAGAAATAACTTAATATTAAAAGGAAACATGCCTATGTGTTTGAAAAGGAAGGTTTTTAATAAATGTGTTTTACCAATTCTTACTTATGGATCTGAGACTTGGACACTTAATAGAATAGCAATACAGAGACTCCAGATCATTCAAAGAAGTATGGAGAGATGCATGTTTGGAGTAATAAGAAGAGATTGAAAATGCAATGTATGGGTAAGAGAACAAACAAGTGTTACTGACAACATTGAAAAAATTAAGACTGAAGTAGAGTTGGGCTGGAGATATTGCTAAAAGAGATAATAGATGGACAATTAAAATCTTAAACTGGATTCCAAGAGATTGTAAAAATCCAGAAACAGAGTACATATGAGATGGTTGGATGAAATAAGAAAATGTGCAGGGGTGGTGTGGAAAAGAGAGACTAGAGATCAGAGAAGTAGTATTGAATTTGGAGACCTTCGTCCTGCAATGGATTGATAATGGTTGATAATGATGATGACTTATGTTAAAAGTCATGCAAAAAAAAAATCAACAAAATATGTCAATGTCTTTAACAAATAAACACACTAAGTTATGACTTAAAATGTGAATCATTTATTTTATTTGTTACATATAGATCTATGATATATAGTAAAATAAGCTCATTTAAATATATATATAACCGTTCCTAACAGCTTAATATATTCATAAATATTTAACAACAACAAAAAAAACCTGAAATGTATATACACTTTAAAATCAATTTTTGTATGAAAAAAGTAATTTACAGAATAGATTTAAATTAGGCTACTAAAAATTTAAAATCCTAAAAAGAAGAATAAAATCAATAAAATATTGTCATTAATATTAAATAAAAATTTAAAAATATATAATATTGAGGTGAATTGGTTTAATGGCACACAACTTAATGTGTGTGTATATATTTAAAGCTTAATGGAAAAATTATCACAGACAAAATTTAGGTATATAATTATAAAAAATAAAGTGTGGAGTAACTTAAGTATTAATTAATCAGTAAAATTTAGTGATATTTTTGAAGGACTATTAATTATTTAAGATTAAATATATATAAAAAATCTCTGGTTAGTACAAATATTTTATTTCTGATTTTGACAAAAAAGTACAAATTTTAATGTAACAAAGAAAGAAAAATATTTTTGTTTGTAATAATAATAATTATAGAATTAAATCTGTAATCTTTTTTTTTACTTAAAGGATTAGGAAATTTTAAAGGATTAAGACATTTAAAATCTATTTTTATTTTAATGAATGTAAGTTAAAAAATAAAACAATGACAATTTAATTGCTATTTTATGTTCATTAATCAATAATTAAAATACTTTCCATTAATCCTCTTGTGGAGAAGTAAAGCAGGACAGCCTCTCCATGATTTCACAGCCCAATATTATGAAACAGACAGTTGGAATTTAAACTGAAGCGAGTTGAAAACTGTATCATTCATCTTGTCTATCTACTATTTAGGGCATATCTTAGCAGCAATCTATGTAAGAAGTCGGCCTACTGATATTGAGATTCCAGTGATATATGATTTATCTATGCCAAAGCATTAATATTTTACTTACATATGAAACATAGATGAAAGAAATGGGAAAGTGAGCAAAATCTACATTAACATTAAATGTTATATATATATAAAAAACATTAAATGTTTTATATCAAGCACTAATTCTGTCATTGACAAAAAATTTATTTCTGTTTACTATCTAAAAATATTTAACTAACCTGTATTGTTTTGATTTGTTTTTAAAGTAAACTTAAATAAACCAAATAAATTAAGTGTACTAATGAGAATAAGTGTTCAACAAGAAAATAAAATGCAACTGACAACCAGTGAAAAAAGATCTAGAGCTGATGTGTCCAACATGTCGATCATGATCGACTGGTCAATCTCCAAGAAATTTTAAGTCAATCGCACAAGCAAAAATAAAAGTTTATATAAAAAAGATTTTATCTTTAAAAACTAAAATTTCAAAAAAAAAATTTTGAAAAGCAACCATTGATATTAGAGATTTTTTTATTTGAATTTGAAATCCAATTTAAAACTAAAGCTTGTAAAAAACAATTAAATAAAAAATTGAAGAAAGCAATCAATAAATTTACTATCATTTCATTTCTTCATGTCTATTTTGGTTATAGCAATACAAAAAAAAAAGTTTATTTTTGAATTTTCAGTTAAGCAGGCAGACTAGTTTTGACATTTTGATTTTTTGAAATAATTTTTAAAAAGTTTTGTTCAATTGTGAAAAGTAGTTTCGATACGTAAATTTAATATTATTAAAATTACCCCAAATCCAAAATTCAACTAGACTAGCATAAAAATAATATTAAAACACAACCAAAGGTTTCACTGCTACAAGCAGACTTCTCAAGTGTAAAGAACTATAAAAACTACACAATATATATAATATTAAAAACTACCCACAAATCCATTCACTTCCCATCCACCCTTAATATTAAAAGAACTCTTAAATAAGTTAATTGCATCAGAATAATAATTTTTCAATAATAAAGACTCTTTAATTCTTCTTTTGATTTCATTTCTCTCAAAGAAGACAACCTTAGCTTCATCAAAATCAATAGTGTGGCCTGTATCCTTTTCATGGACATACAAAGCAGAACTAAGATATCTATTTCTAACTCTACTTTTATGAACCTTTATTCTTTCATTTAAACTCAAACTACTCTGACCTATGTAAACCTTTTTACAAAATAAATAAGGGATATTATATGAGTATTTTTTATTAATAATACTTATTTTATGGCAAAAATTAAATTATTTTATTTTTTCCCCCCATAATGAGCAATAAAAAAGCAAAAGTATATCATTTCAATAATGATTGGGAAGAAGTTTTTATTCATCATGTATAAAGAAAAGTGTTCAAGTTTATTGTGTAATTTTACTGTAGCTATACTGGAAAAAGATAATCTAAACAGACATTTTACTACTATTCATCCATGTTTTGATCAAGACTTTCCCCTGAAATCTATGATAAGAAAATCTGAAATACAAAGATCTCAAAATTCACAGCAATCTTCATTCAAAAAAAGTTGTTGTAAATCAACAATGGCAAAGATGGCATACATCTCTCCATGTATTTCAAATTTTTATAAAGCCTTTTACGGATTGTGAGATATTTAAAGAGGCTTTTTTGGCTGCAGCAGATAGTTTACTTCATAATTTAAAAAATAAAATGGAGATTGTTGATGCTACCCCAAAAATACAACTTTCCAGACAAACTGTAACAAGATGAGTTTTTAAGAACAGAACTTAAATGGGATTTTGAAAATTGTTCATGGCTTTCACTTTAAATTGATGAGGCAACTTACAGTTGCGATATGTACTAGCTTAGTATATTTGTACATTTAGTATTTTCTGATTTGACTGTAAAAGAAGAATTTCTCAAAATCCTATCTTTAAAAAAGCAAACCAGAGGAGAGGACATCTACAATATTTTTAAAGCTTTCATAATATCCTAAAATATTTCTTTTAAGAAGCTCATTTCCATTACTACAGATGGTGCTTCTTCTATGACTGTTTGTGAAAATTGATTTTTAGCATTTTGGAAGAGAAATGTTGATTTTCCTAACTTTATTTCATACCACTTCATAATTTATCAGCAATCATTATGCAGTAAAATGTTGAACTTTGATGTTGTTATGAATACAACTATTAAATAATCAATTTGATTATAGGGTGAAAGCATTGCAAAGAAGATTGTTTCAGTCATTTTTAGATAGGATTGATGCAGATTATGGTAACTTAGTTTTCCATAATTCAGTCAGATGGTTTAAAAAAGCTAATGTTTTGGAAAGATTCCACAAGCTGTTGCCACATATAAAAGATTTTCTGGATGAAAAAAAAAAGATCATTGTGCTGTGGTGTGGCTGCAAAAGTTAGCATTTTTAATGGATCTAACAACCAAATGAAATCTAGATTTGCAAGGGCAAAACAAAACAATAACCAACATGATTAACTCCATTGATATATTTAAAATGAAATTGGAAATGTGGATTTCTCAAATTAATAAAAAAGATTTGAAACATTTTGAAAATTTAAAAGAAGAAATTTGGTCAAACATAGAAACATGTGATTACCAAGAATTTGGAAATATTTTGCAAAACATTCTTCTGCAATTTCAACAATGATTTCAAGACTTGGAAAAACTTTGATCAATTACTTCATTTTTCATGTTATCATTCTCTAAAATAAATATAAAAAAATCAAACTGTTCTAATCGCAGAAGTATTTAATATGATTATAGGTACCTTGGAAAATTAATTGAATTACAAAATGACATTAGATTGAAATCACATGATTAATTTGATATAGGGAAGTATATTACCATTGAAAATTATCCGCTATTGAAAGATGTATATCTTAGACTTCATTCATGTTTTGCATCCATGTATTTATGTGAATCATCGTTTTCTCATATGAACTATATAAAATCTAAATATCATATTTATATGACTGAAAATCATCTTAATGACTGTTTATGCTTGGCTGTTTCTAATTATGAACCAAATTACATAAAAATAGCTAATAATCTTCAATGTCAATCATCACATTATATAAATTTGTTTAAAATTTTAACTATATTTGTTTATTTCATTTATAAATTGATTCATTTTGCACCCCCCCCCTATTTAGTCTAAGTCAATCACCATTTATTTGGAAAATAAAAAATAGCTCTTAGGTTAGGCTCACCTGATCTAGAGAATAGAAACTCTAGATATATTTTCTTTAAATTCTGTTATGTCATTCAGAGAGCATTTTATTTTACAGTTAGAAAAATATAATGAAATTATTAGTGATTGAGTTAATGCTTTTACATTTTCTATAATTAGATTGTGAAAATAGTTTGGTTTATATGTTAAATAAAATTGAAAATTAAGAATTGAAATATTTTATGTATGTGTTCACATTACAGATATTTAGTATTTACATACATTTTAAATAAGATATTTAACATATTAGTGATTGAAATATTTTTATAGCAGATTATGCACTTCTATACGCATACATTTAACAATGAATTGTTTATACTGAAACAGTAAGGTCTGCTTTGCAGGTCTTTGTTTCACCTTTTCTCACCTATTTCCTACCTCATACCTTAGTTTGAACCCCAATCTATCGTAGTGTGTCTGCAATACGCTTATATACCGAAAATCCCACCTAATTTTAAACCACGAGTACAATGCTCATATTATATATATAAGTCATTCCCAAATAAATAAAAGATTATAGATTATGTATATGTTCACATAATTTTGATTTATTAAAAAGTAGGTTATATAAGTCGTAATTGCGCACACACTATGATATGCATTTTAAACATATCAAAATTATAAATTGTTAAAGTTATTTTGTTTGAATCTATTTACAAATATATTACTGTCGTAATATATTTTGATTTAAAATAAAATTCATTTAGTAAATATTCGTTTAGTAAATAGATTCAAATATTGCAATTTAAAAAGTAAAATCATTTTCTTTAATTTAATAAAAGTTATTCCAAATATTTCTGTTAAAATAAATGATGGACAATAGTTTAATTAGTTAATATTATATATGTTTATCTAAAAACAGCAGATGTCCACTTAAGGTTTTCTTTAATTAGTAAAAGTAATTTTTAATTAAATCTAGTTTGTAATCCGAATGTCGACAGGGAAATTAACTAAAGAAATTAATTAATGTTGAATTCCTTTAGACATTTGGATAGATTTAATTACAGCTGATAAGTCCGATATATTTTTGTAATGCTCCAGGGCAGTTCTATTGTTAAAGTTTACTATAAAAAGAAGGGTTTTCTTTTGTCCTGGAGTTTGTATTCTAATGTTTCTAAGAGAAATCATTCTGAGTTCTATTCTAATAATTTGCTAACCTTGACATGACAGAGTAGAGGCGTTAAGATGGCTATGTCCCCTCAGAATAGCCAGCCGCTGCTCCAGACCATCGGAAGCTATCACATAGGGAACCACGGAACTGCTGCTGCTGCCAAAAATATGAACATTTCCAGATTTTGCTGTTAAATTATATAAAAACCTGCCGACCATCAATCTACCTAAATGTGTCTCCAGAGGTAACCCTAAATTAACCCAAGAGCTCTTGTGATTCCTACTAACATGCTATAGCTATTCTAAATTGTTTTCTGAAAATTCACATAACTTTATTATGTACTTCTTTAAAGTGTTCAAATATAATCAACCGTTTTGCTCTATCCTTGGGTTAATATTTCCTATTTATAAAGCTTTCTTTTATTTTATTATGATAATGTGTCAGAATCGTCTTTGACGGAGTGAATTATTCCCTTTATTGAAAGTAAGATGCTGCTATTAAGGCATATTTTAAATTTATAATTTTCCAATTTTATTATCTTGCAAATCACTCGTTCGAGGGCGATTCTTTTCTTTACTATATAATATAATCACATAGTTTAAAATCTACATGTTATTGATTTTAATCTAATATGAGAGTATGTGCAAGGTCAATGATTAAATGTGTCCCCTAATGCATGATTGCGTATATAAATCTATACTTACTTTTCAAACCCGCAAGCATGCATTTTCCTATTTTAATTACCGTGTTCTACTTTAATTACAAGGTTCATCATTGACGTTGAGAATGTGCGGACCCTTTTAAATGAAGTTCTGGGAATTTGATTGGGCATTTCTCTTAATCCAAGTAAAACCCATTCAGTATGTTTTATATACACTAGTCTTGTATTGCTGGTAAATGAATTGTTTGTTGAGACCGCTTTGTTTTATTTTTCCAAGGATTCTTTACACGGCAAAGTCTGTTCTTTTCACTTATTGCAAGTTTCCAGGCAGAGGGTGTCCCAAATGACACCCCTGGGAATTAAACGCAATCATCACACAGTCGCTAAGTTTTGGCTGTTCATAAAATACTTTCCTATGGGTTAGCGGCAAGATGCCCTCCGTAATTATCCCAGATCTTCAATATTGTTTTATTTTATATTTATTTTACAAAGCATCCATGACTTAAACGTGTCACACCCTCCAACTTTAATAAATTCATTATCAGCAATACTGACCTCCCAATGCAACTCTATTATTATTATTCTCAAATAAATGCTTTGATCACATTCCCACTTTGTTGCTTAGTAAGCTTTTGTCCGTGCTATTCTCGAAATCAATAAATATTTTAGAACACTTAATTTCAAATATTTTCTTAAACTTGTATAATTACTCAAAGCATCTTGCACATGTTCCTATCTCTTCAAGCACATTATCGTAATGTTATTAGCCCGAGGATTAGAATATATCACTTTGCTTTAAAACCTTTTGTCATTTATTGAAATTAATGCCAATAATTATTTAATACGCGTCCCTGTCTCATATAAGCAGACAGTGGCGTTAAATATATAATTTATATGAATAAATTTTGTGAAATTATTTAAAACTAAATTTGATTTCTTATTTTATTTGATTCCTATCACTGTCTCAGTCTATATATATATTTTCTGCATTTCTTTTGTAAATCCATAGACGTTAATTAGCCAGTCAAACTTCTTTTAGTATAGTCTTTTGTTTCTCCCTGACCACCAGGCACCGGTCAAAGGTCATACTAGCAGTGGCATCAGATGCGTTGTCATGTAGATGGTGCTGTGAAATTTGGGCTTTAGATTCGAACTTAGTATATCTAGAAGGCAACCCCTCCTAGAATGTTCAGTTTCGTGTCTGGGGTTTGAATTCTGCAGTGTGTTAGTGAGATAGACGATTCTGACTGTTACATAGTAAATTTTTTTTTCCGGGTCCATGCAGCAGTTCCAGGGTTCCCTGTGTGATAACTTCCGATGGTCTACGGCAGCAGATGACCATTCCGGAGAGAAATAGCCTTCTCGTGCTCTACTCTGTCATGTCAAGATTTACAAATTACAAATACAGTTGTGGACATTTTTTGATTTCGTGAAAAATTTTTATGTGATGAAGCTTGTTTAGCTGGGTTTGATGTCCTGTGTCCTGGACATCATTTTTTTCATTTGCCGAATCATTGGACTCTAATTTCTGGTTCTGGGATTCATCTGTTAATGACCCTACCGAGTTCAAGTCTGTTTCATCTTTTCTTGGTTCAATGACCCTTTTATCATTCTTCATGCAGCATTTTTCAAATGCAAGTCGGAGGGCTTTCTGTTCCTCTCTCACTTGTGCCAATTCGTGGATGAGTTTGGCCAACTCTTTACATTCCTCAGCTCTCCTGCGGATTTGGTCTTCTTCCCATCGTTTCACTCTTTCTTCACTTTGCTCCCACATCTCTATAAGATTCCGGAATTGGATCTCATTAGTATCCGTATTTTCCATGGCCTTGGATGATTATCATGATCAATGATGATGATGACTTTTATTTTATTGCTAAATATTTAATATATCCTAAAAAAAAATTTTTTTTAACGAATAGGTGTACTTTTAAAACAATGTATAGCACTGATAAGAAAATTTTTAAAATGGTTTTACGTTGAGCTTACTAAAACTAATACGGTTAAAAAATACTATTACTATATTTTCCTTGTTTGATTCTCTGCGATTATTACGTTTGACTTCAAATTTTATTAATGGCTAATAGGCTATCTTCCTCTCGGTTCTGTTGGCCTAATTGCTGCTTTTACATTTATCACTAAAACCCCAACTACTGCCCTCTTACTACTGCTAAAATTTCTCGCTTAAATCTGCTGCCAACATATATATTTTTAACTGCCCGTATATATAAAATCTCTTAAATTCTACCTGTTAAAATATTTTGCTAACATATATATTTTTAAACTCAAGCAATTTTATTTATATACGTTAACATTCGCTAGATCCGGGTATACTTATTTCGTTCCTTCTTATTTAAGACTAGCATACATATAATGTTATTTACATAATTATTGATCCGATTCACGTCTCATTATTTGGTCTAGGAAAAATTTACACACATTGGAAAAAACAAATTACATATAAAGAATTTAGCCTGGTGACAAAATTTATTTTAGAAGTAACTCCGTTTAGTGAAATTACCCTTGGGCGCCATGTCACCAGTTAAAAATATCCATAGACTGTTAGCTTCCCAAAATTAATTTTAAATAATTCCATTTAACTATGGGCACTCGTTAAAACATTCACATTTTTTTTATTGATTACATTTGATTTATAATTATTTCTGAATTCCATATGATAGCCTATTATATCTAGGTCATTACCGTACAAAATTATTATTATGCTATCTTGCGCATTGAGCCGATAAAACTTTATTTTGAGAGTAAAATACAATATTTGAAATATTCATAGATTGTCACAATATTCACTTGGGACAATATTTAAGTAATTTACGCTATGCGTACATAGCGTGATTTAAGTGAAACAATATATACAGATGGCTCGTATAGCACTATAGCAAGTTTGGACAAGTTCTGATTATATAGAATAAGTAATTGAATGCCCGAGTCAAACAAAATACATGAAATATACACGCAAATAGATAATATAGAGTTTGAAAAATATTATATATCAAAAATATAAAGGATTTGAGTGATTACATACGAAACAAAATGCTAAAATTAAGCTACAGGGATGTGAGTGTTTAAATATTCGAGGCTCCACATTTGGGCAAGCCATGGACCCGGAAAAAAAAATTACTATGTAACAGTCAGAATCGTCTATCTCGCTAACACACTGCAGAATTCAAACCCCAGACACGAAACTGAACATTCTAGGAGGGGTTGCCTTCTAGATATACTAAGTTCGAATCTAAAGCCCAAATTTCACAGCGCCATCTACGTGACAACGCATCTGATGCCACTACTAGTATGACCTTTGACCGGTGCCTGGTGGTCAGGGAGAAACAAAAGACTCTATACTAAAAGAAGTTTGGGTGGCTAATTAACGTCTATGGATTTACAAAAGAAATGCAGAAAATATATATATATAGACCGAGACAGTGATAGGAATCAAATAAAATAAGAGATCAAATTTAGTTTTAAATAATTTCACAAAATTTATTCATATAAATTATATATATAATGCCACTGTCTGCTTATATGAGACAGGGACGCGTATTAAATAATTATTGGCATTATATTTCAATAAATGACAAAAGGTTTTAAAGCAAAGTGATATATTCTAATCCTCGGGCTAATAGCATTACGATAATGTGCTTGAAGAGATAGGAACATGTGCGAGGTGCTTTGAGTAATTATACAAGTTTAAGAAAATATTTGAAATTAAGTGTTCTAAAATATTTATTGATTTCGAGAATAGCATGGACAAAAGCTTACTAAGCAACAAAGTGGGAATGTGATCAAAGCATTTATTTGAGAATAATAATAATAGAGTTGCATTGGGAGGTCAGTATTGCTGATAATGAATTTATTAAAGTTGGAGGGTGTGACACGTTTAAGTCATGGATGCTTTGTAAAATAAATATAAAATAAAACAATATTGAAGATCCGGAATAATTACGGAGGGCATCTCGCCGCTAACCCGTAGAAAAGTATTTTATGAACAGCCGAAACTTAGCGACTGTGTGACGATTGCGTTTAATTCCCAGGAGTGTCATTTGGGACACCCTCTGCCTGGAAACTTGCAATAAGCGAAAAGAACGGACTTTGCCGTGTAAAGAATCCTTGGAAAAATAAAACAAAGCGGTCTCAACAATCAATTCATTTACCAGCAATACGAGACTAGTGTATATAAAACATACTGAATGGGTTTTACTTGGATTAAGAGAAATGCCCAATCAAATTTCCAGAACTTCATTTAAAAGGGTCCGCACATTCTCGACATCAATGATGAACTTTGTAATTAAAGTAGAACATGGTAATTAAAATAGGAAAATGCATGCTTGCGGGTTTGAAAAGTAAGTATAGATTTATATACGCAATCATGCATTAGGGGACACATTTAATCATTGACCTCACACATACTCTCATATTAGATTAAAATCAATAACATGTAGATTTTAAACTATACGATTATATTATATATTAAAGAAAAGAATCACCCTCGAACGAGTGATTTGCAAGATAATAAAATTGGAAAATTATAAATTTAAAATATGCCTTAATAGCAGCGTCTTACTTTCAATAAAGGGAATAGTTCACTCGGTCAAAGACGATTCTGACACATTATCATAATAAAATAAAAGAAAGCTTTATAAATAGAAAGTATTAACCCAAGGATAGAGCAAAATGGTTGATTATATTTGAACACTTTAAAGAAGTACATAATAAAGTTATGTGAAATTTCAGAAAACAATTTAGAATAGCTATAGCATGTTAGTAGGAATCACAAGAGCTCTTGGGTTAATTTAGGGTTACCTCTGGAGAAACATTTAGGTAGATTGATGGTCGGCAGGTTTTTATATAATTTAACAGCAAAATCTGGAAATGTTCATATTTTTGGCAGCAGCAGCAGTTCCGTGGTTCCCTATGTGACAGCTTCCGATGGTCTGGAGCAGCGGCTGGCTATTCTGAGGGGACATAGCCATCTTAACACCTCTACTCTGTCATGTCAAGGTTAGCAAATTATTAGAATAGAACTCAGAATGATTTCTCTTAGAAACATTAGAATACAAACTCCAGGACAAAAGAAAACCCTTCTTTTTATAGTAAACTTTAACAATAGAACTGCCCTGGAGCATTACAAAAATATATTGAACTTATCAGCTGTAATTAAATCTATCCGAATGTCTAAAGGAATTCAACATTAATTAATTTCTTTTGTTAATTTCCCTGTCGACATTCGGATTACAAACTAGATTTAATTAAAAATTACTTTTACTAATTAAAGAAAACCTTAAGTGGACATCTGCTGTTTTTAGATAAACTTATATAATATTAACTAATTAAACTATTGTCCATCATTTATTTTAACAGAAATATTTGGAATAACTTTTATTAAATTAAAGAAAATGATTTTACTTTTTAAATTGCAATATTTGAATCTATTTACTAAACGAATATTTACTAAATGAATTTTATTTTAAATCAAAATATATTACGACAGTAATATATTTGTAAATAGATTCAAACAAAATAACTTTAACAATTTATAATTTTGATATGTTTAAAATGCATATCATAGTGTGTGCGCAATTACGACTTATATAACCTACTTTTTAATAAATCAAAATTATGTGAACATATACATAATCTATAATCTTTTATTTATTTGGGAATGACTTATATATATAATATGAGCATTGTACTCGTGGTTTAAAATTAGGCGGATTTTTGGTATATAAGCGTATTGCAGACACACTACGATAGATTGGGGTTCAAACTAAGGTATGAGGTAGGAAATAGGTGAGAAAAGGTGAAACAAAGATCTGCAAAGCAGACCTTACTGTTTCAATATATTGTTAAAGTAGAATATTTGTTAGTTTATTAATAATTAGAATATTTTGTATTATTCACACATATGGATACTTATATTTGTGAGTGATATGTAATTATTTTTATATATTTGTATTTCAATTTATTGAAATATTTTCAGAAATTTGTAAATAATCAAAATCAGAATAATCTATTTGTATTTATTAAACATTTCAATTTTTCTAATTAATAAATGTATTAATCATTATTTCAAGTTATTCCAGTGAAATTATTTAATAACAACATAGTTTAAGAATTGAGTATATATTTTTTTGTTAATAGTCTCCAGAGTTCTTGTGATTCAAAATATGTGTATGTGTGGGGACATTTATGTGATTCTCTTTAGAATTATTTAGATGGCATTAATGTCCTTATGATGATAATAACTATGTATTGTTAGCTATATCTTGTGGCCCAGAATACTGATGATGATCAGCATTGATATGATTCCAGCACTTTTAATATAGAATTACTTATTATTATTATTATTATTATTATTAGCACTTATGTATGTATAGGCAGCAGAATTGTTGAAAATTACTCTTTTATAATATTATTTGCCAAGAATTATGTTAGCTTGATGATTAGCCGAATATTTTATCTTTGTTTAAATTCAGTCACAAAGGATGAATGCCAATGTTTGATGGTTGATTATATGTTGATTAATTATTTGATGATAATGTTGATTTAAGTATTTTCTTCTAATTCTCATTCTTTCCTCATTTATTGTATTCATATTTGTTTATGAATACTGATTTCCATATCTCTCATTATCTATTCATTTAGTATCATGATAATATATTTAAAATGTATTGTTTTATCGGTACTCATAATTTTTTAATAATTTTAAAATTATATTTTTATTTGACATTCCTTATAAATTTTTGATTCAAAGTATGTATAATACAATTAATCAAGTAATTCATTACTTTAAAATGTCAAAGAATTTAAGTGTAAGAATGTCTCATTCTTGCAATCCCAACTGGGTCATAAATCACTTAAATGTCTATAAGAAATATTAAGAATAAAAGTAAATATTAGCCAAACAATAACTATTTTGTATCAAATATAAAAATATTTTTCTAAATAATAATTTATCAAAATAAATAAAATTAAATCTTATTGTATCTTTAGAAAATAGAGAGTTAAAAAAAGAGCGAAACGACGTAAATTTTTGTTGAAATTACTTCGCCTTAATCACTTGTAATTCCAAGTAAGACCGGGATGATAGTATGTACACCATTCAGGTATAATTGTGTATATAAATCCTCTCACCAAATGCTATAAAAGCTACATAGCTTGGAAAACAATATGCATTGTTTTAGATTTGAGCTCTATTTTACTTTCAAATTGGAAATTCTTCAAATATGATAGTTTCCCTACATGTTTGAAAATTGTTTTTTATTTTCTATTTAAAAATTTTGATAAACAAACCTTGTTAAAAACTTTTTACTAAGCAGCTACTGTAAAGAGAAAGCGTGATAATAAAAATATCACGCAGTCAAAAAATAAAAATAAGAATATAAATTTAGAATCTATGAGAATTTTCCACTTCGAGAAGTAGCCAAATATGTTTATTTTTTCCTGAAAAACTCCAAAACAGACATAAATATTCAGAAATATAATTTTCTAAAACAATTTCATAAGATCGATGTATGGATCTTTATTTCTTTCTTGACAAATAAAATAAAATAATAAAACCAAGCAATAAATTTTGTTAACAAATATTTATCAAAAATAACTTCCCTAAATAATATTTTATTAAAATGTATTCAGTAGTGAATCATTGAAAAATGAAAATAAATAAATGTATGGAATCTTAATATTTATTCAGTATGAACTGTGGCAAATAAAATAAAAAACTTTTTTATTTTAGTAACATGAATGTTGTTGCAAGTTACATAATTTGGTCAATATAAGGGGAAAAGTTGTGATGTTTTGTTGTAGGAATGTATAATCTACGTAGAACAGAATTATAACACGTTTGACTGTTAGAGAAAATATGAATTCATTCTTTGGGGAGAAAATCTATAAGTTCTCTGAGAGAGATAAATGAAACTATTAACATTTTACTCACTGTTTAAGAATAGCCCATAGAGGCACAATTAGATGATTAGATAGTACATGGGAAATGTATAACATCACTTTAATGCTTATAAACCAATATTTAACTATATAAATTGGAGAATTATCATCTTAGAAAATAATAAGTGTTGTCTGGAAACAATGTTTGTGAATTGGAAAAAATTCCAAGTCATGGATACATTAATTAATTACAAATAGATTCATTCACTATTATGCATGAACTCTTTCTAAATAAATCACAATTTATATTAGCGCTAACAGTGCTTCTCTCCGGTGATCCAATGATAACGAGATTATTCAGTGCAGTGTGACTGGATGAAGTGATATATTATTTAAATCTAAAGCTGTGGGTGATTTTTCACATTCTCTCTTAAATAGAATTTCTTTTGTTATAAAATCTTTCTTATTTCATCATCATCATTATTATTATTTATTGAATACAATACTAGTCTAGAATTTTTACTATATTCAAAAACTCTTTCAACGTTATTAATTATAGATTATATTATTACCTCTCTTGGGGGGGGGGATTTCTGCATAATGTTTAACGTTTTAGTGAGACCAAAACGTTCCTTTCAATTTTTGATTCAACATTATTTGTGTATTACGTTTTTATCCAAAAGTAGAGTAAGTAAAAGATGCCTACTGTCATATGTTGACTTGTTCATTATCAATGACAGTTTTCTATTATTCTCAACACTTTGGTCTAGTGTCTTAATTACCTCTAATTGCAATAAGTTCTTTCATCATTATCTATTTTTTATATTTATTATTATATGTTAGACTATTTCCATCATCTAGTTTCAATTGGTAAATGTTTTTAGAAAAATTCAAACTATATTAAAAGTTTACAAATATGCATCATCTGTTGGTAATTGCACACGGATTAGTGTGTAACACAACATTTTTAGTAGCATCATTATTCTAACTTCTTCAAGTGTTTCTGGCCTGACTAGTGTCAGCCAGCATGGAAATAGAACCAATAACTTTTACAATGGTCTTCAACATTTTCACACCTGTGGACCGGCAAAAATAAGGATAAGATTTCATGGACTGGCAGAAGTTTACAGATAAATTTTCTTAAAGATGTAAACTGCTTAGCCTTAGATGAGCATAATTGTTATAACTGACCAATACAGCACACTAGTTACTGAACACTCTCGAGTTGCACAGTCATACTGCTACAGAAAACAGTACAATAACAATCATTCTCATTAATGTGCTTGAATTTCTACATTTATTATTTCATTGTTAAAACATGCAAGAATAAAATGCTATTCACCTGAATGTTGGGAAATATCACAGCTAGTGTAATTATATGACAATGATTATGATAAATGTAATATCTGTATTTAATGTTAAATATACAAAATGAATTTATATATATATGGAGTTTGTATAATAAAAAACTTTTTTTTTTTAATTTTGATTTTTTTTAGAAAAATAATAAAAAATTTAATTATACCCCCCTCCCTCCATAAATATCTGTGATAAATAGAAAAACAAATTAATTCATGTATGATTGATTACATTTTGTTTTCGTTCTGTAAAAATGTGATGAAAAAATAAATTAAAATTGTTTATATTAATTAAAAGTATAAAATCTTATTATTTTGTTATTACAAATTTTCCTGCCAATCTAGCGCTAACCAGAAGAAAACTTCTGCGGCCTGGCACCGATCTGCGGATCGGGGGTTGAAAACCACTGCTCTAACCAATTAGGCTATTATGTAAAAGGCAAGTCATGATTTGTCCACTTTTTCTTAATGTTAAGGTTAATAAATTATTACTAAACTTTATGGATTAATACACAGGTTGACTTATGGATTATTTACCATTGTCATGTTTACAGTTGGTTTTTAAATTTTATTTTTATTTTTTTACTTTTTTCAACCTGTCCAAAATTGTTTTCCCATTAATTTTGCTACTTGCATGTTCTGCTACTTTAGATATATCTGGTTTTTTCTCTCTAATCATTACTTCACGTATTTTGTTTTTCAATGGGTTGTTTATGTGACAGTGATATAAAAACTCCATAAGACAATTTAATGTGATAATTAATGTTTGGAAATTACTCATTAACCTCATCCTCAAGGAAAAATGGAGAAATCAACAAGACTTATATAGATAAGTATGTAGTATATATTAAGGCTATAACCTTAAGACTATGCACCTAGATGTGACAGTAGGGACCTCTACAAATCTTAACACAAGATTAACGACTTTAAAAGATAAGTATATAAAATTTCTGCAAACTGTTGCCTTTGATAGAATAGCTTAGTTGGTTAGCATTATCTTAAATCCAGTATTCAGAATCTAAAGATCATTGCTTATTTACTATGCTAGTATTGTCTCTGGTCAGGCCAGCAACATCTGAAGAAGAGAGAAGAATAGTATCACTTGAAGCATTGTAAGGTGTTATTACTATCAATTGAATGGATTTGAAAAGTTTAAATAAAATAAAATTAAAAAAAAACATTTAATAATTAAAGCTAAATGATAAAAATAATCCAATATATAATTACAAGAAACATCACCACAAATCTTCATTCAAATGCAGTGGCAGTTGGTGCACAAGCGCTACCTCACCTCTAGAAAAAAATGTATTAAATTTGTGCTTGAAAAATATCAATAATAATAACAATCATTTGATATGTTGCATATTTATTACGTAAATGCAACTAATTAAACCATTTTTAAAAATAATTGTTTTAAGATATATTCAAGATTCTATTCAATTATGGCAATACCAGAAATATCATATTTGGCAAATTACAGCAATTTTCTGTGAGATTTGTTTGCTTTTATCAATCTGCATAATTAGTGTCATTCATGGATGGAAGTTTATCCATATTTATTATAAAAAATATAAAATAATAAAAGAAATATTAATTTAAATATTTATCATGATGAATTAACATGTTGAATATATATATAAAAAAATATATTTTCCTAATTAACATTATATGAAACAATTGAAACAAAAAGTAAATGGCAATCTATTCCAGACATTATTATTTATCTAACAGCTATGATTGACATGGAAAAATAAAATGTCTGTAGTTGCAAAATTAGAAATGCTCTGTTTTGTTTTTCTTCCTTACTTTTTGGTGGCAATACTCTAATAAAATACTCTGCTTAAAAATATCACGGCCACCAATGTAAAATGTATATATTACAATCTATATTTTTTACATTAACTTTACCAGATTTCAGTAATTTAGCCAGCTATTTTGTCAAATTGGTCAGCCACCATGTATATGCAAAGTCTACAATTTCAATTTTTTACTGAAAGATAAACAAATTGAATTATTAAAAAATAGGTTGAAAAGTATTTATTCATATGCTATGTATTTGTCTGTAATACATATTCATTTTCAATTGTACATATATAAAAGCGCAAAATGTACAATTTTTCACTAAAAATTCATTTCATCTTCATATTACTTTTCATTCTTTCAAACGGTTTAAAGATGGCTACTGCCCCTAGTGAGAAAAATGTGCAGAGACCTAAACTACATAAACTAAAACTTCAAAATTACCCAAATTTTATCCAAACTGAGTTTCAAACAAGACTTAACTAAAAACATCATCACCAAAGAACTTATTTCAAAGTCTCCATCTCCTTGCCCTCTGGATCTTTCTCCTTTTCAGGCAATGGTTTGCTCTATCAAAGGTAAAAAGCAAGTCAAAAAGAACAACATGACCAATTATAATGGCATTCCAAGTACAAAGGGCAAAACTAAACTACTCATCTACAAAAGACAAAAATCAACCTGTTGCATCTAAGCATAACTCAGAAATCTCCTCATCCATCCCTGAAACCTCTAAAGACTTAACATATAGCCATTCCTCCAAAATTCATGTCATACATGGATTCTCCTATCAATCCATCAGGGCAACCAAGCCTATTAACATTGCTCCTTACCAAAGACTCTTCTTTGCCTGGATTACACACCTTTTCCACATCCCTTTTCCATTTCATATGTATTCCCTTCCCTTTCACCATATTGTACTTGAATTTCATTTTGCCATATAATTATCCCTTTGTAAATCTTTTTTAACTGTCGTGCATTTTGTCTTTTTGATGAATAAAAGCTTTCATCACACAGAAAAAAAAAAAATTATTTCAAAATAAACGAGAACAAAAAAATATATAGCCATAGTTTCTAAGATCTGAACATACCTGTGTTAGTTATTACAGAGTAGCCTATTGTTTAGTGAAAATAATTAAATTCATTACTTTACCCATTGACTGTCTAAATAATGTATATTAGATTCACAGCTGTGCTTATTATTTAAAATGTAAAAAAAAATCTCAAATCTATACTAAAAGTTCATTTTAAAAGTGAGAATAAAAGGCATCAATATTTGAATGCTTTTATCTTAATTATCCTGATATAACAAAACATATACAAAAAGAGTATAATTTTAATATATATAAAAAAATCTGACTTGTTAAAAAATTCTGTCGGTTTATTCATTATTGATTCTTAACAGTGCCTAAAACAAAATAAAAAGTTCTTCTCTAAACATTTTTATTTTCAAAACGTCAACCGAAAAAGAATAATGTTTAATTGTCTAATTTGTAGTCTGATCACAAACAGCTTATAAAAATGACACTATACTTATTATCAAACTTTCTGTCACATTCGAATAATCAAATAAATGTAAGCAGTAAATTTAAATTTGTTTTGTATTTAATTAATCTTCGTTACACTATATTTTCTTATAAACTATGCTAAATAATTACATTGAATTTTGTACACATCCTTTTTAAGTAATATTCACTAATAGATTGTTTAATGCATTAATTAATATTGTTCGAAATTATTATTATTTTTAATTAATAATCTTTTTAAGCAATAAGTACTGAACTATTTTGTAAGCATTTTTTATTATTATACTGTGCTTACAGATAGAATATATATATTGCTACAATTTTATCATAAATTAATCCAAACTTTGATCCAGGTCTCTCCATCTTTGTTCAGTAATTTCCAATATTAAATTACTACTATTTAAACTAAATATAATATAACAATTCGTCAATTATAAAACAGAGTTTCTTTAATATAAATAAATAAAATAATAACTAAATAATCAAATTATCATTTGGTTGTGTTACTATACTTGATAAAACAGCTATAGTTAAGGGGTATGAGTTAATTTCATTGGATGTGGTAGAATTATATGGATCAGTGGATCGATCTGCATCTATTACAATTTTGAGAGATAAATTGTGTGTTAAAGAAATGCCACAGGATAAGATATCTTTCATTATAGATGTTTTAAATTGTATAAGCAATGATATTGTTGAAGCACAAAGTTACTTATAAAGAATGGAAAAAAGATGGCCAACGGATTTGGCTGTAAGTGGACTATTAAGTAGTTTGTAGATAATTAAGAACAGCAAATTGTGCATCCCATATTAGTAAGAAATGATAACATTGTATTGTAGATATGTGGATGATGTTTTGATATATGGGCAACCAGACATTATAAAACAAATTTTTGATAGTTTGCAGAACCAGGATGGTTTAGTTTGGACAATAGAAAGAGAAAACAATTCTAGTATTAAATACCTGGATTTGTAAATATCAAGGGTAGATGATAAATTAGTATATAAAATGGTTGTAAAACATATAGATAATAGAGATTATTTTCATCCAATATCTAATGTTTCTTTAGTACACAAATTAGCTGATTTTAGAACCTTTTTAACATGTAATCAATGACTGTGTTCAAATGAAATCTTTAAGAAAGATAATATAAAATGTTATATGCAAGATTTAATACAAATGGGTTATAATTAACAAACGCTACTATCTACTATATTGAAGCATTATAAACAATGTTATAATAGTGATCATATAAATATGAATAATAAACCCTGGATGTCATTAGTTTTCATTCCCAATATTAATAAAAATATAATAAAAGTCAAGATTTCCAATTAGCATGGAGAACTCCACCTAACCTTAATAGATTAATAAATAATTCTAAGGAAATAATAAATAAGGAGGATAAAAGCAGTATTGTATACTCTATTAGATGCCCACAAATAAATTGTAGTGCAATATATGTTGGAGAAACCAAAACAAATATTAAATATCACCTTCAACAACATAAATATACATATAATAGAGCAAGAGATGATACAGTTTATTCAGCTTTATATGTTCACCAAAATAGTACAGGCCATATATGTAGTCCAAAGGATTTTACAATATTAATGCATGAAACACATGATAAAAAATGCAAGAGTAAAGAATCATATCTTATACAAAGTTCATCTTGTGCTATGAATTCAAAATTATCCAGCTTTCCAATTAGTTGTTCCTGGACAATACAATGAAATGTTAAATTCATCACCTAGGAAAAAATAGAACTTTTTACACTGCTTTGATAAGGACTCATAAGAGTTGAGAGCATTGGAAATATTATTTGTTATTATTTTATTTATTTATATTAAAGAAACTCTGTTTTAACAATTGACAAATTGTTATATTATATTTATGTTATATATTAATAGAAGTATTATTTATTTATTTATTTACTATTTAAAATACACTCACGTTTGACATTCTTTGGATATATATACCTTAATAACTAGTATTAACCAGTTTTTAGATTAGTGATTATATCATTTTTAACCCAAATATAAACGTTGCTTTCATTGTAGATAAATATACTTATTCTTCATATGATCATCATTCCCTATGCTTACATAAGCTGTTATAACAGAGGTAAAACTCTCCATATAAGTAGTGCCATCAATGCAAGCCAGAGTAATCAATGGATGCAAGAAGGTTTGTGCATAAAATCCCTATTTAGTATGTATCCATTCAATATCATGAAACTAGTTTCTAGATTGTGGCCTCCATCAGTGAGGAGACTTGGATCTGAGAGCACTGCATCTAGATCTTAGGACCTAATGCAACTCTCTAGCAGCTACCTTTTACATTTTTAGTTAACTATAATGCTACGAGTTCAAAATGATAACACAATAGTGTTTTTAATCCAAGCTCATTTGTTTGTATAGCCTGGTGACCAAAGACACCAAAATGTCTAGATGCTGAACTGAGTTCACATCTGTATGACTATTCAAGTGAATAAACTTGGGATTGAAAACATTATTGTGTTTTATTTTGGACTTATAGTTTTATAGTTACTAAAATATAAAAGGTGGCTTCTAGAGAGTTGCATTAGATCCTAAGATCTAGGTCTAATGCTTTCAGACCCAAGGCTCCTCACTGATGAAATCCAGAGCTAGAAACTAGTCTGGAGATTCTGGATGAGTAGACACTAGTTGGGAATTTTATGCACAAATCTTCTAGCATCCATTGATTACTCTATCTTGCACTGGGTTGCATTACTATGTGGAGAGTTTTGCCTCTATCTATTTTTATTAAATACAACTCCAAGTTATCATTAATATAATTCTATTCCTCTTTTCTTCCTATATATAATATAGACATATTCAAATTTCTATTTCATCACTTGCTTGTTAAACATATGAATAAAGACATCTGATTAAAAAAAGATATCCAAGATACCTTTACAGTTGAGCAACCAAAATGCATCTTGAAGATCATTTATCTTTTTAGATGTCTTTATGTTCTGTGATTTGGAACAATAGTAGAGAGACAGTTTAAAATTCATGCATTATAACTCAGTTCTCTCACTTTCAAACCTCTTTTAAATCATGATTGATAAAACCATTCTCTTATTCTACCCTTCATCATTTGATGTGTTTGTAAATTAAAAACAAACAAACAAAACAACATATCAAACTATACACAGTGATTACAAATCAAATACATTCAATAAGTATGATAATCACAAACATTCTAAATAAATTGAATTAGTAATGGAGTTGCATTTGCCCTCATCATTGATTTTAATTTTTTTAAGGAATGCCTGTGAAGATTAAGATACTAAATGCAATTTTTGTGTAATCTTTGTGTATTACTTTGGTTGATACTTATGTATT
Source organism: Epiperipatus broadwayi (assembly GCA_028023455.1). Lineage (NCBI taxonomy): Eukaryota > Metazoa > Onychophora > Udeonychophora > Euonychophora > Peripatidae > Epiperipatus > Epiperipatus broadwayi. Next base: position 339,215 of record JAQFVV010012509.1, on the reverse strand, counting down.
AGTTCAGCAATAGTAAAAGTCACCGGAACAAATAAATGTGTATATAAAGACTGAATTAAACACATTTACAATCTTATAAAAAGGAAATGAATTAATTTCACAGGTGAATATTCCTATGAGGTGAACGTTTTTATTTAAAATGGTGGTTTTTCAGCAAATTTTATGGTTAAACTGTGGCTGGGTTTCATTCAGCATTGTCAAAAGAGAATAGCCATTTGTAATGGAACATGGTTCAAGGTAAGAAAGTTCAGTTCATAGCAGTGATGCTAAAAAACATTTTGTAAGTGGAAAGAATTGCATGGCTAAAACGCATTGGTGGTCGAGAGGTCAGCGACAGCTAGTTTATAAGTAGTTGTCCCGGGTTAGCGGTTTCGCTTCCTGGCTGATGCTATGACACATGAGAAAAATATATATATATATTGGTTTATTGTTAAAAGTTTAATTGCTGGAAGATCATTTCTCACAAAAAATATAAATGCATGTTTGTTTCATTTCCACTAAATAAAGTTATAGGTGGATATTTTTAAAATAAAAAATCTTTATAAGTTTAGATGGTCCAAGATAATTTTCTCACAAAAACCGTAAATGCGTGTTAGTAAACATTTGCATCTTTTTATTTCCTTAAAGTCTCTATCTTATGGCTGAGTGAGAGTATCCTTGCAGATTGAACATCACTGCTTAATGGCGGATGATTATTTTTTATAGTTTGTTACAATAAATTAAGTTATAGATCGTTATTTTTCCAAATAAATATTGCCAGACTAATACGAATGTGAACTCTAGGATGAATACATAAGAACTTTTTTTTTTTCACGTCATAGCATCGGCCGGGACGCGAACCCGCAACCGTCTTGCAAGGCGGCTGCGATGACCTCTCGGCTAACAACGCTTGACAAAATACATAAGAACTTTTTGATTGATAAATGTATGATTTTCAGATTTATTTATTTTTTACATAATATTATTTTTATATTTTTTAACCCTATTATTATAAATATATATTTGTTTTTGCTTTTTTATGAAAATTATGAAACATCATTTTTCATAATTGTATCTTATTGCTATCTGGATGGATGATGGCTTCATTCTGTGGTAGAGTTAATACCAATAAATTATGATAGAGTGTGAATTTTTTTCTTATATTAGTTTTTAATGGGTCGTAAGTAGTTATTTTTAAAGTGATTTGTATTTTATTAAGGAATAAAGATTTAAAAATAATTATTATTTTTTACGATTTCTTTATGTGCGTTCAATTGTGATTATTGCATTCATCAGGTTTGTCATTCAACTAAAAATCTGTTTCTTATTTTTAAACCAAGATTCGTAAGACTTTGTACAAATAAAATTTTTTGTTTACTTGCAGAAATTTTAGCTAAAGTAGTTTGCTTGCTGCCTCCCTTACGGGAATATACAATCAATGCAAATGTTTTTCTTTTCAAAACACTGCATATATTAAATTATTTTGATGACCCAGCAATTACAGGAAGTGTACTATGATGTCTATATAAAAATGAAATGTACGATCCTACTGAAGATTCGTTTATCATGTTTTAAATCATTTAGTAATTGTGTGTGTGTGTGTGTGTAAGATCATACATTGGAAAAAAGATTTTATTTTATAAGCTTTTAGATTGTAAAGATTATTTTACATGTAAAGTCATGTTGAACAGATATGATCAATGAAAATCTCCTTCCTATAGAATAGATAATGCATGAACTAGATCACAGAAATCAATATTTTCTTTCTTTATTTGTTTTAAAAATACAATAAGAAAAGTATAAATCATTTATTTCAAAGGAAACCAAATTTTCATGTAAGAAAGTTTAAGAAAATAAATACTTTTGAACATTTTATTCATGTATATACATATATGTACGTTTATTTATGACTGAATGAAAAATAAATGGAAATTATCCTTCAAAATTTGCTTCACTAATACTTATTACTAATACTTCAACTAAATTAATCACTCTTTTTTTTAATTCTCTCTCTCTCTTTTTTTTTTTACTTTACTGTCTTCTATTTCTTAGGTAAGAACAAGACTCGGCCATCAGGAACCTTTCACATTGTGTCAGTTCTTACAAAGGGATGGTGTATTTATGTAATTGAATTACATGCCAAACAATTCTAATTCCAGTCTTTCTTTCTTTCTTTGATTTCTGACTTTTAAGGCATTTCCCCCCACTTTTTGAATTAGAGTAACCATAATCATTTATGGGAGGCTGCAAATGATAATGTTGCAGCATGTGTTGTGTGAAATATCTTTTTAAAAATAGTTGAAGTTATCTATTTTTTGTAATTTTTTTTTCTGTTTAAACACTGCCGAAGCTGATTTGTACGTATGGCATGTTAGAAACTGATTACAATAATAAATTTGTTTAAAGTGAGGAGTAATTTAAGTAACAGTAATAGGTATGTATATTTCCCAGTAGCTGAAGGGCAGAAGTGTTTTTTGTTCAAATATACAGTTTCAGGGGCACACTTCTACAAGTATTTATACTTTTATATATATTAAGAAAGATGTGTATTAGTTGTTAGGCTTAAAAAATTTTTAAAAATCGATTATTAATTTCATGTAAAAGATTTATTCAAAGTTTTTTCCTTCATCTATATTAGAACATCTAAAAGTGATATGCTTGAATTGTTTTTGTAGTTTATTAAAAGACAGCGTCTTTTTGTCACTATCATTTTGACAAAATCATCAAAATTTGGAATCTTCTTCAAACAGAACAACACACCTTGGAGTATTTGCAAACGCATGAGATCCTGCATTCCCAAAAATTATGTATTAATGGCCCCAACATGCCTTAGGGATTTTTAGCTGCTGACATGAACAATTCTCAACTATGCTTTTTCATTAATAAGCAATAACAAGTTTTGTTTATGTACTTTTTTTATTTATATTAATATTTCTTTTCTTTTTTTCTTAATTAAAAAAAATATTAACAAAGTGAAAATATTCTAAAAAAATTTGCCCTGAAATTGTCTTTCTTTAAAATAATACTAATTAAAAAATAACATTGGAAGTAGTAAATACCAGTCACTTCTTTTCAACCATTTTGCTGTAGACATTTACTGTATACCAGTCAAAGTGTATAATTGAACAAAAAAAATGCTTCCATCCTTTAAGTGTCACAGCATCGGCCGGGACGCGAACTCGCAACCTGGGCAACTACCTGCAAGTGCAGTCGCGCTGACCTCTCGACCACCAATGCAAGACTGCTTCCATCCTTTAACTACTGGGAAATATACAAATACCCAGTAATAAGAATAAAGTAGAATTGGAACTTACCGTTAACATAATAACAGGTGCATTGTTTCTTTTTATAAATTGCATATATAATAAAAACTTTTAAATATATTTTAAAAATATGCTAAAATTTCTATTTTTTATCTCATTTCCCCTAAAATTTATTTTAATACTAAAGCATTTCTTTAAACAAATGGATAATTTGTATCACTATTAGCAAAGCAAAAATAAATAAATAAATAAATAAATCTAATGGTCTTAAAGATTGCAATATTATTATTATTTTCACAATTTGTAATTAAAAATTGTTTTTTTCTCTTTTTTTTAATACATCTAAAAACATTTAAATATATATTTATTAATTATATTTATATATTGGAATATTTCCATCATCTATATAAATACAACTAAAATACCATCATCACAAATCTTCAGGAAAACAATATACTTATTCAGTCTTTATTATCAGTATCCTTTTTAAAAATGTTAATTAATGTCAGCGAATACCCTTTTAATTTTAAAATATAGTATAATAGAGTTGCATACTATATTGTATCTAACTACATGACTTCAATTATATGCTATCCAAAGAAAAATGTAAACAAACAAAAATATAAATAAACAAACACAAAACCCATTAAAATTTACAAATTTTATAATATTCAGCAACCATTTTTTCTTCTTTGAGTGCTATATGCAATTATGTATATATTAGTAAAATTTCTTCCGTTAATGTTGAAAACACATTTTATTCTTCTTTTATTATCTTTTGTGAATTCGATGTACCATATTTTGCATAATAAAATATTTTCTGAACATAATGCTAAAAGTTTTACAATATATTAGAATTATTATTTTAAAAACATCAAAATTATTAAAGAGATTTTAATTTATTGATAACAAGATCACTATTATGTTTCTATAAGAGAAAAAAGTTACTGAAAGAAAACTTGCCCAGAGTATATTTAATAGCTATCAAAGTCAGAAGTTTTATTAGTTGCTTTATTTTAAAAATAAAAATATGACAATTAGTTTTTCTTCATTATTCTTACTGCTTCAGAGTGTCCTGTCAATTTATTAAGAACTATAATATTATTATTTAAAATTTTGTTCAAACTATAATCTTGATTTATATTACTAAATATATATATGTGTTATATATTTATGGGTATGTTGAAAAGTACTGCCATTTTCAGTTGAATAACAATAGGTATTTTATTCTAATGACTGTTTATCAACAAAATGTGAGCTATTTTATGCTATATACATTGAATGCAAGGAAGGCTTGGAACAAATTCCACTGTAATTAATTTCTTTTCAATATTACTTTATCTTTTAAAAACAATACTATCTTATGAATTACAATAGAAAAATTGTTTTAGATTTTCTGCATTTTAGTCTTATTATTTCAATCAGATTTTCATTGAATCTATTACACAAGTATGATTTTCTTTACATATTGATTCACAATGAGTTAATTATAGTGGATTTGAAACCAGATTTTCAAACTCCCTCCAGTCACACACTCCATCTTTAATAACTGATACATATGTGTAATCGTTATTTAAGATAGATTATATGACTGAAAGGATCTTGAAACTCTGTGTTCAAATGCCTGATAAATATATCTAGCTTAAGTATATACACTATACTTGTATTTAAATGATTAAGTTAATTAAATGCAAAAAAGAGTATTAAAAATCATCTGATAATGAAGATTTCTTCTAATTATTTAATGTCTTTAAAAAAATTTAAACTTTATTTAAACTTTTCAAATATATTCAACTATTAGTAATAGAAAAGAGTAGTATATAATGCAATGTTTTAAATGGTATTGTTCTCTCTTTTTTCAGGTGGTGTTGGCATATTGGAGTAACAGTATTAGCAGGGAATCAGGTGGTGTTGGCATATTGGATTTAAAATGATTCTCTAACCAATTAGGTTATTTTGCCAAAGGCAACAATTAATAGACATTTCATACACTTATTTATAAAGAGTTTGCCTGATTTCCCCACTTTCATGCTAAGTTAACTTCGTGATGTGTGGAAGTCACTAATTAACCTTGCTTTTAGTGAAAAAAAGAGAAATCAAGAAGACTCTCACAGATAACTTTATGAAACTTCTATTGACTGTTACCTTTGGCAGAATAGCCCATTGGTTAGAGTGTTATCTTAAATTCAGTATTAAGGAATTTAAATACCCAGGTCCTATGCTAGCACTAGTACTGCTAAGGCTAAAATAATATCACTCAAAACTTTTGTGTTGTAAACTAACCTGTATGATATTACTAACAGTTGATTATATTTGAAAAGTTTAGATAAAGTTTGAATTTTTATAAAGATGTTACATTTAATATTAGCTAATGAAAATAACCCAACATATAATACTATTAAATTTCATTATCACAAACCTTCAGTCAATCATTTAGATTCCTTCTGCTTCTTCATTTTTTAAAAAAAAAATTTAAATTGGATTTAAAGCTTGCAGAGTTACACACAGATTTATTTTATTCATATTATTATAAATATTTATTGTACTTATTGTATTGTTAAATTGGCTTTTATACATCTTGCTAATACTATTTATGCTATAAAGAGAGTCACGACAAATCATTAACATATTTTACTGTGATGTTCTCTGAGATTTCACATTTCATGTTTTAAGCAAGTAAGGATTATCCAAATATATAAATGCATATCACCATGCTGTTTTTAATTGCAAGATAAATAAAAGAAAGTAAAAACATAATAATATACTTTGGTATATAACTATCCTGGTGATTTTTGTTAATTCTATTATTATTAAACGCTGGAGAAATCTTCACTCAACAATGGATTGTGAATCTCAAATTTTTATTTTTTTTTAATTCATTATATTTTATAATATATATAGTTTTAATTAATTTTATTCAAATTATTAGTATAGCTAAATCAAAAGAAAAAAGAACTTAGGAAAAAAATAGATACTAATATAAGAATATTTATTGTTTAATTCCCATACACAATAAACAAAGCATAAAGATAAAATGGTACTGGTGGAGATAGTGTACTGCTACTGCTAGAGATGTCATTTCTGCGTAAACTCGTAGAAATATCCACAGTAGGGGCCGGAAAAGCAGCAATGCTTGCTCCAGCCACTAGGTGGCGCTGTTCACCATGCATAAGCACAGGAACATTCCACCAGCTATTTTAAATTTCAGTTGATAAAAACATGAACAAATGAAACCATTTTTTACTTTTTTAAATTATATCTTTTTATTATTTATTTCTTACTAATTTTAAAATCCCATAGTGAACTTTTCTTCCTCCATCTTGTGGGAAATCAGTTTGATAATAATAATAATACAAATTATACCACTTATAATTATTAAAACTTGAAAAGAATGATAATTAAAAAAATAAAGTAAATCTAGTAATTCAAATAAAAAATTATAAATGAAAACATTATTTTTTAAATATAAAAACATATAATGACTAATTCTTAAAAATCCCCTAATTTTAGCTGAAGTACTTTCCTATAATGGTATTTTGTCTTGATTTAAAAATGAACCTATGCTTTGTTACAAAAAAAAACAGTAATAGATACACAAGTGGAGAAGGTTATATATATAAGTAATATTATAATCACCGCCCCCCCAAATAATGGTAATAATTATGGTAAATCTTTTTTTAAAAAAAGATTTATTTATTCCACTCTATTAGCTTTACATTTATTGTTGACTTCATTAGATTTTTTCCCCCCTTTGTTTATTTAGTTTTGATTTTTTATTATTATTTTTTTAAAATCAAATTTTAAACTCAAGTACTTTTTTATTATTATTTCTGCTATATTATTTTCAACAATACTGAATATTTGAATTAACTTTTATGTTCAAATCTTTTTTATATATATAAAAAGTTTAAATAGTTGATTTGAAAAAAAAATGGAAGAAAAATAAAAAATGTTAAAATCAATAAAATTTTCTTTATATTTCTTTTCCCAAATACAGTTTAACAGTATATAGTAAGAAAAAACCCAACCTATTTTTTAAAAATGGGCCAATTTCATTATTAATTATAAAAAATAAAGTCGGTAATTAATATGTAAATTATCACAACTTGTCTGCATAGTTTCTATCACCAGTCATTTTGTTTTAAAAAAACATTAACTTGATTATATATATACTGTATTTAACTTTTTCTTCCTATATATGTAAGAAATTATTGTATGCTAATGATATCACTTTGCCTTCTTAAAATAACTATTTTCTTGAAATAAAAACATTTCTCAATAAGAATATCATAGCTCTGAAGAAGACTACAGGTCAGTCGAAACATCGGTGTATATATATGTAAAAATAAAGAGTTTTGCTAAAAAGTGTTTGAAGCAGTTTGGATAAATTGTATTTAAAGAATATGAAAAGATTGGAAATCATTTTCAAAGACTAGACTTCTATTCATACTTTAATGAAGACAGTATGCCCAGTTTTTTTATATCTAAATAATAGTGAAACAGCTCATAGTTTGGATATAATCTTGTTCAATATTAGAATGAAATACAATCCTATCTCATGCTATTTAAAAATAATCTCTTTGGAAAACTGGCTGGCCTACTGGGGATTGTGGTACAAGAATTTTTACAGATAAAATCCTTTGCACTAAAATATTCTATTCGTGAATAATACGCCCTTGTGTGGAAAAAAATTCCCACACAACTTCTGGATAATGCCTATTATTAACACATTCATGTTTACTCTTTTGCAGTGGTTTCCTGTTCCATAACAAATTCCTCCACAAAATATTACAAAACTGCCTCATAAATCTGCTAATGATTCAAATATAGTTTCATTCTAAGAATTATTTCAAATTAAAAGTCTCTTTTTTGTATACTCAATCAAGGATGTACAATTGAATAATTGATATTAAAAAATGGAAATTTTATAAAATCCTACCCCCCCCCCAATCCAACAAAAGTCAACTAGATTTGAGTATAAATATCATGTAAAATCAATTGTTTGAAATTCAAAATGGCGGAGATCATGTACTAAAAGAGCACCGTATTTTTTAAAAAAATAATCTTAACTATGGTAATAAAAATTTATAACATTAATTTTGGAACTTGTGTTTTCTTGTAAAATAATGTTCAGCAGCAATCCTGCCCATGCTATTAAGCTCACTATGCTATCTCGTTTCCCCCCTTTTCTGGTTAACAGACTTTGTTGACAAACTATTTCACAAAAGCAGCTCTTGCACAAGATGTCTTTGTGAAAAATTCTTTAAACAATTGCTTGACTTTGTCACAAGTGATAATTTCATTGATGCTATTATCTGCTTTCGCTTTTGCTTAATTCTTATTAACTGAAACACAGGCTTATTTTATATACACCTGTGTCTATATATATAATATATAGGGTATATGAGCCCAGACTTTCTGTGTGAAAGTCTGTGCTCATATACCTATATATTACTTAATTCTTATTAACAAAAGTTCCCATTTGTTCCATTTTGTTACAGTATAAACATCTACATTATCTCTGGAATAATCTTACATTCCATTTCTTTTACTACATTAATTTGAATTGTATTATCAAGATAGCAATTTAAATTAAATCATTTAAATAATTGTTACCAAGCAATATAAGAATCAATGTAACAAACAAAAAATTCATGATCTTAAATAGTCAGTTTTCTTAATTTATTATAATTATTTCTAAAGTGTGTACATGAAGTCTCTTTATCTTGAAAAAATAGTGATCAACAGAAACAATAGACTGAATCTTTATCTTTTGAGTATATTAGCCAACTATAATATTATTTTTCACTATTAGACAGTTTTTAAATAATGATATGGAGAAAGATCTACCATCACCATTTTTAGGTAAAGTATATTGATATTCTTGGTCAAGTTCAATTTTTAACACATAATATAAATTTGTCAATTACAATATGTCATAAACCTGACTCATTTCATTTTCTAGATTGCTTTCAGACTTTCTGGTGTATTGTTTCATCAAATTGTTACTTCTTCATGAAGATTTACTTTTTCATAAAATTCAATATTTTCCCCCTATATTTTCAAATTTTTATTTATCAATTTGATTAATTTTTAACTTATTTGATTCATTTACATTATTTAATATGATTTATTTCTTGATTTTTAGATGAGAGAATTTCTTAATGTTGGTTTTATTTTTTTCTACTTGAATTAATGAAATTCTTTTCCTTATTATGAGATATATTTTTTATACAATCACATAAATATATCTGGTTGTGACTTTTTGTATCTTTTTATCATTTTTTTATATCTTCAGTACAATTTTTTTTTCTGACAATCTGAAAGATAAGAATGGATAATTGTAAAATTATTGAATATTTTATAATTAAAAATAACAATTAAAATCATTATTCAAAATATATATTTTATCTGTGCCAACTATTTACCTTTTTACTATCTGAAAAACAAAAATAGTTATCTAACCAAAAAAATTCCAAATTATAAGCATAATTAATTGGCAGTTTCAAAATTGAAATATATTTTCAAATTTTTGAAATATTTTCCAAAGCTGAATATTTCAAAAGTTTCAATTTTAAATACCTGACTTGTGTTTGATCATAGAACAAAACATATATAATGCAAAACCATAAAACAGTACAATACTAGATAAAAATTTAAAATTTCACCAAAATCCTTACATGACCATGGTTTCATCTACTAAATAAATAGATCTTCTCAAGTGAAAATCAAACCAAAGAAGCAACATATATAAACAAAACTTCCCATAATTCATTTCAAAAACTAATTTCCCTTTATATCAAAAGATGTCTTCATAAGATTGATAGCCTCAGATTAAAGAAGTTTTATCATTAATATTTCCTTTACTTTTCTCTTTAATTCAGTCTTTTCATAAAAAATAATCATTGCATTATCAAACAATATTTTATGACCTGTATTCAATTCATGTATATATAAAGCTGAGTTAAACAAGGCAAAACTCTCTCCATACAGTAGTGCCACCCTGAGCCAAACAGAGTAATCAATGGATGCCAGAAGGCAGATAGGGATTTTATGCACAAGCCTTCTGGCATCCATTGATTACTCTGTTTAGCACAGGGTGGCACTACTGTATGGAGATAGTTTTGCCTTGTTTAATAACAATTATGTGCTAGTATAAGAGATGGTGTTCATGTGATGTTTAGTGGTTTAAAGCTGAGTTATGATACCTATGTTTAGCTCTACTTATATGAACTTTAATCCTTTCATTAAGGCTCAATTTACTCTGACCTATATAAATCTTACTACAAGTACAAGGAATCTTATAAATAATACCAGGAATAGATTTACTATCAATCGTTTTGAACCATTCAGTAAAGAATTCAAATCAAAATCTTTTTTCCATTCAACCTTCATTTCTCCTAACAAATGAATATTTCTTATAAACAAAATTATAAATCGATGATGGCTTAAATGGTAAAGACATAAACTCTTTATCCTTAAATAACCATAAAATTTCTCCTGTCAGTATCTTGACTAGAAATATTATCATTAAATACAACATTTCTAATAAATTCATAATGATAACTTCTACATAATCAACAGCAAATTGATCTTTTTGAATATCATCAGCATTATTAATAAAATTATTAAGCCTTCTATTCCTACAAGAAAAATTCAATAAAGATATTTTTTTAGGAAGGTTTGTTCGTTTTGTATATATATGTTGCTTATTTAGTTTGATTTTCCCTTGAGAAGGTCTATTTATTTAGTAGATGAAATCATGATCGTGTAAGGATTTTGGTAAAATTTTGGATTTATCTAGTATTGTATTGTTTTATGGTTTTGTATTTTTTATTTATTACTAGTATAGTGTTAGGCAGTTTTGATATATATGAAGAGCATTTTAAAGTTAGAGTTATTAAGAATCTTTTGATAGGGACAAATTTTTACAGAGTATTTAATTTTCAAAAAAGTTGTAATTGAATGTTGTCAAATTTCTTATTTTTTAAAAAATTCAGTGATATAAAATACCTGCTTTGAAATTGAGCAGTAAAATAATAAAAAATTTATTGCATTATTTGACTGAACATATAAATGTTAATATACAAAATTTGAAACGAAGATGAGGATTAGTCAAATTTAAAAAAAATGCTGGACTGACTATGAAATGATAACGAAACATTTTTACTAATTTAAACAAACTTTTATTTTACTCAATAACAAAGATGTCAGTAGTGAGTGGGGATAAAATAGACATTCTGCACAATAAAAATAAAATATATCTACCTTACAGGTGTTATAGTCTGTCAAAAAATTAACTGCCTATTGGTTGATGTGAAATTTGCAATATAAATATACCTTGCAATTTAGATGTATTAATACTGTTAGAATGAAAATTTTCTTATTGCTTTTGCCTAATATAAGTGGCATATGTATACATATATAGTTTTATTTTCAATCCCATAATGCACTTGTGAAGTTTATATAGAGAAGCTGCATGAATCAAGGCTTTAGATATGGAAATAATTGAAAAGACAAAAATATTTGTAGTCAGTGGTCCCACATTATTAATTGCACCAAATAAATATCAGTTGTTCTCTGTAACATTGTACAGAGCATGCTTAAAAGGAATATTTAACTTTTGCATATAAAGTTTGCATCTATTTTTTTTTCACTATTAAGCATACTAACCTTAAGTAAAAGCTGATTATTTAATGGGATTGACAATCCTAATTGTTTATAACTTCCAAGCTTAAGAGAATAGGGTCATGTGATCTATGACTCTTATTTTGACTATTTATAGTCTCTGCCTTAAGTCTTATGCATTTTTATATTGCTAAGACTACTAATATATGGTATGGCTGAAGATCTATCAGCCCCTTATAGCTATTTGAGTTGGACAGCTGGGTTTGAAGACATGTAAGTGTTGAAAATTTCAGATTTTCCACTCAATAGATAACTTTTAGTTAAATGCTGGCTTTGAGTTGGTATTTTTAGATCTAGTGTCTGAACCTACCTTGGCACCTCTCTGAGGAGTGCCATATCATGAAACCATGGGCAGGGGTTTGGGGGGGGGGGTTCCTGACCAAGGTATTTTAAATGCTTTCTCTGGCTAAGCATTTAACACAAAGCTTGTTGAGGAATTGGCAATCCTCATTGTTTACAAGCTTAAGAAAATAGGGTCATGTGATCTATGACTCTTATTTTGACTATTTATATATTATTATACACAAAATTACAGGATAGGAAAATATGTATTAAATTACAGTATCTACACCCTCAACAAGCACTAATTTAGTTGACTTAGGCAAGTCCTAAAACTGCTTCTTAAAAAATATTCAGAAGGTTCATGGAGCAGAAATAACACATTAACTTGCCAAAATACAGGACAAATAAAATTATTTTCAAGAAGCTTAGGAATTTTCTCTCATATAGATAACCCATGGCCAACCTACTACCAAACATTGATCAGTAAATGAATACCTATCTATCTTCACTTATCAGATAAAACAAGGATAACTTTGTTATCAATATAGTAAGACAGATTAACAAAAATTTGAAGGGAACCAAAAACACTATAGAAATGTAGAAATAAGTAAACAGAAGTTTAACACAGTTATATGCAAAATATCTGGTAGAGATCAGAACACAAAAAATACAAATACATTGTATTCTTGTAGGCATAATAAGATGAGAGATCAACAGATAATTACATTTTTAAAATATACCTTTAACCAACAAAATATTGAAATTAATTGCCAAACATATTCTTTCATTACTGTAGGTATAGTAAATTATGGGATAGGTTGAAAGAAAAAAAAACCTTGAGCACAGTTGTACATAAATGCAATCATTAGTTATTGGTTAGTAATTATTTGTGAGGGTAAATTTTAGTGTTGTATCCCAAAACTTTTGCATATATATATACACCCACACATAAAAATATTTTCATATTGATTGATTGTCGTATGATTATTTTTAAATCATGTCTGTTTTGATTGCCTTTCAGTATATATATAATTGATTTTTCTATATTTTTCACTACTCATAATTTGTGAATTAATCTTTACATAATTTTCCCAGCTCATTTTTCTTTTTATTAAACATAATATGAAGAAAGAGTATTTAAATAGTGTTGATAAAAACCCGTCTTGCAATTTATTAATTTCATAATGTAATATTGTTATGACTTAGATTTATTAAGAAGTTATGTAATATTTACTGAGGCTATAACCTCGATAATCGAGGTTGTTTTCTCATCCTTGGTGTTCGCCTCAAGATGTTGCTATTTCTAGGTAAATTCCTAGAAATATACCATTTCACTGGCCTTCACCCAACAGAAGAGGAAATTTTCTACGTTATAAATGCAGAAAAGTCCTCATGTTATGTTGGACGGAGGAGGTGACGGTGACAGAAGCCAACACAAATGAGACTTCTTTCTACGATTAAAACACAGAAAGAGTTCCCGACCGCTGCCAGTTATGGCTTTTTTCTATGCTAAAAGCAAAGAGAAAGAAATGCCTTGATTGGCTGCCATAGTAGTTAATTTTGTTCATCATTTTCTCTTAATAGTAGAATATCTATTTTCTCTGTAGTTTCGTGTGAGAGTGTGTGCATTTGAAGCAGTCATAGTTTTTTAAAATTTGATGACGTCTTTTTTTTTTAATGTGTTGTAACTTACTTTACTGTTGTAAGTTTAGTAATAATGTCCTGAAGATTCCATTACGAATGGGTAACCCTCAAAAATTGCTTTTAAGGGTGCGAAACGGAAAAAAAAATTTAAGGATCACGCGAAAGTACCGTTTTCGCGAGAATTCGTCCGTGACAAGTTACTTTTGCTATATATATATACGCACAAACAAAAACAACCCAGTGTTTAATTATTAGGAATTACTTGTCCAAAAAAAGAAAATTATTCGGGTATTATTTTTTTTTTTTTTGTTACATTTATTATTTTAAAATAAGATTAGTTTTTATATCTACACACTAACAAAACAACCCAGTTCCTGCTTAGTTACTGTCTTAAAAAAAAAGAAAGCAAATTCAATGGGTTTTTTTTTTTTTTCAGTGGAGTATTTGAATTACGGTATTTTTTTTTTTATATATATATACAAGATTTACCACAAAAAAAAAAAAAACAACCCACTTTCTGATTAATTACTGTCAAAAGAAACGCAAATTAGTCGGCTATCATTTTTAAATTTAGTATTTCAATAACGGTATCCTTTTTATATAGACAGAATTAACAAAAACAACCCACTTTGTGATTCATTACTGTTCCCCCCCCCCAAAAAAAAAAGAAAACGGAAATAAATGACGTTACTTTTGATCGATTTAGAATTACGTATTGCTTTTTTTAATAAAAATAATTGATTTTTACTCTTGACCAAAAATACCATAACTTTAAAAAAAGGATACACATGAAATCCAACAAAAAAAATGAGAAAAAGCCCCATAACTTTAAAGACACACACACATTTACTCAAAAACAATCTAAGATTAATAAACATTGACTTATTACGTCTTGCTTTTGAATCAAATGATTGATTTACTCTTGCAAAAAAAAAAAAAATACCGTAACTTTAAAAAGACACACATAAAGTCCCCCAAAAAAAATATTAGAAAAAGCCCCGTAACTTTAAAGATACACACACAAATTCAAAAACAAGATAAGATTAATAAACATTTACTTATTACGTCTTGCTTTTGAATAAAAGTATTGATTTACTCTTGCAAAAAAAAAAAAAAACCGTAATTTTAAAAAGACACACATAAAGTCCAAAAAAAAAAATAAAAATTAGAAAAACACCGTAACTTTAAAAAGACACACACAAACTCAAAAAACAAGATAAGATTACTAAACATTTACAAAAATGAAAAAAACTAACATCATATAATAGTATTAGTTAGTAGAATATTTTATTATAAAGCTAAGAAATCAGATCTTTTTAGATCAAATCGATCATTTAGGTCGGCCCCGGAATCGTTATATGTATATGTTTTCGATTAGCATCACCGCCATCTCTAGGCAAACACCAAGGATGAGAATACAACCAAATGCGATAGTAGGGACCTCTACAGGTGTTTTAACCACAAGCTTATGCTATGGAAGAAAAGAGGGGAACCCTTCTTTACTTCAACCTACTTTCTATTTAAATAGGTGAAGCTGAAGCGGTTAGATCTGCGAGCATGAAGCTATTCAATACTTCACTGATTAAGTCCACATTTCTTATTACACATTAATACTCACGAAATCTTTCGATTTACAACGAGTCAATGGAAAGATTTTATATTTAGAAATCTAAATATTAACTCAAGTTTTAGAACTAATATTATTAAAGTTGTACTAAACTTATAAAATTTTGAATTCTTCTAATTGTCAGATTGTATTGACCAATCACTCATTATTTTTTAAAGAAAAAAAAACAACCTAAATTCAAAAAAATATTTTTTGTAATATTATTCATTTTTGGATAATCTCTAATCTAATAAATGACTAATAAAAATTATCAATTATGAAACACTTTATTATAATTCAAGTTAGACATCACAGTTGACAATTTATTTATTTTTAAATGCCATAAATATTTTTTCTGTATCTGATATAAAAACAGGCAAAACTCACTATACGTATTACCACACACAGCAAGCTAGATAATCAGTGGATAGCAGAAGGCTTGTGCATAAAATCCCCATCTAGTGCCTACTTATCCAATATTCCCAGAATAGTTTCTGGCTTGTGGCCTTCGTCAGTAAGGAGCCTTGGATCTGAGAGCACTGCACCTAGATCTTAGGATCTAATGCAACCCTCCAGCAACCACTGTTTATCTCCATTTAACTACAAAACTATGAGTCTTAAACTGAAAACACTTTAATGTTTTCAATCCAAGCCCATCAGCTTATATAGTCATATGGATCTGAACCCAGTTCAGTACCCATACATTTTGATGTCTTCGGCTCTTTAACAACCATAGCCACCACTATCCTATTAGGCAGGATTGGTTTTAAGCCAATAAACATCACATGATTACCACTTCTTATGCTTGTGACGAAGGCCACAAGCCAGAAACTAGTCTGGGGATATTTGATGAGTAGGCACTAGATGGGGATTTTATGCACAAGCCTTCTGTGATCCATTGATTATCTAGCTTGCTGTGTGTAGCAATATGTATAGTGAGTTTTGCCTGTTTTAACAACAGTTATACACAAGCATAAGAAGTGGTGATCATGTGATGTATCTGATATACCAAATATAAACTATTCACAACTAATTTCACAGTGGGATATGAATATATTCATTTGAAATGATCAAGAGAATAGTATAAAAGACAAGATTATTAGTTTTAGAAAAGAACAGTGATGAAGAATTCTTCTTACATTTGAATTTCTTATTGACATATAGCTATAACATATCAATGGGTTTGTGGATCCATGATTAAAAAATTGTTTTTTTCCCCTCTTGTATATATATATTTGCTGGCTTTTAAATAATTTAGATTTTATATTCATATTGTGTAAGAGCTTTCTGTAGATACTACTAAAGTAAATGATATTTATTTCCCTCCCTTAGTATTGATAATCTTGGAAAAGTTTAAGAGTTTTTAAATAGCATTTACATTATTTAATATAATTATTCAAAACAATACAATAATTAATACAGTAAAAAATATTTTAAAAACATTGGAGAAAAGATCAAATGAGCATTGATTGTTATATAAACGAGTACAAAAATCAAGACAAGAGAATGTTAGAAATGATGATGTATCACCTTCAGTATTTTTTGATCATAATGTTACATGTAATTATGATTTTGATTTTAATAAAGTTAAGATTTTGTGTATTGAAAGAAATAATAATAAACATAAAATTAAAGAAGGTATGTTCATAAAAAATGGAAAGCAACATTTGATAAATAGACAGGCTGCTAATATAAAAATTAATGAATTGTGGGAAAATTGATGTATGATGAAATTCTTTTTGTATATATTTGTAACGGTTTTTTGTAATACAATTTTTGAATCTAGTTGATAATGACTACATAGATAGTTGAAAGTACTTCTTTTAAATTATGGTATATATTTGTTTTAACATATTTTTACTGCATTAATTATTGTATTGTTTTGGATAATTATATATATTTTATTATAATTGGAATACAGTCATTGATTAATAATTTTTATATATATGTAACACTTTTGTTTTATGCCTATAATTTATCAATATCTGCACTTACATGCAAGGAAAAGAGAATGTTCTTAAAGAATAAAACTACAGGAATGTTTATAATTACAATCTATAGGAAGTTTTTTAATGTCATGCCTAGATATAATAATTCTATATTAATAGAAACATTCATAAGCTAATCATGCACATGACTAGTGATTATTCACAGAGCAGTTGTTTAACTGCTTGAGTATAAATTTAAGGGTTGAGGTTTATAATTAGAGTTATGGACATAAGCATATCCATGGTGACTAGATTCAAGTTTTGACAGTATAATTTCTATAATCTCTTCTCATTTTTTGATTACTTATCAATTAAAATGTTGTTCTAATACATGTTATAGACTATTCTCACAACTTATTCTAGATGTCCAAATACTGGAACTGATTAATATATACCTAGATATAGATTTTATAAAGTAATGTGTTTAATTTGAGAAGAAATTATAGAGAAATGTTATTCATGGAAAATACATATTTTCAGTGCTAGTTCATCTTTATATATGGTTCTGAATGAATAAAATTTAGTAAGCATTGGTGCTTTGAATCTTAAATATTGTTGTATAATATTAATTTATCTTTTATACAGAAATAAGTGTGAAGAATAGATGGTTGAGTAATTTAATCTCTATCCTTTCACAGCTTCTAATTTTGTATGTGATGTAATTATATTCTATTTACTCATATGTAATCAACAATGAACATTTAATGTAAATTTCTGGCTGTATTCATTTATCCATGTTTTGGCATAATTTATGTAATTTATTATTAATAAATCATATTTTAAAAATAATGTCTTTTTAGTTCTTTGACCACATTTTTGTATTTCTTATATTATTATAACTGCTTTTTAATTTAAGATTCAAACTTTTTTTTTTGCTTTTCTAATTTTTTATCTATTTCATGTTTACAATTTTTTCTCTATTATTTTAAATATGTTTAGTGTACTGTGGGCTTTTTAAAATTCTTTTTAAATATATATTTGTTTATTCTCTGAGGGTTTTAAAATGTGTTTGTTTTTGTTTAGTGGACATTTTTATTTCATCTCTGGGAAAATAATTTAAATTATTATTTTTGTTTATCATTTATAATTATTAATTTGGGTGACATATAAATATTATTTGCCAATAATAGGCAAGCATACCCTATCAAAGGCTTTAACATGAAATGAATCAAAGTTAATCTCTAACTTGAATTTAACTTTAGTTTATTTTTCTAAGCAAGTTTATGGCAAACATAAAAAATTAATTGAAAAACCAATTTAAATCCAAGTTTTAAAAAAAAATTCCATCTTCTGACAAACAATCTTATGACAAAATAAAATAGAAAATGTTATTTCATTCTCTCTTTTATCATGAGAATTGAACTTTGATAATAGTTCTAAAAGTAATTTTAAAAAAATTGTTTCTGTACTTTTATTTTTAAATATTGACTTCTATATTTTTTGTTATTCATATATATATATATTAAACGGAAACAAATAAATGCTAGAACGTTTTAACAGTGCTAACCGTATTTAGAAATGCGATTTTTTTTTTCAAAATACAAGTAGCGCTGCTGACACTTTCTAGCATTGGTTCATATTCATCTTTATTTAGCGTTATGCAATCTTTAATTTATTTATGATGTTTTTATTACTTTGATGTAAAATCAACACTTATTTCAAAAACTGCAGGGAATAAAACTATATAATATTTGAGTACCTAAAAAATATTAACCTACTTTTCATATTTAAATACAAGTATATTATACATATTTTTAAGCTAGATATAATTAGAGGGAATTTGAACCCAGACTTCCAAGTTCCCTTTAGTCATCCATTCCATCTTATACAACCGATACACATGACCACATACATGCGAAAAAGATAAATTATCAATATACATATTTTGTGCTGAACCAGCACTCATCAATTGGTTCAGATCATCATCACCCACACATATATATAATCAGTGCTTGGTTTATATTTAAAAAATCTTCAAGATTTAATGGATAGGCTTCAGTCTTCTCCATTCTTTAGCCATCAATATTATTGAAAATCTGATGATAGCATGTTCAAAACTCCTATTTGTCAATTTTTCATAAATAAAAACTTTAATGTTTATCAAGGATCAGCTAATTTCATTGACAAATATATAAATTACAATGTTATCATCTTGAAAGTTTGTTCATAAACAATATTTACATCACAGGACATATCTATTCATTCAAATGGTCATATATTCTTAAAATATGATCTCTTTATGCAGAATAATTGTGAAGACCAGGAAAATAATGTTATATCATTCAAAATATCTCAATCGTACTTCTATTATTCTAATTGATATATATATATTTAAAGGTCAACTATAAATATTTCCAGTATTTTGAAAAAAATGTGAAAATAATTTGTCAGATCACTTAACATGCTCTCAGGTTTTTTTAGTTTAGATTTTATATTTTTATGATGTCACTATGTCTGCTTCATATTAAAAAACTGACTTTAACCTGACAAATTCATTATAAAGATTCTGATAGTTTGGCAAAAGTTGACTTGTTTATATCATCTTGATTAGAAAGTATTAGGTTTTTTGTGTAATGTTCATTCTAATTATTGTTGTTGTTATTGTTTTGCAATGTTTATTAGTTTCTCTCACTATGTATTGATTTCAAACCAGACTAAGCAAGTACTAATTTAGACCAGAAATAATGAACTTAATGCTCTCCCTTTTAGTAAATGCACTCATCATCATTGAGACAAGACTATTACTTAGTCCAAAACATAATTGTCTCTCAACAATTTAATTCCTTTAAGATTAGGCAAGGAGTTATAGGATTACAAAACTGAAAGCATCTATCTTTGAGATAGTTCTTACCATTTCCATATTTTTCTATCTATAAAAGAAAAAAAAAAAAAAGATATATTTTTATTTCTGTGCTACAAGTCTAATATAATTGTATTTTATTATGTCTGACTTCTATAGCTTACATATATTGGTGATTATTTATCTTTTCTATATGTGTGGTCATGTATGCCAGTGGTATTAGATAATGTGGATGGTTTAAGGATGCTTGAAAGTCTGAGTTCAAATCCCCTATATTTACAATTAGCTCCAGGTATATAAAGAATGCCTGTATTTCAAATATTTACACATAAAACCTGCATCCTGCCCATCCCTCTTCTATAAATTTAAATGGATAAGCTCCTATACATGAGGGGTCAGAGTGACTTGAGGTCAACATGGGCATGGCAATAATATTGGCATCAGCGTGGGATTTGAGCTGTCCATTGTCAGATTTCAATGGTACGGATGGCTGAAGAGTTGGAGGTTGGAGTGGATTGAAGCCTGTTTATTAATGTATGAGGATTTGCTATCTTAATATAAAACTGAGCACTGATTATATATGTGTATGTGGAAGATGATAATCTGGACCAATTGATGAGTACTGATTCAGCATGAAATACATATATTGGTGATTATTTATTTTTTCTACATGGGTGTGATTATATGTATGAGTGGTATGAGATAGTGTGGATGTTTGAAGGGTGCTTGAAAGTCTGAATTCAAATCCCCTATATTTATAGATTCCAATACATACTTCCATTAATACTTTTTTTAAAGAGTAGTTTGATTAATTTTGTATGACTTAAAAATTAATTTTACTTTTGTTTCATTATCGTAGATTTTTTTTCTGTTGAAATTACAGTACATTCTAAAATTATATGAAAAATTGTAAACAATAGCATTACCATATACCAAAACTGTAGGCACTTTGTACCAAAATGTGACACTTTCTGTAAATCTTTTTTCTTCTTTACTTTTCAAAGTCTTATAGCTTATTTTGTCTTCAATATCAGTAATCAATTTTTTTTCTTGGCTCTGTATAATTCCTTTTAAGTCATATTTCATATTTTTACTGCCTTTTTAACACATTCCCAATTTAGTTCTAAATCCATATTTTTTAAATCAGCAATTTTTCATTTCCCTTTTTTTAATTGACTACATGTCTGCATCTGCTTAGTCATTACATTTCTCAATTTAGTCTTTTTGCTACATCAGTCATGAGTTAATTGACTTCAGGGGTATTTAAAATACTAATCCGCTTGACACTTTCAGCTGCTACTTTTGATTAGCATTAACTCTATCTACAGCTCTGTCAATCTTACATAATAATATTTGATTCAAATATACTCACTACAAACCTATTCAATAAAATCTCTTGAAAGTAATTTCTAGTAGATATGTCATTCTCTTTTTTAAGATTGCAAAAGCCCTTTTAATATTAACAACTTGAATAACTCTGCACAAATATCTATATACCTGAAGGATGGATATCATTCATTATCATTTCCAATCATCTTCTATCCACTGCAGGATGGTCTCTTCAAGCGTAATCAGTTTTTTCTGTTCATAGTCTTCTTCATATCACTTTCTTTATATGTTTTATTTATTTGTAAATAGTATAGTAAAAATAAATCAAATTAATAAAAATTTATTGCCAGATAAAAGCAAATTATTTGTTCAAATATGCCAATTAAAGTCTCTGCTTAAATTTTTAGAATTTTATTTAAGGATTTTACTGATTTTATGTCAAAAAAATTTTCTGTTTAATATCTATAAGAAATATTTCAGTTAAACAAGTAAAATATCAGATGATTACCACTTCTTATGCTCACATAGTCTGTTAAATATGCAACTCACTTAATATAATAGGTAAGCATAAGAAATAGTGATCATATGATGTTTTAGTGTTTTAATACCAATCCTGGCTAAAGAATGATGGTGACTATGGTTATTAAAAAACCAAAGACAAAATGTATAGATACTGAACTAGATTTAGATCTGTATGAGTTTTTGATTGAAATTGTGTTTTCATTTTGGACTCATATCTAAAAAGATACAAGGTAGATGCTGGAGGGATGCTTTAGATCCAATGATTTAGGTGTAATGCTCTCAGATCCAAGGATCCTCATTGATAAAGGGAACAATAGATCACATGATCACCATCTCTTATGCTAGCACATAACTGTTATTAAATAGGTACAACTCTCCATACAGTAGTGCCACTCTGTACCAACCAGAGTAATGCATAAGCCTTCTGGCATTCAGTGATTACTCTGGTTGGCACAGGGTAGCACTACTGTATGGAGAGTTTTGCCTGTAGTCTAGAGATATTAGATGAGTAGGCATTAGATAGGAATTTTGATGCTTAAACCTTCTAACATCTATTGATTACTATGGTTTTTGCTACTGTAGATATTTCAGTCAGTTTGATGTGTGTATATTTTTTCTAAATATTATTGTTTTATTAATTTTTTAATTGAAAAAAATATCTACTAAATTTTCTAGCAGTACCATTTAGGAATAATAATTTACACCGGGGTCTCTTTTTATGCGGACTTATTTAACGCGATTCATGTTTCCTTGGAAGTCGAACTCCGATAATGCGCTATTACTTTAAATAATAAATTTTGCACACCTATGTCATATTGAAAGTAATAACACATTATTGCAATTCAACTTTCATTTTAGTAATTTCAATATTTTCAGTGCTTTATAATAGTAAGATTTTATGCAATAATGAAATTAAAATCATGATTTCCACATTTTATGTATATACACATTAAATTTTACAAGATTATAATGTAAATTTGTTCAAACATTGTGCGTGTTAATTTTGCATTTTAAATCACATTCTGTTTTTGCTTTTTAAAAAAGAACGTAATCAATTATTATTTTCTTATTAATGACACTAATCATTAACGTGCTCTTAAATTCAAATGAGAACTAAATGGTTGTATGTCTGGATATCGCGAGCTTCATAAACAATTAATAAAATCATCATCTCAAAGATTAATTACTAATTACGTTGTCACCAGAAAATCATTAACACAACATGAGAGTGAAGTTGGCGCTAGTTGTATTTCCTCTTGTGAAGAATCTGATTTTTTAACAGTTTGCAAACAAACCTGTTTATCGATAATAATTAAAACGTGTATAAAAAAATGTAAATTACTGTACTGTAAATTATGCATAAAAATATATTATTTTGAATAAAATTAAATATTATAGTTAAAAAAAGTTTGTCTTGTATCAATTTTTTTCAAATTTGAAATTTTTTATTAGTCATATTTTATTTTCTTATTTTTTTTTGCGCGAATTTTAAAGTAATTTTACATTTGTGCTTTGCTTTTATGTGACTTTTGAAAAATCACAGTCCATATCCCCCCTTTTTCAAGGTAAGTTACGTCTATTTTTGCATGATTTCGTTTGCGGGTGTTTTCTGAGGAACCTATCTATCACATAAAACGAGACCCAGGTGTATTAGCTTTTGAGAGTTTCTAATTTAATTCATATTGACAATTTTATTGGGACCCCAAGAAATGTTGGATTTTTTAATTATTATTATAGCTTAACTTTAAGAATTTATCTTCCTTAGGAAATTGAATTTAAAAAGTAAAGAAGAAATCACCACCCTTAACAGATACATTTCCACTTTTTT
This sequence comes from Epiperipatus broadwayi, assembly GCA_028023455.1. Taxonomy (NCBI): domain Eukaryota; kingdom Metazoa; phylum Onychophora; class Udeonychophora; order Euonychophora; family Peripatidae; genus Epiperipatus; species Epiperipatus broadwayi. Next base: position 315,286 of record JAQFVV010012509.1, on the reverse strand, counting down.
TTCTGAGGAGAGTGTGTTGTTAATTCTTTCACTTTTCACATTTAATATTTGTATGTAAACTTTTAAGAATTAAAATGTATTTTTATCCAAGATAATTGATTACATGAAAAAAAATTCATATTTTATTTTAAAGATTATGATAATTTGATTTATTATAGCATATAGCCTAGCTGAATTTGAATGTTCTGTCTATAGTAACAAATTTAATAAATGTAATTTATTATATTGTAAGAATAAAATTAATAATATTTTAAGATTACTAATTTCAAAATATATAACTCTTTTTTTGATTTTAAGATAGCAGTGATAAGTAAGAGCAATGATTTTTTTCCATTGACCATTGGGATATGAATTGAAAAACATGTCTCTTATGAAATGACAATAAAACATCAGGTATTTATTACATTAATTTTTGAATAAAATAATTGGAAAATATACATTTCATAAAATGTTTCCTCCAAAAAATGTACATTTATTGAAATGTACTCATCCGCTTTACTATCGTCACACAATACCAGTGAATAGTGCTACAACTTCAGAACAATGCTTAATTACATTCACTTTATCACACTAAATTTATTATGGACTTTAATGTTTTTTCATGGATTATTTTTTGTATTGGTTTGCTTGCTAAAATGTTTAGGATTAATATACTTCTTTTTGTAAATTGTTTTCACTGCAAAATATGAAGCAAGAGTTATTCATTTTGCATTTGGCTTCATATCTTTTTTTGAAAAATATTAAATTTATTATGAATTGGAATGCTGTTTTGTAGATTACTATTTGTCTACTAAAATGCCTTTATTAAATATGCTTCTTACCATAAATGGTACACTTTTATTTAATATCCTTTTTACTATATATAATTTTCAAGAACAAGAACTATTACTTTTTGTGTGTGGTCTCATATCTTCATTTCATTTTTTATGGATTTCATTTTTTTTATCTCTTTTATTATGTATTATTTTTTCTATTACTTTGCTTGGTAAAATGTCATTTATCTTCAAACAAGACATACAATTAATACACATTAATTGTATAGATTGCTTTCTTGATTGTTTTCATTTAACATACTTATTTGTATTGTCAGCAATTAAATTATTATGGAATATTTTTTTTGTGTGTGGCTATGCTTGCTAAAAAAACTGTTTACTAAATTCTACAAAAAATATGTCATTTTATTTCTTATAGTTAGTTTTTTATTGATATCTTTTGTGTGGTGCTATCTAGTGGATAGATTAGTATTCAAATAGATTACAAGCTGTAATAGCTCTGACAATTTATTTTGTTAAATAGTGTAAACATATGAAAATATATGATATTTTTTAAGATAAAAATGATTATAATAATTATTGAGATGTTTACCTGAGGAAGATGGTGCTTAAGGTTGTCTGGAAGTGAGGTCTCAAGGAAAAGTCTTTAATAGGAGTCCCAATTATATGAAAAAAAAAAAGAATATTTTTTTATCAAAAAATTATATAATATAAAAGTTAAATACATATAGTTCTACATTCAACAAACAAAGATACAAGAGCAAGAGGAAATTATTTTTAATTATTGACTATTTCCCATTGCTTTTATCAAAAATAATTTAAACATATCGATATAACTTGATTAAAAATATTCCTCATATCAATACATCTCTGAAACATCAAAAATTTTGTTATCAAATTTTATTGAAATCTGAAAGTACATGATCTCTTTGAGCATAATGCATCAGTCTGAGAGCTTAAAAAAAAAACAAAAACATCCGAGCTATCTCTAATCACGTGTGAAAAAAATTTGGCACTTTCCCAATAAATTGTAATTTTTATATTAAAGATTTGAAAAATAATTATTACATAATAATTGTAATATTCATTATGTTTATTGTCATTTACTGAACTGTTAATATAATTTAAAGCAAAGCTCAGTAAACTACTAAGTAAATGTTGATATTATTTTATTCAAATATTATCCCTATATTTACTTAGCCCTAAACAAATCATCATTTGTCTTTCATTGCTTACTTTCATTATTTGCATTAGGAATAGTAATTAATTTTAGAAAACTTGCTCATAAATGGCTGTGGAGTGAATAACTGCTTTTAATCATGTAGGTCTAGAGCAATAGTTTCTAACTTTTTGGGGACCATGTCCCACCTAAGCATCTCAAAAAGATTCCCTTCTCTCCCATGACATATATTATTATTCAAAAAGTGAATTCCTATCATCATAGAAGAAGCATAAAAGGTCACTAATAAAAGGTTGGTTGATGTACAATGGAGTTTCAAGACATTAAACTTGCTCCAAGTAACAATGAGAGGTAAGAAGTAAAGGTCATCTAAACAGATAAGACACTGAGAAGAAGGTGGCACAGAAAGAGGGAAATTTCGAAAGCATTGTTTAATTTATGAATAAGATATAAGAACAATTAGAGGGATTTTAAATTCACTGTCAATAACTTAAAAAAACTTTTAAAAAAATTACTGTTGATAATTTATTCTTGAATTGCTTCTCTTAGAACATTCATGATGATATGGATAATACATATATATATATGTGATATAATAAGAACTAGTTTAACATATTGAGCTACATTAGATGCCCCCACAAAAATGGAAGAAATGTGCATGCAGGTAGGTTGGTGAAATAGCATTTGCTTAAAAGAAAATTACAATTAAATTATAACAATGCCTATAAGATGTGTATAATTAAACAAAATAATCCCAGTGCTTAACGCTAAACTGAAATAAATATCATAAATATTAAATCACCCCACGTGGCTAAGTAATTCAGCAGCGCCATCTGTAGAATAAATATATTAGTTCGTATTTCAAAGTAGACAATCTCAAAAATATGGATTCTAATATACTGTATTTATTTCACAGAGGGCAGTGCTAAATTACTTAGCATGTGGGATGATTTAATATTTATGATAATTAAACCAAATAGCACGCTTTTAGCATTTCAGAGATGCGGGTAGGGATATAATTAGGAAATAGTTTTGTGTATATATATATTTTTAAAATTTTTAAAAAAATGTGTTAAAGTTGTTATTTAAATATTAATCAAATATAAATCTATCAATTCAAAGAACAAGTAAAGAAGATTGGGAAAACTTTTGAAGTGCATTTTCTGATATTATTTAATGATTTGAGACATTTAGCATTGCTGTAAAATAATTTCAACTTTCTTCAGTTAAATATGACGACTGTTGTGAAAGCAACTGTACGGATTTGAAATTAGATTTACTCCATGCAGTAATAAGTATATTAACTAATAAAACAAATGATATAATAATTTGATAATTTCATAAAATTATAAACTGGCTATTCTCTAATATATTCAAATGGCTTTATAGTTTGAAAGTTCATAAGAAGTTTAAATGCTAAGTGCCAACACCAAAATTGATCCTAGAACCCCACATTCTAGAGTCTGATATTTTATCACTGTGCCAAAGTGAACAGGGCAATTAAAACTTGCAAATAGCCATGGTTTTCTGTGTGCTATCTTATCTCTCTCATAAGAAAAAAAATAGTTATTTTTAATTTACTTTTTGCTTTGTGTCTTAATTATACAGAAGTGAATCGGTGTTCTTGAAATTAGTTGATGAATATCTGAATGATAAATTTGACTATTGTATTAATAAATTAAGAAAAAAGGAATATTCTATTTTTTGCACAAGAAATTAAATGGAATGGGAACCATAATAATGTAAATTTAAATTAAAGTTAAAAAATATTTTTAAAATGTTCAAGACACCTGCTCTGTAAATTATAAAAATAATAAAAGATGAAATAAAATATTGAAGAGAAAAAAATAAAAAAGTATTTTCTATTTGTTCACAGTGTGTATTACACACAAAACATTAAAAAAATTGGAAAAATGATTAGATAGAAATACAGAAATATAAAGAAATTATTTTTAAAAAATATATATGGTTTAATATCGATAAATTACTGTTATTTTTCTATTCCTAATTCCTGTCTCTACAGACCAATAATTTTTCTGGATTTAAATAGATCATTAAATATCAATGGCAAAAAAAAAAAAAACCTGTCAAAATTTAAAAATTATTATTAAATAAAAATGAATGTTCTACATAAAAGAATACTAACTTTTAAAAAAATGATAAAGAATATTTCTAATATTTCATCATTATGGGAAAAAAATTGCTTTGCCAATTGAATGAAAAAGTATTGACATTTTCATTAATAATTTTTCACATTCATGAAATTAAAAATGAAATACATGTAATATTAAAATACACAAAAGTTTTTTTGTCATTTATCAGAAATTATTATAAAAAAAGTCTCCATGTTTTGAATTTTATAATTGCATTTGAAGCATGATTTTAATGTTTATAATTTATGATACTTACAGATAATCCCAGACACCAAGGTTGATCATGTGATGTTTAGTAATTTTAGACACCTTGATTGGCATCCATATTTTTTTTTAATTATACATTTTCAGGGACATAATTATCCTGTAACTCTAATGAATATGTTTTACTTGCTGATATTAAAAAATATCACTAAATTGATTATAAATTCCTGTTAACTTTAAAAAATAGCAATAAATATAGAATAAATGGAATCAGATTATTTTACTATGTGCTTGTCAGAAAACCTGTAAGAATAAAGTGATCATTTAGATCTTTGGCCCAAATATTATAAAGCATGAATTTATAACACCCTGAATTTTATCATAAGATCATGACTTACAACACTTGAGGCTATAGAAATAAGCAATCACTTTATTCTTACTTTTTGTGCAAGAGAAAGTGGCTGCAATACAACATGCATATATTATACATTAGCACTGTGATTATTAAATATAGATCATATAGTATATTTTAATATCAAAAAATTCAAATAGTAACTTCAGTTTAATTGGGCTGCTGTAACAACTAAAATTATTTTTGGATCTTCCATGTGATTCAAAATATTTTTACTATTAGTCAGTTGTTGTATTCAAGTTAGCAATAGAAACTAAAGATGGCAGACATGAAAGCCAATAAACAATTTTCAGTATAGAGATTTTCTGCTACTTTGTAGAATAAAATATTGACTGATCAAAAACTAGAAGCTGTTTCTGAAATATATAATCTTTACTATCTCATTTTCCTTATAATTTTCCACCATACAAGCCATTGTAAGATGTGGTTATGTATCTTCCATGTCATTAGTTCTTTCCTTATATTAACTGTGATAATATAATTAAACACTTTGTGGTACTATACTTTAATTTTTTGATTATGCATACAGCTATTATGAGTTCATTTTTCATTGTCTAAGCATTAAAAAAATGATGAAAATATATTTAATAAATTGGGGGTCTTAGTTATGATTTTTGCTTCAGGAAGTGTAGACATTAGGCATATTGGAATTTTATTTGGGGAATGAGTTTTGATTTAGCAAAGATTATTAGTTGTAGCAGCCCTATTTAGGTATTCTTTGTATACAACAGAAGAGATCTAGAAAAATGGCTAAAATAGCCTGCCTTGTATATTCTGGTTAGGTTGTTACATCTGACTAATTATTAATTAAAACATCAGGAAGAATGATATTATCAATAAACCTGATAAAGCATAAAGTCAAAGAATCTTAATTTTTTTTATTTTTTTTATAAATGTAACTATATCAAAAATGCAAAGTTTACTGAAATTTAAACTCTTCAAGATATTAATGGTGTCCAGTATTTGTGATGTAAGATTAATATAAATGTTCATAGTGAAACACATCTTTTAGAAGAAATTTAATAGAGCAGATAATTTGGTTACAAGTTTTTTTAACAACAAATCAACCAGTGAAAGAAGAGAGCATGATGTTGATTTTAGCTGTAAGTTTTAATATAATACCAAGAATATAAGATACTATTCTATTATTGGAATTCCTTAATATATAAATGAAAAGCTAATGTTTTTAAAATATGGTTTATAAAATGTCACCATATTCATTTTATTAATGTGCATATGCTCCAACATTGGATTCAGAGAATTCAGAAAGGAACAAAGGATTTATTCCTTTAATAACAGAATTATTATATTAATATCTTTAAGATATTTTTTTCTTGGAGACTTTAATACACATGTTAGCACAAACAATAAACTTTGTCCAAAAATTATTGAGAATAATAGTATTAGTACTATAAATTCAAATAATCTAATGTTAATGAATTTTTGCATAACATATATACTGACTATCTCAGATATTACATTTAAGTAGAACAGCCAGTATAAAAAAAAAACATGGATATATCCATTCTAAAAATAATGACATCTATTAGACTAAATTATAGTTAGAAATTATAAGAAAAGATTATATTACATCTGTACTTCGGAGAGTTTTCAAAGTTAAAATAGTGGCTGCATTAAAAAATGATCTTATTTAGTCGTATTTATAAAAAACTATGTGTGTTCTTTAAAAGTATCTACTATTTATACTAAATTTAAACAACTAGTAACAATAAAAATGCTAATCTGAATTTTCAGAATTGTCATGCTACTGAGGCAAGAATTTTTTAAAAAAGCTTGTTATGAATATAAAGAGACTACTCTGGTGGTCACTTGAAAGAAGAAGAATTATAATTCTTTGATAAAGATTCTATCATTAATGACACGATTATAAAGAAACTAGTATTTTTTGTTTTGGTGGAATAATAAATTAAATGTAAAGCTTCATAACCAAGAAAAAGATTTAAAAGCACAACATTATATCTTTTTTGATGCAATGAAAGTAACATATGGATGTGGAAAATGATATAACTCTATAAAATACACTGATAGTATGATTACAATGATATTTGAATAGGTTGCTTCTGGTCATGGATAAGTAATTATCAGATTCTCAATATGGTTATAGAGCTTTAATTCAACTTCTTTTCTTATCATATTTTACTAAATGAGTTATAAGTATGGTTTTTCCTGTTTGTCCATTAACAATTATTCGAGTTAGCTTTTAGAAAATGAAATGAAAGAAAGTATTATTGGCCATTTAAACTAAAAATTAGTGTTAAATATTAATTCATCTTTGTTCTAGATTTTTATGATTATGGTCTTTGGAATTGTTTTTAGATAGTACTTTGTCATTTCAGCTTCTGGATTTACAGTACACTATTCTTGCCAATTGAAAGATGATTTAATGAAGATTCTTAAGGTTTTGAATGCAACATGCAAAGATTTGGTTTAGTAATGATTTGGACAAACTTTAGTTCTTTGACTGCCAGTGATAGAAGAAAATTTCTTAGCAACTTTTAGCTGGAGTAATTATCCACTTAAAAATGTGACCCTTTAAATATCTTGGTATCTTTTTAGATAGAAAGTTGGTCTTAGAAGTGGAGGTGGAATTTTAAAAAATTCAGACCCCAGAAAGCTATATAATTAATACAAAATCTGTCATCAAATGAAAAAGTACAGAATGAAACCATCTGTACTCTAGCTTGGATCATATTTAAGCATTCTATTTATTGATATTTTACAATGCAGAGCATGAAATTCTATATATTTATGTGATTTAATTAAAACTGTAACATATTCTGAAATCCCTATAAACAATAACAGAGTAATGGCTGGGTCTCATTTCTAACAACCTCTGAATACTCAATAAAACAGCACTTAATAGATATAAATATTACATGATCACCATCTCATGCTAGCGCATAACTTATTAAACAGGCAAAACTCTCCATACAATAACGCCACCTGTGCCAACCAGTGTAATCAATGGATGCCAGAAGGTTTGTGCATAAGATCCCTATCTAGTGCATACTCATCCAATATCCCTAGACTAGTTTCTGGCTTGTGGCCTTCATCAGTGAGGAGCCTTGGATCTGAGAGCACTGCACCTAGATCTTAGGATCTAATGCAACCCTCCAGCAGCCACCTTTTATCTCTACTTAACTACAAAACCTTGATAATGAAACTGAAAATACAATAATATTTTCAATCTAAGCTCAATAGCTTATATAGTCATATGGGTCTGAACTCAGTTCAGCACTCATACATTTTGGTGTCTTTGGCTCTTTACCAACCATAGCCATCACTATCCTATTAGGCAAGATTGATGTTAAACCACTAAACATCATATGATTACCATATATTATGCTAGCACATAACTGTTATTAAACAGGCAAAACTCTCCATACAGTAATGCGACCCTGTGCCCACCAGAGTAATCAGTGGATGCCAAAAGGCTTGTGCATACAATCTCCATCTAGTTCCTACTCATCCAATATCCCCAGACTAGTTTCTGGCTTGTGGTCTTTGTCAGTAAGGAGCCTTGGATCTGAGAACACTGTACCTATATATTATTGTTTTCAATTTCATTCTCATGGTTTTGTAGTTAAGTAGAGATAAAAGGTGGCTGTTGGAGGGTTGCATTAGATCCTAAGACCTAGATGTAGTGCTCTCATACCCAAAAGGCTCCTCACTGATGAAGGCCACAAGCTAGAAACTAGTATGGGGATATTAGATGAGTAGGCACTAGATGGGGATTTTATGAACAAGCCTTCTGGCATCCATTGATTACTCTGGTTGGCACGGGTGGCACTACTGTATAAGAGTTTTGCCTGTTTAGATATAAATATTAATAGTAATAACTCAAATATTGGTGAAATTAAAGAAGTTATTGTAAATCACCAGCAAGCTTTATATAAACTAATACAAATTTAAGAGTTGTTCATAATAGTTCAGAATAGCTTACAGTTTTATTGAGATCATGTTATTGTCTAGAATTCAGACTATGCATTGCAACACATCAATAAATTGAATGCTTAAATATGATTTAATTGAAAATACAAGCGAATACATTCTGTACTTTTCTATTTACTGATGGATTTATATTAGGTTATATATAGCTCACTGGAAGTTTACAGTAATTTCTATTTTAATTTCATCTACATTTGAAAGTATGTAATAATCAATTGATAGATTAAAAAGTATTAATTTATTTCTATTTTAGAATAGCATGAATATTTTTCTGCTGATAAGATGAAGATTTTTATGACTTGCTATTTCATTAAAAGATTCAATGTACATAATAATGTTGTTTATATATATATAATTAAAGAGGGATGGGTTATTTGTTTTTCTTTGATGTACTCTGTCTACAATGACTTTTTGAAAAGTAAAATTATTAATTATTTTTGTTTTTTAAAAATATTTATGATTGTTGTTTGTTTGTCAGAAAGAAAAATTGAAGGATTTCTTTGATAGATTGAATGTTTTTCATTCTAATATTAATTTTACTATTGAGATGGGTATTTTCGATTTTGTTAAGTTAAAATTTTCAGACTTAAGTGTTAATAAGGTTGATAATATTGTTATTTTGTAATTATTTTATTAAACATAAGAATTTAAGAACTATGTTAAGGTCTGACAATTATCAACCTTTTACTCATAAGAAAGTTTCTTATTGAATTTCTATTATAGGAATAAAAAGCTTAATTGTTTTAAAAGTAATTTTTGCATTCAAAGAAGTCGGTTTGCTTCTGATTATATTAAATTAGGTTTAAACATGAATTTATTAGAAATATTATATTTAATAAAAATATCTATAGGCCTGATATTAATAAAAATGTAAATGTTAGTAAGAATAAAGAGTTTATTTCTTTGCCATTTAAGTTATCAATTTATAAATTGGTTTCTAAGAATAGTCATTTTTTGGTTGGTATGAAAATTATTTGGAAGAAAAATATTGATTTTAAATTCACAGACCAAAACCATAAATTGATGACAAATCTATTTCTGGTATCATTTATAAGATTCCTTGCAGTTATTCTAAAATTTATATAGGTCAAAGTAAATTAAATCATAATAAAAGAGTTAAAGTTCATAATAGTAGTGTTAAAAAATAAGTATCATAACTCAGCTTTTTATAATCATGAACTGAATACAGATTATAAAATATTACTTGATAATGCAGATGTGACTTTTATGAAACAAATGAATTAAAAAGAAGAATCAAAGAAACTGATCATAAATCTTGAATCTGAAGCCATCAATCTCATGAAAACATCCTTTGATATTAAAGGAGTTGAGGATGTTTTTTGAAGTGATTTATGGGATGGTTATTTATGTTTTGTGTTTATATATATATGTATTTATTTTGAATTTTAAAGAAAGTCTATTTGTTGATAAACCATAAAATTATTTATTAGCTAGTATTCTAATGTTATATGATTTTCTATTTAAATACTAATACAAATATAGTATATATACTTAAGCTAGATGTAAATAGGGGGTTTGAACACAGACTTTCAAGCTCCCTCCATTTATCCATTCCATCTTATACAATCGATAGATGACTACATACATGTGAAAAAGATAAATAATCTACAATATACATATTTCAGACTGAACCAGCACTCATCAGTTGATCTGGTCATCTCCAATACATATATATAATCAATGCTCAATTTATATTAAGATAGAAAATCTTCAAAATTTAATGGATAGGCTTTAATCTTCTCAATTTTTTAATGGTTAATGTGGATATGACAACAAAATTGGCAAGCAGGAGCTTTGAACATGCCATCATCAGATTTTTCAATTGTATGGATGGCTGAAGAATGGAGAAGGTTGAAGCCTGTCCATTAAGGCTTGAAGATTTGCTATCTTAATATAAACTGAGCACTAATTATATATGTGTGTGTGTGGGAGATGATGATCTGGACCAACTGATGGCTGCTGGTATAGCATGAAATACATATATTGGAGATAATTTATCTTTTTCATATGTATGTGGTCATGTATATCAGTTGTATAATATGGAGTGGAAGACAGAAGGAAAACTTGGAAATCTGGATTCAAGTCCTCTCTAATTAAACTATATTTAAAAGGAAATTAAGAAAAATACATTATATAAATTAATTCAATTTTAAAAAAAGACATTTACAGTTTTTGTTTTTATTACATGAGCTAAATGTCATGCCAAATAATTTTTTTAGAATGTACTGAGTTTTTCTTGTGCAAATTATTGAATTTAGATTTAATTACAATCAAAGGGGAAAATTGCATTTATATGACAGACAATTGAAATTTTAGTGGGCTTTGCAAACAAAGAAAACCACAAGTATTTATTATATAAAATATTAAGCTAAGAAAGTAAAGTTTTTTTCAAGGTGATCAGTTTCTATTCATTGTACAAAAATATTGTTTACTTGTCTAAGTAATTTGACACTTAAAGCATGCAATTAAAATTGAATTTATTTTATATTTGTATCATGATATTTATTTTATAAGTATTATGTTTTTAAAAAATATTTATCATATTTTTATTATTTTTGAAAAAATAAAAAATTTTAAAAATGCATTTGTACATAGAAAAAAATTACTTCATTGAAGGACCAATATTTAAAAAAAAAACACAGGCAAGGGGCATATACCTTGACAAACACATTATTTAATAGTTATCTATTGAGTGGAAAATCTGAAATTTTCAGAAATCTACATGTCTTCAAACCCAGCTATCCAACTCAAATAGCTATATGGGGCTGATAGATCTTCAGCCATACCATATAGTAGTAGTCTTAGCAATATAAAATTGCATAAGACTTGTGGCAGAGACCATAAATAGTCAAAATAAGAGTCATAGATCACATGACCCTATCTCTTAAGCTTGTAAGTATAAACAATGAGGATTGCCAATTCCTTTACAAGCTTTATGATAAATGCCTAGCCAGAGTCAGCACTTAAAATATCTGTCAGGAACCCCTTCCCAAACCTCTGACCATGGTTTCGTGCTTTGGCACTCTATATTCTTGAAGTATCATGTTAAATACATATAACTAAAAAGGTCATGTATGCATAAGTATAAATAAGAAATTTCCACACAATTATGGCAACAAAATTAAATATAAGTACAATATTTATTAATTGTTAAGCCAGGCTTTCAATATGGAGTATGTTTGTCAAAGTACAACTGATACTCCATATAAAAATGGCAGGTAAAAATATTGTATTTATACTTCATTTTAAGCAAATAAACATCACATGACCACCTCCTCCTATGCTTGTGTATAACTGTTGTTAACACAGGCAAAACTCACTATATATATTGTCACACACAGCAAGCTAGTGTAATCAATGGATGCCAGAAGGTTTGTGCATAAAATCCCCATCTAGTGCCTACTCATCCAATATTCCCAGACTAGTTTCTGGCTTATGGCCTTCGTCAGTGAGGAGCCTTGAATCTGAGAGCACTGTATCTAGATCTTAGGATCTAATGCAACTCTCCAGCAACCACTTTTTATCTCCATTTAACTACAAAACTATGAGTCTTAAACAGAAAACACCTTAATGTTTTCAATCCAAGCCCATCAGCTTATAGATGTAGATGCAGTGCTCTCAGATCCAAGGCTCCTCACTGACGAAAGCCATAAGCCAGAAACTAGTCTGGGGATATTGGATGAGTAGGCACTAGATGGGGATTTTATGCACAAGCCTTTTGGCATCCATTGATTACTCTAGCTTGCTGTGTGTGACAATATATATAGTGAGTTTTGCCTGTTTTAACAACAGTTATACACAAGCATAAGAGGAGGTAGTCATGTGATGTTTATTGGCTTAAAACCAATCCTGCTTAATAGGATAGTGGTGGCTATGGTTATCAAAGAACCAAAGACACCATATGTATGGGTACTGAACTGGGTTCAGACCCATGTGACTATATAAGCTGATGGGCTTGGATTGAAAACATTAAGGTGTTTTCAGTTTAAGATTCATAGTTTTGTAGTTAAATGGAGATAAAAGGTGGTTGCTGGAGGGTTGCATTAGATCCTAAGATCTAGATGCGGTGCTCTCAGATCCAAGGCTCCTCACTGATGAAGGCCATAAGCCAGAAACTAGTCTGGGGATATTGGATGAATAGGCACTAGATGGGGATTTTATGCACAAGCCTTCTGGCATCCATTGATTACTCTAGCTTGCTGTGTGTGGCAATATATATAGTGAGTTTTGCCTGTTTTATACTTCATTTTGTTGCCATAATTATTTGTCTACATACTCTTAGAAATTGCTTATTTATTACATCTTGTCTATGGTAAAATAATTGCTTATTTATTACATCTTGTCTATGGTATTATTTTTTTATTCTTTGCATAAATGTAGAGTAATGCTTGTGTAGCAAAAAAGACATACGTGAGATCTGTTATTGTTAGGTGTTACTATATTGGGATTTAAAGACAAAAGTGTAACCATTGATAATAAAAGACTTAAGAATGATTAGTAGAATAAAAGAAAAAAACTACAAAAATGACTTCAAAACATTTTCTGATTATGATTATTTTAAATTTATTTTTTATAATCCTATTAAATAAATGGATATTTTGATCATATAGAAAGAATATTTTAATTATAATTTTGGTTCAAAAATTCAGATGACCATTCTATTGTTACTCATATGGACAAAAATATTCATTTAATTTTCATAAGATTCAAGCAGATCTTTATCTTTTTAAACATGAACAGGCTACAAGTCTGATGGAGTTCTGCAAACGTTTTAAAATATATAGTGAGGTTTTTTAGCTTCAAAACTATTCAATTTTTAAAAAATCTGATTATAAAAATCTATTGTTACAATTTATAAAGAGATGCAAAAGTTTGTAGTAATCAAGTGGTTTATTGTTCAATAATTCACAGGAAGTTCAAGAATTGGAAAAGGCATAACTGAGCATGATCCATAAACTTTGAACTCCAGAGTTTATCATTCTACCAGTATACTAAACAATATATGACAAAGAAAGTAGTAATGTTCTTGGAATGATATCGGGTAAATAAATATTTTCTTTGCATTTTCCTCAATATTTCTTATTACATTGCATAACTGTGTAACAGTTTTTTTTTTTCAAAATTTCAAAAAAAAATTCAGTATTTTGGAAATAAAAGAAAAAAAAATAATTATTTGATAATAATAGTTATTATTTATAAATATAAAATAATATTGATATTATAGTACATAAATAATATTTTTGATTGGAATGGCACAAGTGGTTTTTATATTGGACTTTTTATATATATATATAAAAACAGTTGCATTTCATATATGTATTTAAAAGCTTCTATACAATAATAATTAACAAATTAGGTTTTGCATTACAAATCAATAGATAAAAAGAATAAAATATAATATAAAGTATAATTAAATTTATGAAGAAAGGGAAGGCTCCAGGTAATGATGGAATTATAATTGATATATTAAAAGAAGCAGTTGAAGAAATAGAATTTTTTTAGCAAAGTTATATACCAAATGTCTAAATGATAAAGATGTACCAGATGATTGGAAGAATGCAGTATTAATATTAATATTTAAAAAAGGTGATAAAGAAGTTATTAAAAATTACAGACCTATCAGTCTTTTATCAGTTTTATACAAAAATTTTACTAAGATAATTACAACCTGTCTGCAGAAAACACTGGATTTCCACCAACCAAGAGAACAAGCTGGATTTAAAAGTGGTTTTAGTACAGTAGATCATATCCAGGTATTGAGAGAAATTATAAAAAGGACAAATGAATATGAGTTGCCATTATGCTTAGGATTTGTAGATTATCAAAAGGCATTTGATTCTATAAACATTTCTTCAGTGATTAAAGCATTGGATTATCAAGATGTAGTCCAGGATATTGTCATATTTTAAAGAATATTTATAAAAATGCAACATCAACAATTAGATTACATAATGATAGTAGGAAAATCAACATTGAAAAGGGTGTAAGACAGGGTGACTCCATATCTCCAAAACTTTTTACAGCAGTGCTGCAAGAAGTATTTTATGGATTAAAATGGGAAGCTAAAGGAGTAAAAGTAAATGGAGATTATTTAAATCATTTAGATTTTGCAGATGATGTAGTTGTTTTTGAAAATAATGCTTTAGAGCTACAGGAAATGTTGCAGGAGTTATCAGATGAAAGTAGGACTAAAGATAAATGTTAAAAAGACTAAAGTAATTTTCAATGGATTTTCTCAAAATATGAAAATAAAGATTGATTATGATGATTTAGAAGAAGTTAACAGCTACAAATAGCTTAGTCAGATTATTAATACAGGTGGAAACATAATGGATGAAAATAATCATAGAATTAAACTTGGTTAGAGTATTTTTGATAGAAATAACTTGATACTAAAAGGAAATATGCCTATGTGTTTGAAAAGGAAGGTTTTTAATAAATGTGTTTTGCCAGTTCTTACTTATGGATCTGAGACTTGGACACTTAATAGAAGAGCAGTACAGAGACTTCAGAACACTCAAAGAAGTATGGAGAGATGCATGTTGGGAATAACAAGAAGGGATCAAAAACGCAATGTATGGGTAAGAGATCAATCAGGTGTTACTGACCTCATTGAAAAAATTAAAAGACAAGTGGAGTTCGGCTGGACATATTGTTAGAAGAGATGATAACAGATGGACAATTGAAATTTTAAACTGGATTCCAAGAGATTGTAAAAGACCCAGAAAGAGACTACATGTGAGATGGATGGATGAAATAAGAAAGTGTGCAGGGGTGATGTGGAGAAGAGAAGCTAAAGATAGGAAAAGATGGATTGAACTTGGAGAGACCTTCATCCTGCAGTGGATTGATAATGGTTGATGATGATGATTTATAAATATAAAATAATATTGATATTATAGTACATAAATAAAATTTTTGATTGGAATGGCACAAATGGTTTTTATATTGGACTTTTTTTTTATATATAAAAACAGTTGCATTTTATATATGTATTTAAAAGCTTCTATACAATAATAATTAACAAATTATGTTTTGCATTACAAATCAATAGGTAAAAAGAAAAAAATATAAAGTATATGTAGCTGTATTAGCATCTGTACACATATATTAAGAGTAATAATGCTCAAAGCTAAATAGGTTTGTAAGTAATCAGTTTCCTTGACAACAGTTTGAAATTGTTGATTGTTATTAATATTGGAATTGTCTAACTGTTGGCTGATTTTTAATGATATATATATGAAAATATTTCCAGAGCACACCACCATCTGAAATAAATATCAAATCACCTCAACTATTAAGAAATTTTCAGCTATGCCCCCTGCAAATAAACATATTAGGAGCAATTTAAAGATTGTAGTTTATATAAATTTTACACTCTCTGTTTAAATTAGTTTATGTTTCAGTATTTAATATCTTTGCAGCTTTAAAGTTCAAAGAGGCATCTTTTTGGATTAGACATTTTGATATTTGTCTCTAGTACATTTTATTCACAGATGACATAGCCGAAAATTTCTTAAAGTTTAAAGTAATTTGATATATATAAACATTTAAAGCCTCAAGCTAAAATAGTCAATAAAATAATTAAAATTATCTCAACTTCAAAAGTAAACCAGACTAAGCTAAAAAAAATAAACTCTTTAACATTAACCATTGGTTTCACTGCTAAAATCAGACTTCTCAAGTGCAAAGAACTTATTACCAACAAATATATACTATATATCCTAAACTTGTTTAAGAGTTATTTTAATATTAAGAGTATGGGATTTAATTGGGAATTGTGGGTAATAGTAAATATTTGTTGTTAAGTTTTTAGACTTTTTTTTTTCCATATGTCATAACATCGGCCGGGAGGCGATCCCACAACCGTCTGCAACCAACTACTTGCTTGCAAGGTGGCTGCGCTGACCTCTCGGCTAACAATGCTTGACAAGTTTTTAGTCTTTTGCCCTTGAGAAGTCTGCTTTTAGCAGTGAAATCAATGGTTATATTATAGAGTTTATTTTCTTTGGCTAGTCTTGTTTACTTTTTAAGTTGGGATAATTTTAATTGTATATATATATGTGTGTGTACATATAAAATAAATTAAAAAATAACGTTATGTATATTAAAAATAAAATAGATAATAGAAAGTGTGCAATATACATGAGTATGCATAGAAATATCAAAATAAATTTATCAATATGTTTGTGTGAATAAAGAAAAAATAATGTAATTTAATTGCTTTTACTGCTAATGAAGATAGCCAAATAATCAAAAGTTGTCAGTAAGAAGTGCAAAGAAGTATATTTTTTAGAAATATTTTCAATTTAAACAATGCAAAAAAAGAGTCTATTGATCGTCTTGGAATGTTTTATTTATTATAGCACATATATATTCAAACATTTTATTGGATACATTGCTTCCAGTCAAATAAGCATTTATCAGAGACTGTGCTTCTTATTATCAGGCAAATGCTAAAAGACATCATGATTAAAAGTGTGAGTTTAGATTGCTTTTATAGATGTCATGGTAGCAATGTTTAGAAATGGCTTATTATTTATAGCAGTTCGGTAATGAGTGAAACAAATTAAGTCAAGATTTTCAAGTTTTTTTGTTATTTTTGTTTTTGTTCTAAATTTTTTTTCAATTCTAGATAGGTGAAGTTCACTAAGCTGTATCATTATTGAAAATAATATTTTTAATCTTGATTTAATATAGCTAATTTAAATTAATAAATGCTTTAACTCACCCGGAGTTTTTTGGCTCATTAAATAATTATTTTTTACTAGGTAGATATATAAAAATAGTATGTATTTCACACCTCCCTCCACTATGACAACAAGTCGATTGCAAAACATTTTTAAAATAAAAAGTAGATCTTATGAACACAAAAGTTGGCCACCCCTGATATGGTCTATTCAGGATTATGTTGTTGTAGTTTTTTGCATTTCTAAGAATGAGCTACAGAATATTTTTTTAAATTTTTTAATGCAACCTACAAAGAATTTTCTTTACTAATTATTATTTTTAAAATGTGTTTTATTATTATCAATGAGATAAAAAATTATTCAGCAACTTTTAGTTTTAATGATTATTAGAATTTGAAGATGGGGATCAGTTTCAGTATCTATTATATTTTTTATGTAGGATGGTAGTTCAGCTCATTAAGATGTGTCATAGACTACAGTAACATTTGATGAGTTAAAAGATAGGTTATTGCATCCTTAGATACAATTAATTTAGATAAATTAATTACTAAATTACTACATAAAAGTATCATGTAGACTATAACATCAAAGGGCAGACAAATTATCATTTAAAAATGCTATAATACATTTTAATTTGCTCAAAATTATGATATTGAAGGAAAGGCATGTTTTCATTGAAGTGGACATGCTTAAATAATCCATTAATAATAGATTATATATATAAAAAAAATTATATTAAGATTAGAGAGAGTTAAGCTTTGTTTTCATTACAAATATTATCCCAAAGCTAATCTAACACAGTGCAAAGCAATGCAATATTACTTGTTTCCACTGGTAGAATATATTGATAATAGAAAGCACAATAAAGTTACAATCTTGATGTCTATCAAATTTTCTACAGAAGAGGATAAAAATCAAATGGAAAAGATGTTAAATAAGCAGACTAAAAGGATCAACATGTAGACATCTGTTGGTTTATTGTTCTTCTTTGATTCTCTCTACCCCTATTTCTTCTTCTTCTGGAGTTAGGATTACCATATTTGTTTAAAAAATGGCTGCTAGTAAATGAATTAAATTAAAGACCATTTTTTTAACAATTTTATTTTAATTTTTAAGTTTATATTCAATGTCCAATATTTATTTTTTAAAACAATATACCTGATTGAATGTGTTTTAACAGATACAAGATTCTTAGTGGCAAACAACTATGGAAAACAATGCCAAAAGAAAAATTGATACAGAAAATAGATTTTGCAACAAGGAATGCTTAATTCTTTTGGTTGGAACTAAAGTTTTGATTTGTTACTTTTATTTTACTTTTAGATCCAAAATAATTGTTCATGTTATATATAATAAAATTTCAAACTTTTTATTCAATTTATGTTGTTTTCCTTGTTTTATTTCAAGGAATTCTAGAATTTAAAAAGATACATTACACACATATAACAATATCTCTCTAAAAGCAGATATCGTTTTTTTTTTTGGACATAATGCTAATTTTTAAAAAGTCATATTATTTTTTAATTTTTAATACAGTATATCAAATATGTATTGCATTTCATTTCTTTATATCACTCTTTTCAATAAGGTTTTTATTTTAAAAACAATAGATATATCAAACTTTTTTAAAATAATAATAATAATAAATTAAAATAATTACCTATAATTCAAAATTAATGAGAAAAAGTTGTTTTTGAAATATTTTTTTAATTCCAAGCATTTTTTTTGTATGTAATTTATATATATTGCAATTATTATTTTTTTAAAATTTGAAATGTCATTTATAAATTAATAATAAATTGAAAATTACAAACATTTTATACCTCCAGGGGTTTTTTTTTTAGATTTATTGATGATGTATATGTTTGTATTTTATTTATGCTCTTAGATTGTAGTTCATTATGCAAAATGCAATACCAAATCTTGTAAGAAAATATCTTTGTTTTCAGCTACTCAAATTGTTTGAAAGACTCAGCCAATATTTCAAATGTTGTAGGCTTATTGCAATAAATTACTCCTTGTTAATGACACAATTAACCCTAGACATCTTCATTGTGATATATATATATTGTAATATTAGTAAATAAAACTATTAAATATAATGGTAATTATTAATAAAAACAGTTATAAAAATTTAAGTTATTAAAATTTTTAGCAATTGAGAATATTTATGAAAAAAACTGGAAGTACTTAATAAATTATTATAATTGTAATTAATATTTTTATTTATTATTATAAAATTAATAATCTATAATAGGTGATATGGAAGATCATTTATGAAATGTCATGTCTGACTTTGCCTTCAGAAGGGACTAGTTAAGATTTCTTCCTTATCTAATCAAATTGAGCACTTATTGTGACTACCCAATGTGTAAACATGTGGATAACCAATGATAAACATAGCTAAAGAGTAAAACATAAGTATGGCCAATGTGTAAATATGTGTATAAAATCCTACCATAGGTTAATATGAGCCAATAGGCAATGATGCTCTCTGAATCTAATTAGATAAGGAATATAGTTCACTTCTGAAAGCAAGGTCATTAATGACATAAAACATATTACAAATACTTTCTATTCATCAGTTATAGTTATAAAACCAATATTTTTTTTAATCAGCCATAGTCAGAAATCAAAACAGAAAAATAAGAGGAAAAAATATGTATGTGTGGATAAATAAATGACATCCAGTAAATAGATAAATGTGCCACTGAAAGTAAGGATATGTATAAATATTATATTATTTAATTATTTTTATTGATTCCAAAAGTCACTTCAAAATACCTTCTTTAAGAACTTGTGCATTTTTGTTTTATTTTTAAATATTCTATCTTTTGTAAGATTTCTTTTCACTTGTTCATCTTTTAGTGCTTTCTGTTTTTATTATTTCTCTATTTTTAAAAAGATGTAACCAATCCTATAATTTATTTAACTGCACCAGTAAACATTTTTTCACCCAGTTTTTGTAATATCTCTGTATTCCAGTCACAATCCTCCCCATGTTTCTGAATATAGACCTTGGGTGTATCTAATGTTTTCTCTCTCTTTAATAGTCAATTTTTCTATTCTTTCTAATGCTGCACTCTAGAGAGAACATTTAACATTGAATTTTGTTTTTAAATTCCAAATTCAATAGTTTTTTTTTCTCATGTGTCATAGCATCAGCCGGGAAGCGAATCTGCTGACCTCTCGACTACCACTGCTTGACCCAAATTCAATAGTTCATTTATTTTTTCACTTGAAAATCTGTTGAATCATATATTTTTAAGTCTGATTTCATTCTCATTACAGTTATCATTATTTAACCAACTTTATAGAAAACAATTTCTACCACAGTCATTTATTTACTTTTTTTTATTCTCATCTTTTTTCGTAGTTTTAGTTTTATTCATTTGTCAATCTTATTCATATTTTTTTTCACTTCAGTATCAGTATCTAATTATTAGTTTATATAAGTTTTTAAAATTATTTTCATAATCACCGTTGCTTCTGCTGGAAAAATATAAACTCTTTACAAAAGTATATTTTCACATCATTTAATATTATTGGGAAATGCTGGGTTCAAGATTTTTTATTAGTAACGTTTTGCTGAATAAGTCGAAACGACATTTTTATTTAATGATTATTCTATTTATAAATACTCAAGATAATTTCTTTTTGTAAAAAAAAAAAAAAAAATCCGACAAAGAATTAAAATTTCTTAGTATATAATTATTTTTCATATAAATATTTATATGGAATAATTAAATCCTTTAAAAAAAAAAATCCGTGAAAAGTCGAATACTAAGAAAATGTTGTTATATATTCATATTATTCTAGTCTTTAAAATTGTTTATAAAATGTTTATGAGCAATATAAATTTTCAGAACTGGTCAATAAAATTTTATTATATATGTGTGTGTTTATGCAATGCTAATTCCATTTTTAATAAGTATTAGAATCATACTGTATATAAAATCCCTAAATGTTTGCCCTAATAATGTCACGTGATATTCAAGTTAAACATTTTTTTCGTTAGAGGGCCATTTTTCAAGAAAAAAAAATATTTGTATAAAGCATTTTATGCAAAGAAAACAATTCCTTTCTTATATTTAAGAGGTTTAATTTGATTATGAACTGTTAAAGCAACCAATTAAAAAAAAAAACTATTACAAAAATGATGGCCTTTCCTTAGGCCAGATACATTTCTGGTTTATTTATATTAAACATCAACTAAAATAGATGAACGCATAATTTCTTTCTAGTTAGTTTTGTGGAAATGCTTTCTCTAATAGATTTATTCTCATTATTTTTTATTTTCATCCCAGGTACTTCTAAAACATTTTAAATCTGTAGGAAATTCCAAATTTTTCATTACAAATGCATTTCTTTCAATATAATCGTAAATTTGTTATTAATCTTTCATATTTTTTTTTCCAATTATACGTTAAGTGATGTTCAGTTATATATTCAACGGGTATGATACATCTCTCATAATTTTTTAATAATAATGATGATGATCAAATGGTTTATTTTGTTCAGTTCATAAGAAGTTTGCATTACCTTTTTATTCATGGTTTTTCTAATAGTATCAGCAGTAACAGTCTTTTTTGGAGTTTTAGACTTATCAAGAAGATTTCTGGACTGCTAAAGAATAATTAAAAATAATGATAAAAAGATATATATATAAGTGGAAAAAAAAGATTTATGATAAACTAATTCCTGAAGTTATCCTTTGAACAGGAATTTGTAAGTCATCAAAAAATTTCTTTATAAAGAACACTGTAATAAAATAAATCACCAGCAGCAGTTTCTATTAACTAACTCTTATTAAAAATTATTATTATTGCACCTTTTGTTCACGATTTGTTTTAAAGCAATGATTTAATTTTTTTTTTTTTTTAATAGTTTTATTTCCATTAAAATGCTATCATCAATATCTACTATTCACATATGAATATGCCATTCCAACTTTAAAGAAAAAGCCACTAAACATCACATGATCACTATCTCATACTAGCACAATAATTGTTATTAAACAATTCAAAATACAGCAAAACTCTCCATATAGTAGTGCCATCTTGTGCTAACAAGAGCAATCAATGGATGCCAGAAGGCATGTGCATAAAATCCCTATCTAGTGCCTACTCATCCAATATCCCCAGACTAGTTTCTGGCTTGTTGGCCTTCATCAGTGAGGAGTCTTGGATCTGAGAGCACTGCACCTAGATCTTAGGATAGAGTTAAAAGGTGGGTGCTGGAGGGTTGCATTAGATCCTAAGATCTAGGTGCAGTGCTCTCAGATCCAAGGCTACTCACTGATGAAGACCAACAAGCCAGAAACTAGTCTGGGGATATTGGATGAGTAGGCACTAGATAGGGATTTTATGCACATGCCTTCTGGCATCCATTGATTGCTCTTGTTAGCACAAGATGGCACTACTATATGGAGAGTTTTGCTGTATTTTGAATTGTTTAATAACAATTATTGTGCTAGTATGAGATAGTGATCATGTGATCTTTAGTGGTTTATCACCAATCCTGCCTAATAGGATAGTGGTGGCTATGGTTGTTAAAGAGCCAAAGACACCAAAATGTATGGGTACTGAATTGAGTTCAGACCCATATGACTATATAAGCTATTGAGCTTGGGTTGAAAATATTAATAGTGTTTTCAATTTCATTCTCATAGTTTTGTAGTTAAATAGAGTTAAAAGGTGGGTGCTGGAGGGTTGCATTAGATCCTAAGATCTAGGTGCAGTGCTCTCAGATCCAAGGCTCCTCACTGATGAAGGCCAACAAGCCAGAAACTAGTCTGGGGATATTGGATGAGTAGGCACTAGATAGGAATTTTATGCACATGCCTTCTGGCATCCATTGATTGCTCTTGTTAACACAAGATGGCACTACTATATGGAGAGTTTTGCTGTGTTTAAAGAAAAAGGTTAAAATAAATTCAGTTATTAAATAGTATGCTAGATTATTCTTCTCTTTATTTGACATTTTGCACTATCTTTTAACTTCCGCAGAATACATGTCTAATTGTAGTTTTCCAATATATTCTAATCTCCCATCTTATTTTCTCATTAAAGTTGTAGCTAATAATTTGTTAAGCGGATACACATTACCTAAAAAATATATATAAAATTTAATAATAATTAATAAAACAAGGCATAAATTTTGTAACTTGTTCTTAAGCTTGCATTTAATGATCACAAGATGGAACTTACCAATAGCTCTAATCAAGCTTTATTTTATAAGTGCCGAAAGAGAAAGAATTCAAACTCTCTTAAGTCCCTATCTCCAGACCAATTGTTTTTGAGCTTGTGGCTTACCTCATTGGAGCGCTGGAACTCTAAAAACTAGATCTAAAATACTAACTCAAAAGTCAGCACTTATAAAATACGTTATTATAAATTTTCTCTTTTGGCACTTATAAAATAAAGCTTGATTAGAGCTATTGATAAGCTCCATCTAGTGATCATTAATATTTTCACGGTTGCATGATATAGATAAATTATTTTTTGGGCTAAACCGTGTGTTATTTTTCATTACATACCGATATTTCGATGAACTAGCATTCGCCATTGTCAAGGTACATTGTCAATAGTGGATGCTAGTTCATCGAAATATCGGTATGTAAAGAAAAGTAATGGTTTAGCCCAAAAAATAATAAGTTATATATATATATATTAAGGCTATAACCTTAAGACTATGAGCCTAGACAGGATAGTAGGGACCTCTACAAATCTTAAACACAAGATTACTTTAAAAGACAAAAGTAGCCAACTCTTAATCTTCAACCTACTTTTTTAATTATATCAGTGAATTTAAAGTATTTTGATTTGAGAGCGTGAAGCTGTTAAATACTTCACTGTTTAAGTCCATGAATGTGCGCTTAACAAATTATTAGCTACAACTTTAATTGTCTTAAAACATTTCTAATTATAAAAGCTTTTTCACTGACTTGCTGTAAATCGAAAGATTTTGCTAACGTTAGTTTGTAATAGAAATTGTGGATTTCATTAGTGAAGTATTTAACAGCTTCATGCTCTCAAATCAAAATGCTTTAGATTTGCCTATATAATTAAAAAAGTAGGTCAAAGATAAGAGTTGGCTGCTCTTATCTTTTAAAGTAATCTTGTGTTTAAGATTTAGAGGTCCCTATCGTCATATCTAGGCGCATAGTCTTATCTTCCCATTGTAAACAATCAATATAGCATATCATAATCGTCATATATAATTTCAGATGGCATTGAAAACATAAAACTCTTTTATCAGAATGTGTCTTACTAAAATAACTAAATTTTAAATTTATATGGTAAATGATTAGATGTAATAATTATCTTTTTTATGTATATTAATGCAGATATTATGATGACTCAATACATGTTACATGTAAGTTACTAATGTACTTGCCCTCATGCTTTACATTTTTGTTTTTGTTTTAGCTTTCTTCTGGATATTGTTTTTCATATTGATGATTGAAAGTCATTAAATTAATCTCAGAACACTGCTTAGATTATTCAGTTGAAAGGGAATATATATTTTTATATAATATCAAGAAATAAAATGTCTCAATATTAAATCCAAATTTTAAAAAAGAATGACTATATATCAAATCTATATTGTATCGACTACTTAATTTGTTAAATCTCTCTCTAGTGACAAAAGGGTGATTTTCTGATATCTTGTGTAATGATAGGATGGGTTTTGCTTCACAATCAACAGTCAAATATACAAAAGTAAAATAAAAACACAGCATATACTTATTTAAATGAGAACAGACTTCATGATTTATAAACTTTATATGAATATTATTATTAAAAATTCTTGTGCATATCACTGATGATGTTATGGAAATTTTAGCTTGTGATATTTTAAAAAATTAGATAAGATAGAAGCAAACTAGCCACATGTTTTTAGCATTCTGTTTTGAAGAAATGGAGTTTTATCAAATGTTATTTGCACTTTGATAATGATAGATTTAATAGCGAGATGAACAGCAAGAAAGTTCTTTTACTAAATAGAAAATGTTATACAGGTAACCAATATATGACACAGTTGATAGATTGCTAAAAAATGCTGTTATGCAAATTCATGTTATATGAAACAAAGAACCAGTACAAAAAATAGAGTTAGACTCCAAAAATTAAATATATATATATAATATTTGCATTTTATATCTAAAAGAAATATGTGTATTAAAACAATAATTGATCAAAAAATTCCATATTAAAATTACATAACGTTTCCTTCATTATTATTAATCATCATTAAACAAGAGTTTTCATACAGGCTAGAATGACAAATATTGACAGAGATGATGTTTGCTCTTAAAAATTCTCATGTCCCTTGTTATATGGGAATTTCCCTAATTGTCAAAACTTGTATGAATGCTGTGTTATAGGGGTTTCTCCAACTCTCGAACTATATTAGAATAAAACAATATTGTAAGAATGCTATATTATAGGGATTTCCCTCCTAATTTTCAAACTGTGTTAGAGTGAAATCATGTTGTAGGAATACCATGTTATAGAGGGCTTATTTGTAAATTATTTTGAAAATTTTCTCTTGCAACATAGCAAATCTAATAAATATACATAGGTTTTCTACTGAAAAGCAAACTTAGTGATGCCATAAATAAAGTTGTTTAATTTTCTTATTATATATATATATAGATTTGGACTTAATTTACCAATATAAATAAACTATAATAACACATTCTTTTTTGCATTTTACTCAATGCAATATTTATTATTTACTTTTTAAAATAACTGATAATTTTAAAACTTTATTTTATTTCCACTATTCAAGCATTAAATAATATTTTAATTTGTGAAGCGCCGATAGTTGAAAACTGAAATAAATCGAGTTACTGCCAAATCTCTGAGTTAATTATGAAGATATTTAAAGCTTCAAGCTTTCAAACCTAAATGTTTATAATGGGCTTAGATATATAGAAAGAAAAGTTGAGAGAAGGGTGGCTGCCTTTTCTTGTAAAATCTTTGTTGTGTGTTTAGGTTTGATGTCATTTTAGATGGCTATCTTTGACATCTGATTGGCTGTCAGTTATGTATTGTAACAAGCGCTAGAGATTTGGCAGTATCTCAATTTATTTCAGCATTAAACCATTAATAAATTCTCCTCTTCTTCTGTAATTTTACACTCTTTTATATGGCTTTTATCAAATAATTATAAGTGTACATACATAAAAGACAAGTTACTAACAAACATTCTCAACAATTAATGAATTATATTACACTCATCTTACTTACAAATTTCACTTTATCTTCCATTTCCCCCCTTTTTCTTAAGAAAAAAAAATATAAAAATAATCAACATTTTTGATAAGAGAAAAAATATATTTGCAATATATGTTTATGTCTGCCTATATAGCTTCTGTTTAATTCTCTAATGATGTATGTACCTTTTGTTTGTTTTCTGCAGAAAAAAAAATCCAACAAATTTTTATTCCATATATATTCAGAAATTCAAAAAAATAGGCTGTTTATGAGGGTATCCAATTAAAAAACTTTCACATATCTTCAAAAATATAAATTATTTTTAAATTAATAAAAAAAGTTTTGAAATGTTGGACAATATAAAAAAGTATTAAACAATACTTACTGATAAAAAAAATTTAATGAAATAAATATGGTAAAAGTAATATTCCATTTTAAATTATATATAAATAATTTATAAATACTTAATATGAGCAAGCATAAATATATTAAGTATTATATATTATCTTTTTAATAGACAACAATGATATCCATTGATTACATAGTTATATATATATTACTTATAACACTTTTTCCATATACATTTTAATGCAACAATTTTTCTTAAAAACTTCTTTATTTTCCTTACAGTTTTGACTGTCCAGCAGCCTTCATCAGAGCTCTATCTTCTCTGCTTTAATTAAAATTTATCTTAGCTATTATGCAAACAGATTTTTTGATTAACTAATAATAAAAGACTACTATTAAAATATAATAATTTTGTACAAATATACTTATCTGATCTAATATTAGTGATCCTATACTTGAGGCAACTTAGGAAGCACTTTACTTGATATATATCAATGCCTCCATGAAGAAACTTAAAAACTCTACAAAAAGGTTAAGAATTTCATTTTGATTTTAACTACATTATTCCCAATGATCTTGTATTATTTTTATGCATTTTGTTGAAAATGTAATTTAATTGATAATTTTAGTTTACATGATATTAAAGATAAAAGTTATATATTTTTTAAAGCTTTAAAAATAAAAAAAAGTACAAAAATATAATCATTATTATTGTGAATTTTGATATATAAATTCTAAAATAGATCTTTTTAAATTTTTTATCTTATTTTTCATAAAATTATAATTAAATAACTTATAAGAACTCTTACTTACTATATTTTATACTGATGCATTTAAAAAATGAAAATATTTAACCATCTCATTTTTCAATCATGACTCAAAAAAAAAAAAACAACAACCCCTGTACAAAATCTCTACTGAGAAAAAGTATACTTCAGTGCTTGTATAACATAGAGCCTTGACTGACATTGTAAAACAGCAAAAAAAGTTTATACTTAATGTGTTTATATATTTATCTTTTTGTAAAATTATTAAATATTTGTTTTTTATTAGTATTTTATGTTTATATTTAGCTTTTATTTGAATATATATGCTTGAACTTATACTTTTAATGAAATTTGCCTCAAACGTACAGATTTGGTAAACTTTTTCCATTAAATTAATTTTTTTAGACTTCAGTCTTCTGTTTTGATTATTTATATTTCTGTTTTAAATATTTATATTTCTATTTATTATTTTTTTATTTTATTTACAAAGTTGATATTTTATTTTTCAGATTACTTTTATTTTTTGAATGTATGTTTTTAACAAAATTATAAAAAATGTAAAAAATATATATTTTTTCTATTAAATATACAACATAAAGAAAAATGGAAAACATTAGGCAATGAGTGTTTTCAAAAAATAAGCACTTAAATAGTTAACTACTTATATAAATATATGGTTGAAGATGTATATATATATGCATTATAATGAGTGTGCTAATAGCTCTAAACAAGCTTTTTCAATAAATGCTGCAAGACAAGGCATTTAAAATCTCTATCTAGAATTATCCCTATTCCCAAACCAGTTTCGAACTAATGGCTCTTGTCAGTGAGGGGTTAGGACATTCAAAGATTAGATTTAAAATACAAACTCCAGCCCAGCATTTAGCAAATACTTAACTATTAAGTAGAAAATCTGAAATTTTCAGACATCTATATGTCTTCAAATATGATATCTAGCTTAAATAGCCATATGGGACTGAACTAAATTCAGATACACCATACACTAATAGCCTTAGCAATATAACATTGCCAAAGCCTTAAAAGCCAAATTATAATAGTAAGGAAACCAAGTCATACATCATGACTATTAGCCCACTCATCACATTACATTTGTAAATACAAGCTAATTAAGTTCTGTGACATATGATTTGGTTTTCATACTAATATATATATACTAATGCAAATACTAATACATACTTGCACTTCCATATTATACTTTTTGTCAATGTCATTACTTAATTAATATTTGAAAACAAATTATTATTGTAATCTAATATTTAATTTATTAGAAAAGAAAGATCCCCTAAATGTATATTTTTAAAGATAAATCTTGGATAAAAAAATAAGATGTCAAAACATTTTCATTTTCATGAATAATGTAGCATGATGTGTAATCAATAAGTGCTTTCATATTTTATTTTAAAATTTTTATTTAGAATAATTTAAATCTGTTAACAAAATTCTTATTTAAATTTATATATCAAAATTAACAATTTATGAATAAATTTAAAAGAAATAACTTTTAAAAAGTTCAAATTATTTACTTTTATTTTATCTTATGATAATGCTTACATTTTTCAGTTTTTTAATATATATAATATATTACTATTCTAGAATATATTTTATGTAAAATAAAGTCAATGTGAAAGTTGTATTTTCAATCAAATGTGTAAATGTTTAATATGGCGCACACATCATAAAATTAAGGAATAAAAAGTAAAAGGATTAAAATCTTTTCAGGTAATATTTAAATAGAACATATACATAAATATTCTTTTATTTGAAAGTATTGATTATTTTTATATCAATTATTTTTAAAAAAAGTAGGGATGAGTGGGATTGGAAGAATATTTATGTAATACTATAAATATTAAATACGCTTAACGTATATAGTGAAATTAAATTCAACGATTATATTAATATTTCTTAAGGCTAAGCGCTTTCACTCATATTCATAGCCTTTTAACGTAGTAATTTATGCAAATCTATGCAAGCTTATTTATATTGTCCATCTCTTTGAAATGGAAAAGCATGTGTCTCTCCTGTTTATTGCTTTCAAATCTCTTGATATATACCATGCTTCTTTCACCTTCCTTTTGATGTCATTTCTTTCAGTTGTAATTATCCTAGCATTTGCAGGTTCGAATTCATGATTAGCCTCTATTTGGTGGTCCACAAATACTGAGCTGCCTTCGTTTGTTCTTAATACTCTTTTATATAAGTATTTATGCTGAGCCACTCTGGTGTTTATAGTGGCCCGAGTCTCACCATAGTATACTGCACCGCAGTCTGCTTGAGGGCATGCCAACCTGTACACAACATGTGGTGTTGATTGTAGGTCAATTTTGTCCTTAGAATTGTTCAAAATCCTGTTGGTGTTTGGAGGGGTTCGAAAACCTACTGTAAATTCATTATGCAATTTTTTGACAAGTTTTCTAGCAATGTTAGGAATATATGGCAGACATATGCGTTGTTTTTTGTCCTTGCTAGGTTTGGTTATGTTTTCATAAAATGTTTTAATTCTTCTGTTGATGGCTATTAAATCATAACCAACCTTCATAAGATCATTAACATATTGGTTAATATTTATTCTTCTTTCTTCTTCATATTTGCACAAATGGTAATTCCTGAACAAAAAGGCAGAAAGCCCTGCCAATTTGTGGGCCCTCGGTGTTTTCGATTTAGTATGGATGTATCCTCTAATATTTAATGGTTTTACTTTCATGTTGTAATCAATGCATCTGTGTGTTCTAGTTATTATTAGGTCCAAATAATTAATTGTATTAAGCTCACTCTCTTCAGTGCAGTTAAATATTAAGTTGGTATGTGCCTGCAGTTCATCTTGAATGGCTTTTATTATAAGTTTAGGTGCTGCAATGAAAATGTCATCTACATACCTACAATAAATTAATCCATGTGTTTGTTCTTGGAACCTTGATATAATCTTGTTTTCAAAATAACCGATTACAATACTAGCTACAATGCCACTCATGGGCAGTCCCATCGGCCATCCATTATTCATCCTATACCATCTATTTTCAAATGTCGCAAATATGTTCTCATCCAACCAATTCATGAAGTCAATGATAAACTCAATTTTCTGTTCAGGACAATGATTATTTTGAAGCTCTTCTTTAATTATCCTGATTGAACCTTTTCTATTAATCGATCCGTAGAGTTCAGATATATCTATGGCTGCTATATTGAAACTGTCATTGATGGCTGCATTTTTAATTAAGTCTACAAACTCGAAAGAAGATTTTATAGTATATTTGCCAAATCCTATTAATTCTATTAACCATGAATTTATTAATTTTGCTGTGTTTGCATAATGTACACCTCCAAAGTCAAGCATTAGTCTTAATGGAGTCCCTTGTTTATGCATTTTAGCATTCGCAAACATTCGTGGTTGTGATGTGGCAGATGGGTATATTCTATAATATTCAGCTTGATTTATTCCTTTATTTTTATGCTTGCGCAGGATTAAAGAGATAAATTTTTCTCTGTTCATTTTGTTATTAACCTCATCTGAAAACTCAAAGCCCAATTTCTGAATTTGTATTCTCATCTTTTCTTTATATTCTTCTTCATCCATCAAAACGAAGCGATTGCCTTTGTCCTCTTTAAGACAAATAATTTTATTTTCATTAAAGAACTTTTTCGCATTTTTGACTTTATTGTTCCAGCCATTATTTTCAGTATTCAATTTCTTATTACTAATGATCCTGTTAATCTCATAAATAACATTATCTCTCATAGGATAATTTATTAAAGCTGCTTCCGTGTCTGCTATTATTTCCATTTTGGGTTGATTCCATCCTCCTCCTACAAATTTAGGTCCAAGATTCAGGATAGATCTAATTTCAGCTGATGGTCTAACGCTAGACAAATTAACATACGTGTCTTCTATTCCCATATCAGTTAAAACAACGTTTTGTTTATTAGCTAGAAATCTCAATTTCTTTAAGAATTTCTTCTCTAATCTTTGTTCAATATTATTGCATTTATTTACGATCCATTGTGGCTCAGGCGTAATAGACGTAATCGTAGACAGACGTTTCTTGTTATTATTTAACGCCTTCCTGCAATTGCCAATAATCCAGCTTAATAATTTACGCTGTAAAACACGAGTGACAATATCTACATTATGAATAGATCTATTCACTTTAATTCTACAGCAATTAGGAATAATATTCGCTTGCTTACAATTTTGCAAAAAATAAACACGTTGCTGAAAAGTTCTAATTAACGTGTCCAATTTCAGACAAATTCTTTCGTTATAATGCATATTCATAATATTGTAATTTCCGATTTTTTCTTCACTATTGATAATAATGTAATATTAAATACGCTTAACGTATATAGTGAAATTAAATTCAACGATTATATTAATATTTCTTAAGGCTAAGCGCTTTCAGAGCTTTCACTCATATTCATAGCCTTTTAACGTAGTAATTTATGCAAATCTATGCAAGCTTATTTATATTGTCCATCTCTTTGAAATGGAAAAGCATGTGTCTCTCCTGTTTATTGCTTTTAAATCTCTTGATATATACCATGCTTCTTTCACCTTCCTTTTGATGTCATTTCTTTCAGTTGTAATTATCCTAGCATTTGCAGGTTCGAATTCATGATTAGCCTCTATTTGGTGGTCCACAAATACTGAGCTGCCTTCGTTTGTTCTTAATACTCTTTTATATAAGTATTTATGCTGAGCCACTCTGGTGTTTATAGTGGCCCGAGTCTCACCATAGTATACTGCACCGCAGTCTGCTTGAGGGCATGCCAACCTGTACACAACATGTGGTGTTGATTGTAGGTCAATTTTGTCCTTAGAATTGTTCAAAATCCTGTTGGTGTTTGGAGGGGTTCGAAAACCTACTGTAAATTCATTTTGCAATTTTTTGACCAGTTTTCTAGCAATGTTAGGAATATATGGCAGACATATGCGTTGTTTTTTGTCCTTACTAGGTTTGGTTATGTTTTCATAAAATGTTTTAATTCTTCTGTTGATGGTTATTAAATCATAACCAACCTTCATCAGATCATTAACATATTGGTTAATATTAATTCTTCTTTCTTCTTCATATTTGCACAAATGGTAATTCCTGAACAAAAAGGCAGAAAGCCCTGCCAATTTGTGGGCCCTCGGTGTTTTCGATTTAGTATGGATGTATCCTCTAATATTTAATGGTTTTACTTTCATGTTGTAATCAATGCATCTGTGTGTTCTAGTTATTATTAGGTCCAAATAATTAATTGTATTAAGCTCACTCTCTTCAGTGCAGTTAAATATTAAGTTGGTATGTGCCTGCAGTTCATCTTGAATGGCTTTTATTATAAGTTTAGGTGCTGCAATGAAAATGTCATCTACATACCTACAATAAATTAATCCATGTGTTTGTTCTTGGAACCTTGCTATAATCTTGTTTTCAAAATAACCGATTACAATACTAGCTACAATGCCACTCATGGGCAGTCCCATCGGCCATCCATTATTCATCCTATACCATCTATTTTCAAATGTCGCAAATATGTTCTCATCCAACCAATTCATGAAGTCAATGATAAACTCAATTTTCTGTTCAGGACAATGATTATTTTGAAGCTCTTCTTTAATTATCCTGATTGAACCTTTTCTATTAATCGATCCGTAGAGTTCAGATATATCTATGGCAGCTCAGTATTTGTGGACCACCAAATAGAGGCTAATCATGAATTCGAACCTGCAAATGCTAGGATAATTACAACTGAAAGAAATGACATCAAAAGGAAGGTGAAAGAAGCATGGTATATATCAAGAGATTTGAAAGCAATAAACAGGAGAGACACATGCTTTTCCATTTCAAAGAGATGGACAATATAAATAAGCTTGCATAGATTTGCATAAATTACTACGTTAAAAGGCTATGAATATGAGTGAAAGCTCTGAAAGCGCTTAGCCTTAAGAAATATTAATATAATCGTTGAATTTAATTTCACTATATACGTTAAGCGTATTTAATATTACATTGTTATCAATAGTGAAGAAAAAATCGGAAATTGTAATACTATAAAGTGGTGTTTATAAGTAAATTGATATTTTTTACAAGTTTAATCCTCTAGATATTGTAATTGATGTGAGAGATGCAAACTTTTTTCTTAAATATTGTTATACATATTAGGTGAATTGAGATTAGGACTACTTATATATTTGTATTTGACTAATATTAAATAATAATTTTTAAGTTATCCATTTGCTTATATTGTGTTTGTAGGATATATGATATTCAATAGTAAATTTTATTTGAGAGATACTTTGACATCTGAAGTCAGTGTTGAGTTAGTTGTGAAAAAAAATTCTAGATTGTAACTGAAAATAATTAAAAGAAAATTATGTATTTTATTATGTAAATGTAATATATGCAAGATTGCATTTCAACATATAATATAAATGCATATATCTATCAGATACAGTCAAGGTCTGCTGCATTTTTTTAAAAAAAATTCCGATTTTTATATTTCTTTATTTAATAATTTTAGATTATAATTGAAAAAAAAAAATCATGTATTTTATTATATAAGAATAATAAAGGTAAATTTGAAAAGTTTTTAATTTTCTTTCTTACATTTTAGCACTTGCTATTACGTATTTGTATCTCTGGGATAAACGTGACTTCTGGATTAATTTTTTTGATTGCCATCTCTGCAAGGTTAATATAATTTATTAATTATTGAGAATGTTTTCTTGCAAATTTGTCTTTAATATAGTTCTTTGATTAAAAAAAAAAAAACCATAAATAAAGGTTAAAAAATCAGAAAAGAAGAATTGGATTTATTTATTAATGATTCAATGATGAAGTTTGAAAAAAAAACAAAAACCCTCATATATGTGTGAAAAACTCATACGTATGTATTATTTAAGATCACTATTCATAAATTTAATGATAGTTGCAATAAATATATATGCTCTTATAATAATAAGAAAATTAATGATTTCTTTTTAAAAATGTCTTCTTTCAAAACAATTTATTCAATCTTTTTTTTTCCTTTTCTTTCTATCCTTGTCTTTGAAAGTTAATTTAAAAACATTTTAATTGAATTCGCTGGAAATTTTTTCTTGCAGATGGTTTAGATGAGCTGTTTTTATTAAAATTAGTTGGAGCTGAACTAAAACATGTTTTTAAATATAAGAATTGATTTTTTAAAATATATATTAATAAAAAAAAAAAACCATTTTAATATAAGTAGAGAATCTTAACCCAGAGTCAAAATAGTTAATTAAATTTTTCTTTCTAATTATGAAAATGATTACTAATTCATTTTGTAACTTAAACCTATATAAAAATATCGCCCCAAAATTCTTAGAAATAACAATATGCTAAGAATGATTTAATATTTTATATGTGTGTGTGCGTGCACGCACATTTGGTGTATGCAATATCCTATAACATTGTTTATTGAGTTAAACACAAGTCACAGGTTAGATAATGTGTAGATGTACAATATTTGCTACACTTAAAGCTAGAAACTGCTTGAGATTTATTTCCTGACCAATATTAAATGGATAGGGAGTTTGATAATAGGATGGTTCTCTAAAATAATTCTAAATTTTCTTGGAAATTTTTCAGACGTGAGGAAAAATGTTTAATATCCGTCCTGGGTTTAAAAATTATAAATTTTAGGCCAGGGTTAACTATTATATTTAGAATAAAGCTTAAAATAAAGAGTAAGATAAAAATGAATTAAGAAAAGCATTTGAATAGAGATACAGACTACTTTTTTATTAGTTTTTGATAAATCCATATTACTATAATCTATATTACTTCGATATCTATCTTTTTTACAGCAGTATCTTAAAAAATTATGAAAAATGTTTCTCCTCATATTATAATTCCTAAATGTAAATTAGAAAAGAAAAGAAGTTTACATTATTTTGAATTTATATATAAAGTTGTCATAGTTACTGAAATGTATCCAGAAAGTTCACAGTTATTATATACAATGAAATGAGTTTAATCTAAATGATTTTGTATGATCATTATCAAGTAATTGTAAAATATTATTATAAAAGTCTCAACACTTTACAAAATAGAATCATCATCATCATCATAAAATGTATATCTGCCATGGATGCTGTATTCATCAATTCTGTCAAGTTTTCTGCAGTCCATGCAAAAAGATTAGTGAATGGAAAACATTACTGAACTATTCTTTAATGTTAGCTATTCATACTCAGAACTTTTTTCTCTTTTATGTTTTGAATAATATCCAAATTAGAGCTTTTTATTTCCAGAAATCAGTTATTCAGATATACTACCAAACAATATTTATTTTATAAAGTACAGATAGTCAGTTGAAATCAAATTGAAAGGCTGTGAACCTCTCGTGCTTATTATAATACTTATCTGACAGCCAATCAGATGTTATGATGACTGTCTGAATAGTGATCAAACAGTAAACACAAGATAGAGAATTTTACAAGAAAAGGGCTGTCCACCTTCTTCTTTACTTGTCTTTCTATATATCTAAGCCAGTCTGAAGCATTTAGGTTTGAAAGTGAAGCTTTAAATATCTTCACATTTAACTCACTGAGTCTAAATTACGAACATACAGTGTGAAATCCTACGATTTACTATGCAGTAGTTTTTAGATGTTATAAATTGCAGTAACGTATATAAATAATATTTATTTTATAAAGCGCAGATAATCAGTTGAAATTAAATTGAAAGGCTGTGAACCTCTCGTGCTTGTTATAATACAATTTGATCACTATTCAGACAGCCATCATAACATCTGATTGGCTGTCAGATAAGTATTATAATAAGTGTGAGAGGTTCGCAACCTTTCAGTTTAATACCAAACAATTGTAACTTCCTTTTTACA
The DNA here is from genome assembly GCA_028023455.1 of Epiperipatus broadwayi. Lineage (NCBI taxonomy): Eukaryota > Metazoa > Onychophora > Udeonychophora > Euonychophora > Peripatidae > Epiperipatus > Epiperipatus broadwayi. The sequence continues at coordinate 278,680 of JAQFVV010012509.1, read as the reverse complement.
ACTTTCTTTTGTACTTGTGAGTTTTCAAGTAAACCAATATGGCACTCCATATTTTTGCTAAATGTACAGTTTTGAGGGCCTATAATGCACTGAAGTTGTTGTGTTAGTTGTTAAATTAAAACAAAGTTAATACTTTGTTAAATTTAAAAAAAGCAATAACTAAATTTCATTAAGAAATTTTATTTCAAATTTTTTTTACTTATAATGTGGGAAGTGAGGGATGTTATTAACATGATCGTACTTTGGTTTAATTCAGCAAGTTTCTTTTTGTTAGCAGTTTTTTTTTTTGATAACTTGTCATAGTGATAAAAATTTGGGACCTTCCTGTCTTAGAATATGATGCAGTGGACTATTTCTAAAGACACGGGATCCTGACCTGCCAAAAAGTGTGTGTTAATGGTCATGATATGATTGCATGCCACTGACATTAATAAAGTGTAAATATTTTATTTAAGCTTTTTTTTTATTCATAAGTTAAAAAAAGGAAATAAACTGTAAATATAGTAATTAATTTTTCCACAATGATTTCTTTTTTAAAAATAACAGGAATAAAAAATAAAATATAATTATTAAATATGACATTATCTAGCAAGCATTTATTTTATAAACATTTGGGGGGGGGGGGCTGAAACTGTAGATTAATTAAAAATATGGGCTGCTATCTTGGTTTACTTGAAAACCCACAAGTACCCTTTCTTTAATAAAATTTCTCATTTTTTATTTATAAGCATCTTGTTAATTCTTAATAGCTTTCTGAAGCATGTTCTTTCAAATGTTAATGTTCTTTTTACTGATTCTTTTATTATCATTTATCTTTTAAAATTATAAATACTTGTTCTCCAATATATTTAACTTGATATGTAATCTATCCATGGTTTATAGATAAGCTATTTGCTCTGTACTTTTTTAAATTTTATTTACTTTCATTCACTAGTGTTATTATTTTCAAATGGTACAAAACTTTCTACTTTGTTTTGTTTTTCTCATTTGTTTTGATTTTTTTAGTTTTTTTTCCCATCAAGCATCATTGTTCTTTGTGTATAATTGTTTATCTTTTTGTTTCCCATTTAGGATCTCTATTATTCTTTTAAATATCTATTAATCTTCAATGTCTATTTTATCATCAACATGTTTTAAATTATTTATTTTACTCCCTGAACTATTTTTATTCAATTGACAGATATATAATGAATATATATATATGTTTGTTGTCTTATGTATTTTTCCAATCCACTTCCAATTTCTTTGCACATTCTCATGGTTAGTTTTGAAATATCATAGATTTTTTTTTAGATTAATTATTTTATTATATTTCAATATGATTCATGTAAGGTGTATCCAAAAAGCCTCATAATTTTGTTACAAATTGAGTTTTCTTCAAAGTACTGTCCATTTGATGCAATGCACAAGTAAGCATATTTTCCACTTTTCAAAGTAGTCCCCAAACTCTTGTGAAGTGATGTCTTTTAATATCACTATCTTCTTTTTTCACTTCTACCTAGCCTGCAAAATATTTTCGTTTGGGACATTTTTTCATTGGTCAAGAATTGTTTCACACTCAAGACTTTGTGTGCTGGCATGTTGTCATAATGAAGCCAGCACTTCCTACTTTGCCACAAATTGGACATTTTCATTTCACTGTACCACACAAATGTTTCATAGCTTGCAGATAAAATGACTGATTGTTACAAATGAATTTTGGTGAATAATATTGTTTGCATAAAAAAAAATCATTACCATCTCGATATTGGATTTCACTCATTAACCTTTATTGGGATATGGTAAATTTGAACTCTTTCATTAAATCATTCTTAAACTTGTGTTTTCTCCAGAACAGCTTTCTTATAAGTTACAATTGTTTTTACCACAGTTTTTCATGACATAAAACAGAATATGACTTTGTTCCAACTTTTCAGTCATCACAAAAAAAACAACAAATAAGTGAGATGTACTTAGCAAAAAAAAAATTCTACAAGGTATGACCCCATTTGATTATCAGTCAATAGACCGACTATATGTGGAGGAGTCCCACAAAAACCATCTAGCATCTAAGCATGTATTCCAATGCACCCAGTCTCCAGTGAATTATTCTGGGGTTTTTTGGATACCTTCTTGTATACTGCCCAATTTGTCTTTTGACCAAGGTTGTCTACGAACCATCTGGAAATTTAAAAAAAGATGGATTTATTTTTCAGATTATGTCTTCCAATGATTGATAAAATCTGTTACATGATACTTTAGTCTTTTTTAAATCTAAATTTTTCATCTATCAATTATTCCTTATTATTTTCTGTTGGAATTTTAAGACGTTCATAAGAACTTTGCTTTAAATGATGATTAGTACAATGATTCTGCAATATTCAATTTATCTTGCTTCTCTATATGTAAAATATTAATAATTATTTTATCCATGCATAAGAAAATACCCCCTCCCCCATATAGTATTACCCAGTTAATATTTTAATCTGTGTAATATCAGGAATGGAATCACAAAATTAAATCAGTTCACAGAGTATAAGTTCACAAAAGTACAAAATGATTTTAAAATACTATATCTATTTTTGACTACATAAAAATAATGATAGGATATATTTTTATTGTACAAAATTAATATAGTGAAACTTCTGTAATTATAGATTATTCTCAGTACTTTCTAAATTTAAGAAAAAAATTGCTGTATTTATAAGGAATTTAAAAGTAGAAGTTATAAAAAGTAGTTATCCTGCCATTTGAAGATATCTGTACAATAATTGAATTTACTAAAAATAATAATATTTACTAAGGCTTTAACCCCAAGAATATGCGTGTAAAAATGCAATATTAGGGACTTCTTGAGGTTAAAGCCTTAGTAAATATTACAATGTGCGTTTAAATAAATTTATAAAAAATAATAATTAACTAAAAACAAAGAACACATATAAAAATCCTTTTCGGGTAAAATAAATTTCTGATTGCTGATGATGACTACATTTTAAAACAAAATTTTAACTTTATGAAATGAAAACTGCCCTGAATTTAAATTTTTCAAAAAAGCAATAAAATGTACTTTTAGTTTTGAAGTTTCAAAGATCACATAATTTTTGACTATGCACACTAAAATAAAATTTAAAAAAGTGGATTTTTTTTTCAATTTATAGAAATAAAATTTTTAAGTACTGAAAAATATTGTCAAATCTTTATTACTAGTTATTTAGATGGCTAATAAAAATGATAACCATAGTTATATTAAAGAAAATAATTCATTTTCTAAATAGTTTTTAAAATTTGAATATATTTTTATTGGAAGGTTTATTTAAAAAATGATAATAAATGAAGACAAATTAACATTAAGTTTGTGTGTATGTGTTTAATTTATAATGTATGTTTAAAATAATTAATTTTTTTAAACCAAATTTATTATTAACTATATCCAAAATATGTGAACATTATTTACAAATCGCAGTCTCATTTACAAGGAGTAGTAGATTTATTATCTACAGGGTGATACATTTTTATCTTTTGTTTGAAGATGAAAATTAATCTGATGTATTTTCAGATATCACTTTGATGCTCACTAATACCTATGAGACTTTGACTATAAATATTAATTAGTTTAGTCCAAAAATTTATATTCAAACAATTTGTTGTACATTTAATACATTCTTGTTTATTTTTTTCTGAATTGGGAGATCAGTTCTTGAACATTCAGCAGCAAATTACTTTTCTCATCATATTTTTTCCACTTAGTATTTGAAAAGAAAAAAAAAAAGATGGCTTCTAGAGGAAAGATGCATTCGATCCAAAAACTCCACATTCATAAAAGCCATATCCTACAAACTAGTCTGGGATATTGGACAGGGCAACATTGGATAGGGATTTAATCATCTGGTATCTACTGATTACTGAATCTTATATTAAGTGATAAAAAATGTGTAAAACTAAAAGAATTTGATGTGAATAGCTGATATAAGCAGAGGTCATGCGATGTGTTATTGGTTATGAATATTGATTGCATGCTATCATATTCTTGGATTCGATGAAGGAAAAAGTTAATGGCACTGTCCAATTGATTGTTAAAAAATCTTGATCAACTTGGATATATTACTATATTATTGTTATCTTGTTTGTGATCTCTTTGTCTTTGGATTGCTAGCTAGCTCTTTTTCATAATTTCCAAGTTTCTGCTTCCCTCATCTTGATTTTGTTCATCGTCTACATTTTCATACGTCATGTCAGTGTACATATATCCTCTTTATGAGAGAATTTTGTTTTTTGAGAGGTAATCAAATGGTTTTATTGCTCAGGAATGGAAATGTCAACAGTGGAATCAATCTAAGGATCTTATACTTTAGAATCTGACATTCTACTACAATGCTGTTGATTATCGAAAGTGGATTTTTTTTTCTTGACCACCTAAGGGATAGAGATCTGATATTGCATTTTTAAACTTTTTAGTTTATTTAAATTATATCTTTTTTTTGTACTAAGTAAATATATGAAAGAGTTAAAAGTTATAAAAATAGGTACCTTATTTCAGTTTTATGCATTTATGAATATGTTATTAATCACAGAATATTGTTGTCTTTTATGTACTCAATGAAATCAAGATCAATGAGATTCTTTTAAATAATTATTTTGGATCTAAGACTATTAATCTTATAAAATCATTAGATAAACCACTAAACATCACATGATCACTATCTCGTACTAGCACATAATTGTTATTAAACAAGGCAAAACTCTCTCCATACAGTACTGCCACCCTTTGATTACTCTGATTGGCACAGGGTAGCACTACTGTATGGAGAGTTTTGCCTTGTTTAAAATCATTAGATGTTAGAAATTATTGACATTTGTTTTGAATTGTGAATAGTTATATGTGCACCTATGTATACATATATGTTTTTGTTTATAGATTTCACTTGTGAAGATCTATTTAATAGGACAAAACTATTATTATAAAAAAAAAAGTGTAAATATATTAAAATTTTTGCAGTAGTTATGCTATTATTTTTATAGTGTGGTGGTTAATATATTGAGATGCCCTTGATTTGAGGTTCATTTCAAAACAAGTTGAATAAAGCATTGAATCTTTTTCAGATTCTGATAGGATTAAGATTTTAATTTTAGATATACAGTCCATATTCAGCATTACTCACCAAATGAAAAAGAAAAAATAAACTTTCGCTGCCTCATAACATGAATATTTTTGCCCATTGTTTCATGAAAAGGAGATTGAAGAGACCCTTGATTTGCAGAGGACTGTTTAAAGCCTATTTGTTAATAATGCACAGTATTATTACATGCATAGAGTTTAAGCATATTAGATGTTAAGTATTAAGTAAATGATTATAATTCTATTGCACTTTTGTGTCAATTGAACATTATTAACATTATTTTGGTGGAAATTTGATCTGCTTTTATCATAAGTTTGTTCATTGTGTTAATTTTATGGAACCAATTAATCAAGATCAATGAAAGCTTTTTTCAACTTGGGCTAATATTAAAATTATAATTAACAATTCAACATTATATGAAATCTCATATGCTTAATCACAACATTTCTTGGAAGCATTTGCGGAAGCACATGATATATCAGGATAAATTGTTGTTGGGAACAACCTTCCTACCCAAACAAACAAAGAAGAGATCTACAATTGTTATAAAATTGAAGCCTTAAAAATATATAGAAACTGGCCTAGTATTAGGTCCAAAAAGCTATGCAATTGAGTTAGCCAAGGTTTAAACTTTAAATTTTTTAAATTTCAGTTTATTAGTTTGAATAGTAAAAAGGAATAAAAGGTGGATATTAAGTACAAAAATATATTATTTCTAGTTTTGAATCCTAGTATTCACCAGTGAAAGTAAAAGCTTGAAACCAATAACTGTAGAATATGGGATTTTATAACATGATAACATCTGATTTCCAATGATTACTGAAGCTTATAGAAGATGACTCTAAAGTAATGTAAGAAGAACTGTAAATGAGAATTAAAATTTTCATCTTCGAAATCAATAATTATTAATGATCACCACATGATCACCATCTCTATACTAGCACATAATTGTTGTAAACAAAAGCAAAACTCTCCATACAGTAGTCTCAGATCCAAGGCTCCTCACTGATGATGGCCACAAGCCAGAAACTAGTCTGGGGATATTGGATGAGTAGGAACTAGATAGGGATTTTATGCACAAGCCTTCTGGCATCCATTGATTACTCTGTTTGGCACAGGGTAGCACTACTGTATGGAGAGTTTTGCTATTAATGATCACCATATATCCATATACACAAATATTTTTATACAACAATTTTGATTATATATGATATAATAATTATCAATAAGAAAACAAATTGATCCCATATTATCTTTATATTACATCGAAATATGCTTTTGGATTTCTGGTCGAATAACTGATACAGGATTAATATTATATATATACAAATGGAAGAAATAAAATCAATATTTTAAAAACTAATAATATTACCAAGTCATTTGATCTTTGGTTTATAAAACTGTGAACTGCCTCACTTAATAGATAATGTTGAATGCTTTATCAGAAGCTCATTTGTTTAAATGAATTTATAAAGTTCTGCAGTGTGATATTTAATTTTTATTCACCCGTCTTTTAATATTTATTATTTGTTTATATTATCTATGTAATTTTCACCTTGTAAACAATACACATGACAGAACTTCAGCAACTATTTTATTATCTGGTAACACCTTGTTTAGATTTGCATGTTAATAACAAACTAAATCTATCCAGAAGCGCTCACATTTTAATGAATAAACAATATTTTCAGTTTAAATATATCTGTATCTCATTATATTTATACTGTAAGTGCAAAATGTATATATAGATGTACTAATATAAAATATCATTTTACTACGAAAAATCTCCAATTCTCCATACACGTTTTAAAATACTTTTCTCTTTGTTCCTTCCATAAATGTAATTATCGCTATTTTTTTTGTAGATAGTTTGTCTTTTTATTTTACCATTTTCTATAAATATATTTTTACTACTTTTTCTATGTTTAAATAATAGTTGTGATTAAGCCTCCCCCACTCCCTTTCATTTTTTTTAATAAGAGTTGTTTGTCATTCAGTATGTTAATATCTCAACATTTCTAATGGTATCTACCTAACTTATATTAATTAAAAGGGATTTGAACACAGACTTTCAAACTCCCTTCAGATATCCACTCTATCTCATACAACTGATATGCATGATTACACCCACATGAAAAAGACAAATGATCTCTAATATATGTAATTTATCCTGAACCATCACTCTTTAGTTGATCAACACCATGTCTCTCACACACATATATAATCAGTGCTCAGTTTATATTAGGATAGCAAATCTTTAAACATTAATGGTTAGGCCTCAATTCTCTCCACTCCCCAACTCTTCAGTCATCCATATCATTGAAAATCTGATGATGGAATGCTCAAAGCCCTTGATTATGCTAATATTATTGTCATAACACTCGGACTTATCATATGTAAGATCTTAAACCCATTCAGACTGAATAAGAAATATTTGACTACAAATATGTTGTATATATTTAAAACTAGATGTAATTGGAAAGGATTTGAACACAGACTTTCAAGCTCCCACCAATCATTCTCCATCTTATATAACTGATACATATAACCACATACATGTGAAAAGGATAAAGATAAATGATCTATAATATATAATAACCACATTCCACTCTTTTAACACTTTAAAGCAAAATTATTTATTAATATTACAGTTTTGACTGTTCCTAGCAGTCTTCATCAGATCTACAAAAATTTAAACATTATATCAATACAATCATATTTCATACATATATCTAGTAAATTTTTACAATTTTACCAACTTAATTATTAACATCATTTTATATATAAAAACCCACTATTATATAACTTTAAAATCTACTTTTACCATTTATATAATAGTGGATTTTTATGTATAAAATGATGTTAATAATTAAGTTGGTAAAATTGTAAAAATTTACTAGATATATGTATGAAATATGATTGTATTGATATAATGTTTAAATTTTTGTAGATCTGATGAAGTTTGCTAGGAACAGTCGAAACTGTAATATTAATAAATAATTTTGCTTTAAAGGGTTAAAAGAGTGGAATGTGGTTATTATATGTTATATATTAGAAAAGCAAAAATAAAGAAGGAAAGAGAAAGAGAAACCATTGAAGATAAATGATCTTTGATATACTTTATTTTGTGCTAAACCAGTACTTATCAGTTGGTCCAGATCATCATCTCCCACACATATATATAATCAGTGCCCAATTTATATTAAGATGCAAATCTTCAAACATTAATGGACAATCTTCAAGCCTCTCCATTCTCAAACTCTTCATTCATATCACTGAAAATCTGATGATGGAACACTCGAAGCCCTTAATTATGCCATATTATTGTCGTACCCATATTGACTTTAAGTCACTCTGACCCTTCACTGTTTTCTACTGAATTTCAAAAGCCTTTATTTATATTTATCAAATAATTTAGATTTCAGTTCTATGCAAAGTTTTACTATAGAGAAAACATATAAAAAGCATATTTTAAATATCACTTTTAATATATTATGTGAAATAATTATTTCCTTTTATTGTGTAATCATTAGTAAAGTGACATTTCATAAATTCTAGATAATTTAATTGATGTCATTCATTCAGACATAGTAAACAGTAATTTAAAGTGATTGATTTATCCTCACACTTTCATATCCAGTACTTAAGATTTGCCTATATATAAGCATTTGGGTTGAATGAATAAGTGGATTCATTTATTCGTTCGCAAAGACTTTATCTTGTGTTGGAAATGAAAGTATTCATTTATTATTAAATTCGTAAAAAGCACATGTACGTTAGCTTGAAAGGCTAATCTTTAGTTTATTAGTTTATTCCCTTCTTACTGTAAATTAATGTTGAAAATATTTAAAATATACATATACTTGAGTAAAACTGAAAATAGATAATAAAGGAATTACAATCTTTTCTAATAAATTTAATTTTTGTGTACATCTGTTTCCAAAATTATTACCAAACTTAATCAATACTGTTCAGCAATTTAGCTATAATCAAGTAACATTATTAAATACATTTGTCTGGTGTTTAGTGTTTTAAAGTATGTTAATTTATTATTATTTTTAAATAAATATTAACTGGAACTGTTTTACACTTTTATCTATATTATATATTTTTATGCATAACAAAATCATGCAAATATTAATCTGCTCAAATGAATTCAATATTAGTTTTAAAATCCCTCTCAATCTTAATCAAATGTTAAATAATACTAAACATAAATTATTTCAAAACCAAGCTCTCTAAATAGTTTATAAAATTAAAATTACTATGGTGAGTCTCTTGCCTACTGCACAACATAAATATATATACAAACACATTAAAACAGACTCCAATATAATCAATAAAAATTAAAGTCATATCAATCACATGACCTAATCTTTTTTTAAAGCTTGTGAATAAAAAATAATGAGCTGTGCTAACTGCTCTAATAAGCTTATTGATAAATGCCAGCAAGAGAAAGCATTTAAAAATCTTTATCTAGAAACCACACCCTAACCTCAGACCAATGGTTTCATGCTTTGGAACTCCTCAGTGAGGTGCTAGGGTAGTTTTAGACACTAGATGTACAAATACCAACCCAATAAGCTTGTTAGAGCAATCAGCACAGCTCATTTTTTATTTACAAGCTTAAAAAAAGATTAGGTCATGTGATATATGACTAATTTTTATTGACTATAGTCTTTTACTTTAAGTCTTAAGCAATGTTATATTGCTAAGGCTATTAATATATGGTTTGGCTGAAGATCTCTCAGTCCCATATAGCTATTTGAGTTGGATAGCTGGGTTTGAAGACATGTAGGTGTCTGAAAATGTCAGATTTTCCAGTCAATAGATAACTTCTAGATAAATGCTGGCTTTGGGTTGATATTTTTAGATCTAGTGTCTGAAACTATCCTAGTGCCTCACTGAGGAGTGCCAAAGCACGATACCAGTGGTCTGAGATTAGAATGTGATTTCTAGATAGAGATTTTTAAATGCTTTCTCTTGCTGGCATTTATCACTATGCTTGTTAGAGCAATTAGTACAGCTCTTTAGACTCCAATATATTTTTTGAACATGAAATCGAATCTGCAACAATTTCAATCCACTTATTATTAATGTTTTTTGTGCTGAGCGCAATGACTGAAAAAGAAAATATAAAGAGGCATATTTTATTGCAAATAACATCAATGCAATAAATAAGAAAAACTCATGGAATTGCATTATCATATAAATGGAATATATAAATTATTTAATTTATAAATGTGGTCATGTGTATCAGTTATAGGAGAGATAGTGGGTAGCTGAAGGAGCTTGAAAGTCTGTGTTCAAATCCCCTATATTACATCTAAAATCAAAGTATTTAAAATTATACTTGTATTTAAAAAAATATTACAAATTCTATTTACATAAACTTATATTAGTTCTTTGAATATGACCTACCTAGTGAAAAGAAGTGCTAAGCTGTAAAATTTTTGATAAATTTATAATCTTTCCAGAATAGTGTACCTTCACTATTAATTTTTATATTAATCTTTTTTTTAACATAAATATTTCACAATAATATTTACATCATAGTTTGCCACATTTTTTAAAGATCAGATATATTTTTTAAATAAAATCTATTTATTAGAACTTATATTGAAATGAATGACTGACAGGCTCATTTGTTACATGTTTATAAAATCAAATCACATTATTCCACCGGTATTTCCATTCAAAAATCAAATATTTTCTTAAGCATAGAAAACAGTTACACCACAAGTGAGATATGATCATTCTAAGCTTGAAACCACCTGAATCAGTATATGGACCTATATAAAATTTTACCTAAATAATCTATTTGTGGATGAAATAAGTGGCTTACAATTGCCTACCAGAATAAAAATAAAAAACTGATTTTTAAATTACTCTAAAGCCATAAGACTGTTAAATCATCAGATTTTTTCTATATAATTATTGTGATTGCAATATTAATAAACAAGGATGCATGCATTTACTAAATTAAAGGATGTCTAATAACAATTTCATAACTTTAATAAATAAAATTATCCTTACATGAAAAGTGTGATTTTGTTTCTATTTTTTTCCACACTAAAACTAGTATGTTTTTGCTTAATCTACTATTTTCATATTAGTTTTCAAATTAATACCTGACGAAGGCCACAAGCCAGAAACTAGTCTGTGGATATTGGATGAGTAGGCACTAGATAGGGATTTTGTGCACAAGCCTTCTGGCATCCATTGATTACTCTGGTTGGCACAGGGTGGCACTACTGTATGGAGAGAGTTTTGCCTTGTTTAATATCTAATTTTGTAAAAGTTTTGCTTTATATATATTAAAATGTTTTCTTTTAAAATGATATAAAAGCACTTCTCCTTATCAGTGAGGCTTGAGAGATAAAATACAAGAACTGATCAGAAAATTTTATGAGCATATGCTAATCACTGACTGATCAAACTTGAAGCTGCTCTTATAAAATATCTTTTTAAAATTCTTACCTAAATATTATATACTTAAAAAACTAACGTTTGTTTTCAGATCGTCATCCTTCAGAATAACGTCTGGTTCAGTTAGAATTATATTTGTTGAAAGAAAATTTGTTAGCCATTTATCTGAGTTATTGATTATTTTATATTATTGTATTTATTCTTTAGTAATTCATCGATTCCATTTTTCATTTCATCTTAAATCGTTATAAAGTTTCTGATTTATCATTGTGCAAATATTTCACTATGATTTATTTTACTTTTTTTCTTTAATATTAATTATATATATAATCAGCGTATTATTTAAAAATGAAAATACAAAAGTGATTCATGCTCACAATTTAATCCTCGAAAGTACATTTATTTAAAAAGAAAGTATTTTTTTTGTTTGTTTGTGAGCACGTGATCAAGTTATGGAATTTTTTTTTTTTTTTAAATTAATTTGAAGCAACTTTATTTCAATTATTTTTTATTTCATTTAAAAAAAATTTTTTTGTTGTTTGTTTGCAATAGCAAAAGTTAAGATGTTTTGAAGTTTTCTCCAGTTGCATGAATAGATCAAATTTAATAGATTTCCTTTACTTATTTAGTTTTCTTTCCGTTGTTATGATTGGATCATGAAGATGGATACCTTGGTAATGCACTGTTTGGGATTTGTTTTTCTTTTCAGGAATTATCAATACTATATTTTTAAATTTGTTTAATTGGAAATTTGTACTCGTGATTATATTATCTATATAAGAACATTTATAAATATAAATATTTTTAGTTAATTTATAGAATGATATAAAGGGTATGTAGAATTTTTGTCTGTTCTTTAATTATATATTTGCACCAATTAGGGATAGTAGCTTCCTTTAATAAATAAAAATTTTAGAATTGTAAAATTTGTTTTGTAAAATCTCATTTCCGTATCTTTTTTTATTACAATATCAATTAAGTAATATTTATTTTTTTAATGAAGTCTAATATTTATTATATAAACATCAATAAAAACCTTTATATTTTTTAATGAAGAGCAATACTAATTTAAAATTATTGCTTATAAATTTCAAAATTCTATTCTAATGTAAGGTTTATTGCCACAAGTTGAAATGCAGATTTAATGAGTATTTTATATACAATTATGTTTAGCATTAGTGGTTAAAGAAGTATCTTGCATGACCTGAAGTTCATTTTTAAAACAGACTTTCTGAAAATTGTATTAGCCCACTTTCTTTTTAATAGCAGATTTACAGAAAGTTCAACCAATTATGCATTAGATAGATGCTTCTACTTAGTTGGAGGCTAAATTATAAATGAAAACTATGGAATATCTAACTATCTGACATTAGTCTGGTGGATAGTAGGTTGTTTATGTTGCGCATGGCAAAAGCAAATCCTAAAAAAAGATCATCAAGCAATGATTTATTCATGCATATACATGAAATCTTTGTTTCATTAAAATGTTTTTAATAAAATTTAATTGTTTATTTTTATTATGCAAATGCAGATATTTTCAGGTGTTTCTTTTATGATATTCCAATCACTAGTGTTGTATGTTTTACAGTCTATTTTTATTTTAATTTAAAACAATCTTTTGAAATTTATTATCAATAAAGATTTTAAATTTTATTTGGTTCCAGATTAGTCAGAATTTTGTATTAATATAATTATATATATATAAGTAATTTATTGAAAAGTAATTTTTTAATTTATTTATTTTTAAAAAATAATTATTACATATTTGAAAAATATAACCTACTAATTATTTATTATGTAGGATTTTTTTAGTGATGTGTGATTAAGTATATAATATGATGTACCAGTAAACTAGATTGTTGCTATTGAACACTGGAAAATATTTATAATAGTGAGTTATCTGTCTATTTGACAATGTTTTTAATATTTTTGGAAGCTTTTAGAAATGTTTATTTTTTAAAGCATTAAAAATATTTTATATATATATATAAAAAAAACATGTATAATTTTTTTTTTTTTAAAAAAGGAAGAAACATAAGTAAATTTTAATATACATAGAATATATTTCTAATTCTATGATCTCAAACTCTTAACTTTTGTAGCCTCAAACCCATTCATCTATTGTATATTATTGTCCTGCATGTTAAATGCTGGAATAAAATGGCTGTCTCTGGAGCATAAAATCCATGGCTTATAGCCATAATTGAACTTCTTATTAACCCCTGAGTATTAAAGTTGTTGTTGAATATCGTCCAATTGAGAAAAATAATTTTGTGAAGGCAATCATATTTGATTATAATTTTAATGTTTTTTCAAATAGCATTATATAAATATATGCAAATAAAAATGTATATTGAAAAAAGGCATATTGCATCAAATAAATTTTATTTGAATATTATGCTCAATCTTATAAATTAGATACTGGTATGAATGTTCTAAGAAGTGGTTTTTTTTTCATTATAGAATAATTAAAAACAAATATTTATAGTTATTGTATATGCCTTTCTTTAAAAAAAAAAACAGTATTCATTCCTATGTGCCAGGAATGACAATAGTTTTTTTTTTCTTCATAGCCCATATTAAGTATATATATATATACATTAATGACTAAAAATTCACTTAAGTAGCTCATTGCAAGACAAAATCTTTCAAAAATATCTTTGTAAAAAAAAATAATAATAATAATAAGGAAGATTGTATTTGTCGTTTCTTGTTTTATTTATTAAATAACAATAGCTACATATTCACTTTTGTCCATAATTAAATGTTTAGCTGGATTTGTTTCATCTGAATAGTGGAATTTAAAAAATTCCAAGTTTTACTTAGATTTGAAGTCAAGATCATGGCATGGAAATCACAATTATTAAATAATATACTCTCAGGATGTTTATGATATATGTATTGAGATAAAATTTATCCTACACATATACTTTTAAAATTAAGCTATACACAGTTAGATTTATGCTATAAAAACAAAGAAGAAATGAGACTTAAATAATTTTCAGAAATTAATCATAAAAAGCTAAAATGACTGATAAGTTAGAATTCTACCATAAATAATAAATATAAGTATTTTAAGTGAGTAATTTAACTATAGAAACATATCTTTGCTAATGATATAGATTGTTCAGTAAGATTTTATAAAAAATCATTGGTTAAATTATTTAATTTAACAGATAAAAATATAATTTGTAAAAATGAAACAAAGGTGATTTTTTTCTCATTTATATAATGATGATTAATTAATATTGTTTATTTGGTATTAAAAAAAAAAGAAATTTAAGAAAAAATTTTAATTAAAAGAAAATTATTGCTATCCCTAATCAATAAAACATTATTTATTTTGTTTTGTGGTTCATAAAAAAAACACTGTTATATTTAATGTGGATTATATATTTTTTTAATCTTATTTTGCTGAGACATATCTGTCTACTCAATTCTTATAAATAATTAAATTTTGAGACACAGATTAACTCAGAAACTTGTAGGATTAAATGGGCAATTGTTGCCTCATAGGACTCTATACCAGTTAAAACTTGCAGCCATGAAAATGCATGCTCATTGCACTCTTATAAAGACTATCAGGTTTATAATGCATCGCAAAAAATCCATAGAGTTTCATGGTTTTTCTGGAGTTTGAATATGTAGCTATTTGATGTGGGTTAAGAAGCCACAACCACAATTTATTCAGTATTTGCATATCAATGAAAGCAATCATTGTATAAGATAGTCATATATAAAGCAGGAGTATGTATAAATATAGAAAAAAGTATGATCATCATCCAGCAACAAATGCAACAAGCAGTTATTCATAGTTACATAGAGAAAACTAATAGTTAGTACAAATAAAGTGTAAAATGAATATCATTTTATTAAAACTCAACAATATTTCTTCTTTCCTTAATTTAAATATAACAAAATAAATGGTGATAGTACACTATGCTGGAAAGATTATAATTTATTTAAAAATTGCAACTTAGCATTGCTTTTGATTAAGTTAGTCATATTCGTGGAGCTATTATAATTTTCTTCTTCTTCTTTCTTTTCCTATGTAATGATTTCTACTTTTACATATCATACCATTTACAACTTTCTTAAACAATTTATCAATATTATTTTTTATATCAAAACTTTATTCTAACAGTTTCAACTATCCTGCAGTCATATTGGGATCTGTTTTAACATATTTGTTGTGCATTAATCTTGTAGCACAGTTGGCATGAGACTCACCATAATAAATTACATTACATGTCTGTACATTGCATGTAATTTTATAAACTACTTGGAGAGCTTGGCCTGGAGATAATTTGTCTTTAGTGTTGTTCAACATTTGATTAAGATTAGGTGGGGTTCTAAAATTAATATTGAATTTATTTAAGCAGATTTTCATCTTTTTAAATATACACAGTACCAAAAAGAGGCTGATTCATGCATTAATATTGTTATTAATCTTCCTGGTATTTAAAGATGATTAGAATTGTTTAAGAGTTTTATTTAGTATATCAATATTATATTTTTAATTAGCTAAGTTTTTTATATAATTTTCTATATTGTCTTTTCACTCACATTCATATACTGTACTTCAATTTTACATAAATTAGTTGGCTTTAAATGTTTTTTTGTATAGAAACGATAAATTATGCAAGTTTGAAGCAGATAGAAAAGACAATATTGAAAATTATATAAAAGACTTAGTCAATTTAGGGTATAATATTAATATATTAAATAAAACTCTTAAAAAATTATATTTTTATCTTTCCAGTAGCATTAATAACAATATTAATACATGGATCAGCCTTCCTTCTATACCCTATATATCTAAAAAGATGAAACAACCTACTCAAATGAATTAAATATTAGTTTTAGAACCTAACCTAATCTTAATCAAATGTTGAAGTCAAATTATCTCCAGACCAAGCTCTCCAAATAGTTTATAAAATTAAATGCAATGAACTAACATATAATGCAATTTACTATGGTGAGTTTTGTGCTAACTGTTTTATGAGATTAGTGCAGCACAAATATATATACAAACCCACAGATTCCAATGTTGTAATGATCAGAAAGTATAGTTGTTTTAACCCAATGCAGAGACATAGGTAAAAGGAGTTTGAACCTCATACACCCCTCTAGATTATATCTAAGTTATTCACTCCCTTAACCTCACAAGAGTTAATTTTCTTAATGCAGCCTAGCGATCAGATAGAGACAAGACTCTTATTAATCCTAGACAAAGTATTGATCAGGTTTATACATTTAAAATAATGAATACTACAACTTTGTTACTATTATAAATTATAGTTTATTGTTAGTATATGATTATCTATATTTCCTCTAATGTAATTATTTACAAATAATTTGAGAAAGTACCTACGTTTGTACATAAAGATTCAATTATACCTACAGATTTTTTAAATAAAAGAAAAACAAAACATTTGAGATACATTATTAAACCAAGAGATGAATTTAATTTGGTAGAGAGGAGGTGCAGAAATTAATCTATGGTGTGAGAACATGGTAAAGTTAATATGTCTAATTAGCTGAAAAAACTGAAGACTGACTTAAACATAGCTTCATTTATACTAAAATATGTATAACCCCAATGAATCTTTAACAATAGATTTGTATAAGAATGCACATATCACATATCAACAGGCATAATTATAAAAGAAAAGGAGTAAGATTCAGTATGGTACACTTTGATATATATAAATGTGTATCTCTAAAATAGAGTAAAATCTTTATCATTTCACCAATTTGATTAATGGATAACTACTTCACTTCTAATTGATTATTAGAGAAAGGAACCTATTTGTCTAAGCATGACCCGGGTTTGGGAATGATATGTTTTGTGATAGCTTAGTGTCCATTTCTCCTCACAGCCCCTTTAACAGGATTCACTATTCCAGGCAACTGATATATTCAGTATTCATGAGCTGGCTGGATGAAGTAATTCAAAAAAGCAATAAAAGAATGTAGAGACATGATATAATCACTAAGTAACACAGTATTGGGAATACGGTCAAACGAATAAATATCAAAGCCTTATTAATATATAGATATACGATCCCATATGTTACTATGTTAGAAAATCCATTGTACAATAATAAAAAACCCTCTTTTAAAGTCATTAAATTAACTTATATGTGGGTATTATACCAGCATTTTATTTGTAATATGATAAATCAAGAATTATCATTTTTTTAACTAATTTATCACACATAGATTTGACAATATATGTGAAAAGATCACACTATAGCCCTCTATTACAAAATATTAAAATAACAAACTTATGTAACACGTCTTCCAATACATAATTCTTTAATAGGCATATTGGATTTAAAAAGAAATAGAAACTAGTTGATATTACAACACATACACTAACTTTTTAAATATATGTAAGGTAAAATTAATTAATACATATTAAGCAGAACAATAATAAAAAAAAAAGACAAAGGTAAAAGTTACTGGCAACTCCGAAGTGCTTATATATGGATTATGCTTTATAATGGTGGTGAATTAAGAGTTCATTCTAGAAGTCTCATATTGCTGTCATTCCTTTTTGATGCTGGTTATGGTCGACATCATTGATGTCTGTGCTCATGTTTCCATTTAGATTGGTCTTTCTTTCTGGAAGAAAGGGTAGGCAATTATCAGACATTGTTACTTCTGCCAGACTTCATCTTTAGGACTCCCTCCGAGGATGGACAATGCGGGAGGGCGGAATAAAACTTTTCTACTCAGGCATAACTTATATAAACATTTACGTATTTTGGAACAAGAAGATGATTTTTTTAAACAAAGAAAAACTTTAGCATTTATACCTTTTAACTTTTTTTTTACATTAATTAATTAATTGAAGTCTACCAATGCTTGCGTTGTTTACAAATCTTAAAAGCATCATATGATTTTACACTATTATTTAGGTGACAACAATCAATTTTATATTACATCATTTTTCTTAATAGATCTTGAGTTAAATTTTCATTCAATCTATTTTGGTAAAATATATTAGCTAGTTTCTTTATTTGCTGATGCAATATATATATATTTAACTGATGAAATGATTTATTTTACTTTAAACTTTTTCCGATAATATATATGTCTAAATTATATGCACAACAATTTCATTAATAAGTTTACAATTTATTTTAATATTATTAGACATATATTTTTCATTAATAATTTATTATAATGTCCATTTACTGATTGACGTTTGGGTCTGTAGTTAACTAAACAGTGAATGGTGAAGCACACATATGTAAGGCTATATATGACAGCTTCAATATTAAGTCTATATTTTTGGAATGAGTCTGGCCCAATTTCAATTCAATTAATACGAGTGCAATGATTGAAAAGGAAAATGTAAGGAGCCATGATTTATTGCAAATAGCATCAACACACTAAACTAGAAAGACTTTTTTTTATCACGGTATATTTAAATTATGTAAATCTTTTTACTATTTCAGAACAATCATTTAGTTTTTCTTTTTTTTTGCTTCTTAGCTCATCAATTTACTGATCAATATTGAATAATTAATTAAGTTTTCTATATATGGTAGACCATCACTGAATCATTTGTAACCACATACTTTCAACCTTTGTTGATTAATTACATTAGAAACACCCACCAACAAATCCTAACATTCTGGCTTCTCAGTAAATCTTTAAGAAGTCACTCTTCTGTCAGCATTAATAATGAAATATCATAATTTTGTGATGCAAAAAGAAAATTGATTCGTATGTAACATACATATTTATTTTGATGATCAAATCTCAAGGAAAGTTCCTACTCTGACTTATTTTCATTTTGCCAGGCATGGAATCCATTGCTTATATAATTGTTATCACCAAGGGAATAAATCATAGCTCAGTTATTTATGAATTTTTCTTTTGCACCAGCTGACTAATCCATTGTAAATAATACTGTATGTGAACATGATTAGACTTACCATATCGTAATCCACAATACTATCATCTTATTGATTAACAGAGGAATTATGGGCCCACATTTTAAAATACAAATTTAGAGGACAAAACATTCATTGATCTTCTAAATGACATGGCAGATGGCATTATCAATGATACAATTTCTGGTGTAGAAATGCATTGAATCTTGTTGGTCAATTGAGCACCAGATACCTGCAAAGTTACAATAATTTGTTACGAAGTTTCAAATGTATGAGACCTGTACACATATATGGAAGACCATGACAATGATTAAACAGATATCAGGTAGACACAGTAGTGATTTATAAAAGTATTAAAAATTAGAATTTGAATCATGAGTTTTTTCATAAATGAACTAAAAAAAAAACATGTTAAGTGAATTAAAATCCATATCTGAAAAATTAAATAATCAGTTTACTATAAGAAACATCAATAAAAATTATTAAAATAGTGAAAAAAATACTCCAAAATGAATTAGAAATGAGTCTAAATATTGCATCATATAATAAAATAGTATTAAGGTTTCAGTCTAATTGACTTAAATTGGTTTCTCATTTTTATGAGGGGGATATTATTGCAATAACATTGTATAAAGTATAAACTATTACTTAGAAAGATGTCAAGAAGTAAAATTATACAGTTTAGTGAAACAAGAAAAGGTTATGGAAATTGGAATATAAAATAAATAAAAAATATAGTAAAATATTGTGTGTGTATATAATAAATATTTTGTTACACTATCAAATTAGTAATAATACATTTTAGCAGCATTGAGAATGAAATGTGGAATTATAAAATGAAATCTGCAATATTTACACATATATGATATTTAAATATGTACTTAAATGTATTACAACTTATCATATATATGCAAAGATGTTGAAATATGTGACTGCAGAAAGGAATTTGCTATCAACTGAAAGGAGACCCTTTGATTCCTCTCCAGAGGCCTTAAAGAAACCAAGCAGGGCAAATTCCTAATGTCCACTCCATACGCTCTTGTCATTGCAGCTGTTGTTATTTGATTATTCAAATAGTATATGAAAATGGATGGGCTGCACACCAACATGCATTACGCAGTGTGGTGAGTTTATTGGCTTTTTACCTCTGAGTTTAAGATCAAGAAATAACATGATCTTTCTTCTCAGTTGCCTGATAAGGCAGAATGAATATATGTGTAAATGATAAATATTTTTCCAATAGATATATACAATCATGACAGACAAAAATAAATCATGGCCCTTATTCCCAGGAGGCTGTAAAGTCACCAACCAAGGCAGCAGTTGGTGGCTGAAAGTGGAGGGTGCTAAGAATCCCCTGATTGTGGACCCAGGCTGCCATTTGATGATGACTTTTTATTTAGGTACTTACAACTGCAGATCACTTTCAAGTGAAGGAAGATTGCAAGAATTAGAAGAATTGTCTTATATTAAATGGGACATTATTGGACTTTGTGAAGTTAGAAGAAAAGGTGAAGAGACAATTGATTTAAAAAGTGGACATGTACTCTATTATAAAGGCACAAATATTGGAAATACAAGTGGAGTAGGATTCATTATAAATAAAAAGTGGAAGAGCAACATTGCAGGATTGATGGAGTGGCAAGATTAGTTATACAACTTAATAGCAGATACCAAATGCAGATAATTCAGGTTTATGCCCCAACAAGTTCTCATAGTGATGAAGTAGTAGAAGATTTTTATATGGATGTACAAAAGGCTTTTGATCAGAGTAAACAACATTTTAAAATTGTTATGGGAGACTTTAATGCTAGAATTGGTAAACAAATGAAAGATGAAAGTGCTGTAGGTAATTTTGGTTATGGTAATAGAAATGAGAGAGGACATAGACTTGTGGAGTTTGCAGAAAAAGAAAAACTTTATATTATGAATTCTTTTTTTTGAGAAAAATGTTAAAAGGAAATGGACATGGAAGCATCCAAATGAAGGTACAGCAGAATTGGATTATATTTTGACTAACAGAAAATACATATTTCAAGATTGTAATGTTCTTAATAAATTTAACACAGGAAGTGATCATCGATTAGTAAGATGTAAGATACGTGTTAATGCAAAACTAGAGAGACAAAAATTATTAAGAAAAACAATATTTACAGTTGATATTCCTAATCTTCAGAAACATTCTAATGAATTTAAATTAGAACTTACAAATCGGTTTCAAGTATTAGTAGATTTTGAACATGATTCAGATTTGAATGAAATTAATAAGAAAATAACTGATACACTTTTAAAAACTGCAACAAAGATAGCTGGTAGAAAAAAGCAGCAATTGACCAATAAAATTTCTACTGAGACTAGAGAATTTATGAAGAAAAGAAGGAATATGAAGATATACAAAAATGATGCATTAAAAAGGATTGAATACCTCAAATTTTGTAAAATGGTGCGGAAAAGAGTTGAAAATGATATAAGAAAGTATAACTGTGAACTAGCAAGGAAAGCTGTAGAAGAGAATAAAAGTCTCAAAAGTGTAAAACAACATTTTGGTATTGGTAGGAAATTTATATCTGCAATAAGAAAAAAAGATGGAATTATTACTAAAAAGAGAGATGACATCATGAAATGGGTAAAAGACTTCTATCAAGAATTATATAGTAATAAAGAACAAGTACCTCCTATATCTATTATATCTTCTGAATTGCCCAGAATTTTAAATGAAGAAGTGAGACATGCAATTAAATTTATGAAGAAAGGAAAGGCTCCAGGTAATGATGGAATTATAATTGATATATTAAAAGAAGCAGGTTAACAAATAGAATTTTTTTTAGCAAAGTTATATACCAAATGTCTAAATGATAAAGATGTACCAGATGATTGGAAGAATGCAGTATTAATATTAATATTTAAAAAAGGTGATAAAGAAGATATTAGAAATTACAGACCTATCAGCCTTTTATCAGTTTTATACAAAAATTTTACCAAGATAATTACAACTTATCTACAGAGAACATTGGATTTCCACCAACCAAGAGAACAAGCTGGATTTAAAAGTGGTTTTAGTACAGTAGATCATATCCAGGTATTGAGGAAGTTTAGAAGGCATGTTGTTGGGGGGAGAAAGAGGTATTGAGAGAAGTTATAGAAAGGACAAATGAATATGAGTTGTCATTATGCTTTGGATTTGTAGATTATGAAAAGGCATTTGATTCTATAAACATTTCTTCAGTGATTAAAGTATTGGATCATCAAGGTATAGATCCAGGATATTGTCATATTTTGAAGAATATTTATAAAAATGTGACAGCAACAATTAGATTACATAATGATACTAGGAAAGTCAAGATTGAGAAGGGTGTAAGACAGGGTGACTCCATATCTCCAAAACTTTTTACAGCAGTGCTGCAAGAAGTATTTTGTGGATTAAAATAGGAAGCTAAAGGAGTGAAAGTAAATGGAGATTATTTAAGTCATTTAGATTTTGCAGATGATGTAGTTGTTTTGGCAAATAATGCTTTAGAGCTGCAGGAAATGTTGCAGGAGTTATCAGATGAAAGTAGGACTAAAGATAAATGTTAAAAAGACTAAAGTAATGTTCAATGGATTTTCTCAAAATATGAAAATAAAGATTGATTATGATGAGTTAGAAGAAGTTAACAGCTACAAATATCTTGGTCAGATTATTAATACAGATGGAAACATAATGGATGAAATTAATCATAGAATTAAACTTGGTTGGAGTGCTTTTGGTAGAAATAACTTGATACTAAAAGGAAATATGCCTATGTGTTTGAAAAGGAAGGTTTTTAATAAATGTGTTTTACCAGTTCTTACTTATGGATCTGAGACTTGGACACTTAATAGAAGAGCAATACAGAGACTTCAGACCACTCAAAGAAGTATGGAGAGATGCATGTTAGGAGTTGCAAGAAGAGATCAAAAACACAATATATGGGTAAGAGAACAAACAGGTGTTACTGACCTCATTGAAAAAGTTAAAAGATTGAAGTGGAGTTGGGTTGGACATATTGCTAGAAGAGATGATAATAGATGGACAATTGAAATCTTAAACTGGATTCCAAGAGATATGTAAAAGATCCAGAAAAACACCATGTGAGATGGATGGGTGAAATAAGAAAGTGTGCAGGAGTGATGTGGAGAAGAGAAGCTAAAATCGAAGATGGATTGAAGGAGAGACCTTCACCCTGCAGAGGATTGATAATGTTTGTTGATGATGATTGAAAAATGTAAAAATATTAAACTAAGTTCTTGAGTTATGTAGACAGGCTTGAGGAGTTAAATGCAGATGATTATAATATAACCAAGATAATAATAGTAGAGATCAATATTTATTACAGAATAAAGTGGATAAAAAACAATTGTACTGGATTTAAATTGGAGAGCCATTAATTAAAAAATGAATAACAAACTTTATAATCTCCATACCATCACACATTTTTTTTTGAAAACGTATGACTAAAATCACAATAAAAGACAAATGGCCTCCAAGATGCATTTTGTACTGAACCAATACTCATCACTTGGCCCATGATACCATCTCTCATATATATCTTTATCATTATTTATTCCTGATAAATGTTTAAAATACAATTTATTTGTAGATAAATATCATGAAAACTAATGAATAGATGAAACTGGATGCTGTGAAATGAATTCTTTATTATAAAATAAAGAATTTGCTTTTATTTACAATAGTTTAGAATTTAAGCTCTCAATATTATGAAGTATAATGTTGTGAATTTAAAATTAGAACAGATATGAAAGTAATTTCAAGTTAAATCAGTTTTGGTTCTCCATTATAAAATAAATTTTGTAAATGAGAGAAAGATTGACCAAAAATTAAGAAAAGTTATCATCAGTAGACAAGTCAACATATTTTTTGAAATATATATATATTAGCTTTTAATTACAGACTAGTACAGATGATTGTGTGGAAGGATTGTAGTAAAGAGCCGAAAACAACTCCAGAGATATAAATTCAATTTCAGGATGAAGTTAATTGTTAATCAGTACAGTGGGGGAAGCTGACAATTGCTTGTTGTGAGTAAGAACCAGTTGCTTTAAGGTGGCAAATAAATGACTTCCCAGAAAACTGGCAGAAGTAATTACAAAAAGAGGAGCTGATATTAAGTTGATTGCTGGAATAAAGATAAATGAGCATCAAAAACTATACATTACTACTATTATATTCAATGGTCTATGACATAAAATTTATATTCTTATAAAAATATGTGCTGAGTGCAAACCTCAGTTGAATTACCATGCCACATAACATATTTACCATCTACTATCAGAAGTATGTAGATAAAATGAAATTCAACAAAATTAGTGACAGAATTAATAATATAACAAAAAACAATATAAAATTAGCAAAACAATTGACACAGGATTATCTTGAATAAGGAAAACTAACACTTGTAAGACAAACTATCATACTTAAAGGATTTACTTTGCAAAAAGATTAGTTTGAATGCTGTCAAAAAAGACCCTTTGTCAAAATTGTGCCATACTTGGCAGAAGAAAAACAATAAAAAGAAGTGGTGAAAAGAAATAATGAAATTAAACTAATGATTTATATATTTTCTATGTAGTAAAAAGAAAATTTTATACTAACAATTTGCTTTTATATACTTATAAACTTCTTTTAAGACAATATAAAAATTTAAGATTTTTTTTCTCTACTTTGTGGCCCTAAAAACTTAAATAATGATCATTTACTTACTTCTAAGTGCCGAAAAGGGGTTAATTAAAAAAAAAGAATGATGTCTAATTTAGTACATACCATTGCTAAAAGATCAAAGGTGGTTGTATCTCGTTTAGATCTGATAGATGAATGAACACCATAATGCTCAAAACTTTATGTTTGAGATTGTCAAGTTATTAGTTTGGATAATAATAATATAAAAAAAGGCCTCTGCACATATGTAGTAATAAGCAGCTCATTTTTACTGATCTATTTAAATAATAGCTGTGAAAGAAGAAAGGTCCTCCTATTCACCATTTTTTGCATTAGTATTAGTATTCTGCTTTTACAAATATTATACTTACTTTTTGAAAACCAATCTGGAAGGCTTATAATAAGATATGTTTTTATTGTATTATAATCATTTCTCATAATCAGATGGAGTTCATATGAATCAATCTACTTTTCATTTATGACTTGGGAGTTAATTATGCTTTGTAAAAATTATATCTGCCAGAAAAATAATTCTCAGTTGGTTTAAAAAAATCGTAATCATCTAACCATCAAAATTGACCAGCATGCCTTGCGTCAGCTTCTGATGATCAGAATATTAATTGAACTTATTTTTCTTAATTAACAATACGTTTATAGTAAATATTATTATAGATGTTTCTTTTATTTGTTTATAGTTTATTACATTTCAATTATATATCTAAATTAATAAATTTAAACTTTAATATTATTATTGAATTATATAGTAAACCAATCTTCCGAATCAAACCATTCTTATAAACAATCTGTTCAACAGGAATATAAACTAATATTTTCTCATAATGATCATAGGCAAATTGAGAAATAATTCACATTTAGCATAAATTTAAGACTTATTCACAAATGAAGAATATGTACTATTTACTAAGCAAAGTAGACAAGTTTAATTATATTTTTTGATTCACCGAATCAAATTGTCTCTTGTAATAACAAGAAAAGAGTTATTATTATTCCTATGGATAACTCAAATTTTAAAGTGCCTTTATACTTCTTCTATTGTTAATTATTACATATTTTAATGCAATTAACTTGTAAATGCAATTTTTATTTTTTTTATAAAACATACTTTAGCATTTGTTGAGATTTAAAAAAAAAATAATTCTGTTCTTCGAAATTGAATTATGCCTAGAAAAGTTTTGAAAATTTTCAGCTGTTAAAAATTGATTTTTCAGAATAAATATAATTTGAAATTAAAAAAAAAAACAACAATAAAATTAGCAGGAAAAGAATTTTAAATAAAGCATAATTTGACATTTTAATTTTTTTTTCCATCGTTAATACTTAAAAATTAAAAACGTCAGCAACACACACTCGTAGTTGGGATTTGTATTCTTTGCCACAATCTAATTTTTAATAAAAAGATTTAAATTACATTTTTTATTTTCAATAATAATTATAGTATTTTCTAAACACTTAATAACTTTTATAATAAATTAAGTGAAACTAATGTTATTTTTTTTAAATATTTAAAATAAACATTTAAAATCTTATTATATTAATGAATGAATAATGTATGTCTAAGTTTTTTCAGTTTTATCATTATTATTTATTTCAAAATAAATACTTACAGAATGTATATAGAGAAAAGCTTTATTTAATCCTAACAGTATGGTATGCTTAGCATGCTTTTGAATACTTTTTTTTTTCATATGTCATAGCGTCTGCTGGGAGGTGAACCCACAACCGTCTGCAACCAACTACTTGTTTGCAAGATGGCTGTACTGACCTCTCGGCTAACAACGTTTGACTGCTTTTGAAAACTTGATAGTCATATTAATAGAATCTCATACCAATTTATCTATAAGAATTGCAGCATAGATACCAAAATAATCGAGCTAAAGCGAACATGGAAGTTAAATTCATTTTCTTTGAACATGAGTCCAAGATTATCCACAGCTTTGAACCTACATTGGCCAGCATCGTTTGTTCTGAAAGAAATGGTGCTAAATGGAAAGTTAAGGAAGCATGGCATATTGCCAAAAACATGCATGCAATAAACAAAAAAATCCTGCATCCGCCATTCAAAAAAGTGGCTCATTTAAATGGATTTATTTGCATCTTTTATTCAAATTTTATGTAAATTCCCTATCTTGTTTTTTCTTTGATAAATATCACAAGCTTCTCAGACAACTATTGCTATGAATATGACTAACATGTACTCAAAAGCATCCCCCTTTCAAAGAAATGGTATCTTTGAAGGGATTTAAATATTTTTAAATATTGAATAAACAAAGTTAAATGTATTAAAATATTTATCATATATATATAAACTTGGAACAATAAACAAGTGAGATTGCTATCATTATTAATTATTATTATTATTTATTAATTGCTAAGCATTAATAAAAACTAATTTTAAATTATATGGACTACCTTTTCTGTATGTGAATATTACAATTACCCAGAAAAGTGAAAAAAACAACAACTTTAGAATAGCATAAATAAAATAATTATTGGGAATTAGTTTATCAATGTTTTAATTATTTTTCAGACTTTTTCTTATTGCCAAATCTTTTACATCTGGTTCAGTATAAAATAATAATTTGTGTGTCTTTTTCTGAATGTTATCTGATATCCATGTTTTCTTATTATATAATTTGTATAGAATTTCGTAATTCTTTAAATTTTAATGGCTTTCAGAAGTAAACATAAAAATTAAATGGCTTTTATACATTTTTTTCTATCATACATTTTTATCCAAAAATAAAACAAAAATGCCTGATTCAGAATGGAAATAAGTTAACATTTTAAAATTAAAGTATATTTTCGTCAAAACTATTTACTTCATTTTCAATAATAAGAATAAATGGTTATGTTCCAGATGTTATGTAATAGGCCTTTTTCTAAACTTTTTAATTATTTTTTGTTGTTAATGAAGTATTGAATTTTAAAATTCCATGCATTGAATTATTTGTATGTGAATATTAAAAACAAATTTTCAATAAAAGTATCAATTAAAACAAAACTCTGGAATAAAACTAAAATATTTGGAAATAAACAAATAAAAAAAAAGAATTATTATTTCACTGAAAAGCAAATTTTATCTTTTTTTTTACAATACAACATTATTATTATTATTACCACTATTATTACTACTACTACTATTACTACTACTACTACTACTACTACTACTACTACTACTACTACTACTGTTAAGCTAAGATTAATAGCTGAGGTGAAGCTATAAGTTTGTTATTAGTGAGCCTCTATTTATGGACTTAGCACTTTCGGAGCACCTACAGCTCCATAATCATAGTCCTTTTTACATGCTGTTGATTCTGTGCAAATGCATGCAAATTATAACATCCACCTTTTCGAGATCACGAAGCACGTGACTTTTCTATTGATTGACATGGCATCGCTGGTGATGTAACATGCCTCCTTAATCTTCCTCTTAACATCATTCCTCTCTGTGTACACGATGTCAGCTTTAGACGGCTCAAATCTATGGCTTTGCTCCTGCTGATGAGCAGCAAATACTGAGCTGCCCTCTCCTTTAGTTGTGGCTTTTGTATATATATATCTATGCGGAGCCAGTCTATTGCTCACTGTGGCATTATTATTATTATTATTATTATTATTATAATTCAGTTCAATTCAATATCCATTTATTATGTGCATTTCAACATTTACACTTTAACAGAAATACACAATAATAATAATAATAATAATAATAATAATAACAATGATAATAATTAAAATTTAAAAAAAAAACAATTATAATCAAATACAAGCTAAATACATAAAATTATATATACATATATGTTCATAATTATACATTTAGTTGTTTTTTAACATTCATCACAAATTGATCGCAAAAAATATCAATATTATTAAAAGTTAGATTATATACCATTTGCAATCTATTAATAACTGATTTACCAAAGAAAGTATTTTTACATATACTAATCTTGAAAGTTTGCATTTCTCTTAATAAACGACAAGGTACTTTCAATTCTATTTTTGATATACAGTTACTGACATCAATTTTCCCATCAATCAACTTTTTCAGTAATATATCCTTTAACATTCTCCTTTCTTTCAATACTATTTAACAATTTGACATTCACCCATTATTAATTTATTAAATATTTTTTTCAATATTATATATTTTAGACTGAATATTAATCAGATTGAAGTTCCATATACAAGAATTATATTCTAAAACTGTAACAACAAGAGAAAAAAATAACCTATATTTTATGGAAATAGATAAATCTCTCCCATATCTCAAAATACAGCCCATCTTTCTGTATGCTTTATTAATAATACATTTAATATGCACATTAAAAGTAAAATTGCTACAAAATATAATTCCTAAATCAGATACAGTCTCTTTATATTTAATAACACCATTCTCAATTTTATATTGATAAACAGATTTTTCAGTTTTATTAGTATAGGAAACAATGCATGTTTTATTAATGTTAATCTCCATATTGTTATACCTACACCATATAATAAAACTATCTATATCCTTTTGAACCTCAATATGATCACTATAAGTAATAATTCTTTTAAATAACTTACAATCATCAGCATAAGTAAGTATCATACTATTTTTTATGCTATGATCAAGATCACACATATAAACATTAAAAAGCAATGGTGCTAATATTCCACCCTGAGGAACACCTATCATATTATCAAAAAAAAAGAGAATTAGTTTTATCCATATGTACATAAGATTTACGACCCCTCAAATAATTGGAAAACCACTCAACTAAATGAGGACTAACACCTAACATTTTAAGTTTATACAAAAGTCTAATATATGAAACTTTGTCAAATGCCTGAGTTATATCAAAATGTACAACATCTAATTGCTTCTGATCAGATAAGGCATGAGCAATATGATCAGATATCACCATTAAATTAGTTTCAGCAGATCTACCAGGTAAAAAACCATGCTGATAACTAGGTAATACCTTAATCATATCTACAATAATATTACTATAAATACACCTTTCATAAATTCTAGCAAAAGGTGACAGAGTTGAAATAGGTCTATAATTACCAGAATCAGATCTATCCCCTTTTTTAAAAATTGGTATAATCTTAGCTATCTTAAATATATCAGGAATAATAGTTTTCTCAATTGATAAATTAATGATATAATGCAATGGTGCTACCAAACATTCAGCACAACCCTTGATAATAAAATTAGGAATATTATCATATCCCATAGAAGATTTCGATTTAAGTTTAGAAATTGCAGTAAACACTTCAGGAATTGCAATTTTATTAACATCTATATTCCAAAAACTCTCTTTATTAAATTTAATATCAACCATATTATCATTACTTGAAGTATCTAAATACATATTAGTAAAATGATTGACTAGATCATCCATAGAAGGCCTAATTACATTATATCTACAACTTTTACTTCCAACTATATTAAGATCTTTTATATAATTCCAAAACATTTGTGGATTATTCCTAAAATTTTCTTCAACTCTATTTAAATTATTATTATAATCTCTTTTCATAAGAGTTTTAGTATAAGCACGCAAACCACTAAATTTCTTATACAATTCTTTATCATTAGTTAGTTTATATAACCTATGATATTTATGCTTTCTATTTAAGCCCTTACACAATTCCCTAGAAAACCATTTAGGATATTTGTTATTAGTATTTAAATAATGCCTAACAGGAATATATTGATCTAGACAATTTTGAACTATACCAACAACATTATTTGCCGCTATATTTGGATCATTTCCCATCAAAATTACATTCCAATCAATGTCCTCAAAAACTTTATAAAGGCCATAATAGTCACCATATTTGTAATCTCTCTTACTATTTACCATAGGCTTTATATGTTCATGATAACCATCTATTACAAATTTATGTTCATGATAACCATCTATTACAAATTCCAAAGGTGGATGATAAGGATCAGGGGGCAAAAGAGCTTGATCAGCCTCTTTGCACTTCAAATCATTCTTAGTGCTAAACAATAAATCCAACATACCACCCCTAAAATTAATAATACTATTAAGTTGAATTAAACTAACCACCTCAACAAAAAATTTTAATCTATAAAGTTTACTATTATCAACATTCTTATTACTATGTCTTGAGTAATCAGCTTCATTAAAATCCCCAACTATAATAATATCATATTTATATTTCACCAATATATCCTCAACCTTAACTAAATATACATCTAAATCATTCATTGACAAAGTAAGTCAAAGATATATAGTACCTAACAATATTTTATTTTTATTTTTTAAACTAACTTCAATCCAACAAGATTCAATATTATTATCATTAATAATTATCTGTTTATGCTTTATGTCTTTTTTAATAGAAATCAAAGTACCATCTCCTCTTGTTTCATAATTATAATTTCTATCACATCTATACACACAATACCTATCATCAAATATACTAATATTATCAATTTCTTCTTTTAACCAAGTTTCTGTTAAAAAGATAATATCATATTCATTTAATAACAATTCAAATTTAAAATCAATTGTCTTAGTTCTAAGACCACGAACATTTTGATAATAACAATTCATGAATTGCTATTTATTACACAGATTATTTTGCAAATTTATATCTTGCACTATAGTGCTAATTTCATCAACATTATCAGTCAATATAATATCTTCTGTCTTTTCTTCAATAATCTTATTAATATTTAATATAGCATTATCCTGTGTACTATCAACATTAAAATTTCTTAAATATTTTAAATCTCCATAGAAGGGCAATATGACTACTGACAAAGACCAAACGTTACAGACCAAAACTTTATGAGATTCAGATTCCTCTATAGATAAATAAAATGAAGATTATTTTTTAGATTTTGTATTCAGTTTATAACACACTGTTTATATCTAAAACATTTTTCAAATGAACAGTCGCATCTTCATCAGAGGTGTCATTATCTATTCTAGTTAGAAAATTTTTTTTAAATTTCTTTCTTGTCTTAACAGCTTTTAAAACATGATTAACCTGATTTCCTATAATAGGTGAAGAACTTGAATTTTTAATATTTTTATTCTTATTTTTACGATAAAATACAGTTTTAAAAACATTCCTTTCTTTATCTGCACAATCTTTCAAATAAAAGGCATATGATTTTTTAGAGGTGTTATCTTGATTAGAAATCCCAGACGATTCATCTGACGTTACATTTTTTTTCATATCTGACTGACCAACCTTCACTTTAATTGCTTTATTCTGCTGTTCATTAAATTTAGAACTTGATCTATCAGTGACACTAAAAACTGACTCCTTTTTTAATTTATCAACTCCTTCACTTCTATTTATAGTAGAAAGTGGAGGGAAATTTAAATCAGAAACAATAAGTTCAGACGCTTGCTTTTCTTTTTGCTTTAAAATAAGTTGACTTTCTTTTTTATTAAAAACAA
Organism: Epiperipatus broadwayi; assembly: GCA_028023455.1. NCBI lineage: Eukaryota > Metazoa > Onychophora > Udeonychophora > Euonychophora > Peripatidae > Epiperipatus > Epiperipatus broadwayi. The sequence continues at coordinate 246,096 of JAQFVV010012509.1, read as the reverse complement.
CAGAATTTCTGTCTGTGCTTCTATAATCATTATTTTTATTTATATCCAAATTATTAACAGATGCATTTAATAACATATTTTTTATCGTAATATTTTCTTCTTTCAATAATTTAATTTCACTTAATAAATCTGTAACAATATTTAAAATTCTATTCAATAAAAACGTAGATTTTTCACAAGATAAACAATTATTATCCATTTTAGATAGATTTTTTTCTCCTTTATCAAAATCACGATTAGATATAGCATTAATTTTTATTATTAATAATAAATGTATTAATAGTTTATCAATTGATTTATCTTATTTTATATGAATTGTTTTTATTTTCTCCTTTCTTTTTTAACCAATTTTTTTATGTTTCTGTCAAAGCATTTTTTTTTTTTACAAAAACAGTTAAAGATAAATAGCAGTGGAAGCTATGTAATGTTACCAAAAAAAATTGCCATTATTTTCATTTTAAATAAAATTATATAGTTATTAAAAATATTATGAGGAAATCTGTTTTATGCATTACTCATTCCATGAAATACAAGCAAGAATTAAAGTAATTTAAGATGTTATTTTCCTTTTTCTGCAAAATATTTTAAACTTCATATTTAAGAATAGTATTATTGCAATGTAATGTCAGTGTCCAATTAGAGTTAAGGAAAATGATAATATTAATTTAATAAATTTATTATTACGTTACTATTATATCAAAGGGTTTTCTTTAAAAAATAATTCCATTTCATAAAAAATTTTCAGAATTGTCATTTTTCTTAATATGAAAGTTCATGAGTAAAGTTGGTTCCTTAAACTGTAATGGTTATGGTCATCACATTACTAAAAAAAAGCTGCCACTTGATGGAATGCATTAATTGATTATGAATACAGACACATTATAACTAAAAGTAAAAGCAATTAATCGTACAATTTTTTTTTGCCAACTAGATATTTTATTAGTAACAAATATTGAAAAATACTTTTATTTTAAACATTTAAGATTTATGTCTGACAATCAGTAATCTAAAAACGTTTTTAAAATCATGCTGAAAGCATGAAAATTATCTGTTTTTAAGGATATTATATACATGATATGGGGAAAAAAATTGAGTTTATGGCTATAGAATGGGATTTTAGCAAGCATGGAAGGATAATTGCTTCTCATTTATTGATTGTACTTCTTAGTTTTGTCAAAATCTTTATTATATTTCACTTACTCTCCTCTAACAATGTTGATAAGAAGAGTCTAGACCTTTTTCTTGCAATTATTGTTTTGGTTTTTATTCTGGATTGGATTCTCTCTCTTTTTTTGTTTATATTTCACAACGTTTGATTTTTAGAATCTTAAGGACAGCAATAAGATAAGATGGTGTTTGTTGATAACTGATCATAACTAAATATCACTTTAAACTTCAAACAAAATGTAGTCATAAAATACTTCTATATATTATATTAAAAATCATAAATGGAAAACAAAAGTCCCTCAGATCTTATTGCAGTCAAGATGCTTCTCAGAATAAAGGGTATTTACCTCAAATGTGATGTAAATAGATTAAATTAATATAGTATCTAGGTGTGATGCCTTTATATAGGGAAAGAAAATCCCAAGCTATATAAGAAGATCATCTCTGGAACATGGAATGTATTGACCATAAACAAAAAAAAAGTTGATGTTATGAATATAGAAATGGATCACTTATCCATTGATATGATTAGGAGAACAAATATAACCTTTTCCATGTCCAAAAACAACTAAGAAAAATAATATGGCTTTCATTATCAAAAAGTATATTAGTTAAGTGTTGTCAGCCAACAGGTCATCGCAGCAGCCTTGCAAGCAAGTAGTTGGACGTTTGTGGGTTCGTGTCCTGGTGATGCTATGACATATGAAAAAAAAAGGATATTAAAAGAACCATCATCAGATATATTTTTTGAATGATCAATTAATCAATTTAATATCAGAAATAAATATTCAACTTCAATGTAATAGTAATCTACCCTATAATTCAATAAAATGAAGAAGAATGTTAAAAGTTTCATACTAAAGTGCAGGTTAAATTTGATAAAACTTGTATACTCATACCTTTGGTGATTAATAAATGATACACGAAAGTTAGAAATAGAAGAAAAGATATGATGTTAATATAGATGCAGAGATGAAGGAAAATATAACTAATGAGCCTTTATGAATTCAACACACTTGTTATTGAGACTACAAATTTTAAGCAATCTAAAAGGCAAAAGTTCTGATTATACTTTTGTTACTTCCTGGAGTGTACAGAAATTAAATTAATTATAGTCGTTAGGAGCATATTGGGATCAGATCAGATACACATATTGCTTTAAGTAATAATATCAAAAATTGATTTGGTTTTATAGTTAATCGATGGTGAACTACTGGGGAAAAATTAAAGAGGAAATTTTTTAAAAAATTGAGAAAGATGAAAAACCAGGAAATCAAAATGTATAAAGATCATGGTTAATTGCCACAGAGAGAGAGGGGGGAGGGGAAAGGAGAGAGAGAGAGGGAGGAAGAAAAAGGGAGAGGTAGAGAGAGAGAAAACAAAAATTTAATAAAGATACATATTTTTTGAGGAAACAATAGAAAGTTTTGAGCAACAATCAGGAAAGATAAGGAAATAAATTATTATCCTTATTTAGTATGCTCTCATTTCAAATTGTAATCATTAAATACATTCTAAATATAGTCATGACATTCCGTTTTATTTGCAATCTCTTATTTGGGTAAAAAAAAAAAAAAAAGTGAAATATTTTAAACAATTTTATAACTCTGTGTCATAATCAATATGCTTGGGAAAGCAAATCTGATTTTCATATTTGTTTCTGAAGTTTGAATGCGTTTAAAAAAAATGAAGCACCAGTCGCTTAGTGTCAATACGTTTTATTAAATAAAACTCCAGACAAACTAAATTTAACAGACAAGTTTATTCACTTGTCAAAAAAAACAACCCAAATATATATAAATAAAGAATTAACAGTTTTTAGAAATTACTTTGTAATCTTTACAGTCCATAGTAAACTTCTGGTTTGCTGATTTACTTCTTCACATGCACCACAAATTTAACTAGTTCTTGCTTACTTGTCTTACCATTTATTGGGTTTCTTATATACTCACAATATGCACAACTGCTTCCTATAATGATTCTACATATTGCTTTCTGCCATTACAATCTATAGACTAAGGACAACCCAGAATAAAATCACTAATTGACGATCAAACATACACACACATTGTAGATATTTGCAAGGTTTTTTTTTATACAAGTCCAATCCGGCATAAATCAATCCTCATTAGCATATATTAATATTAATGGCATTCAAATGTATATGTGATATACTTAAGCTTTTTAGAGTGTTAAACCATAACTAGGGAAATTTATAAACTGTCCGTATTTCACAGAAGCAAACTCTCCATTCAGTAGTGCCACTCAATGCAAGCCAAAATAATTGATGGATGCAGGATGGTTTGTGCATAAAGTCCCTATCTAGGCTTACTCAACCAATAACACCAGACTAGTTTCTAGCTTGTGGCTTTGATCAATGAGGAGTCTTGGATCTGAGAGCCTGCACCTAGATCTTAGGATCTAATGCAATCCTCCAGCAGCCACCATTTACTTTTTTAGCTAACTATAAAGATTTGAGTCCAAAATGAAAACACAATTATGTTTTCAAGCTAAGATCATTAGCTTGTATAGTTGTATAGATCTGAACTCAGTTCAGCATAAGTATAAAGAATGGTGATCATGTGATGTTTGATGGTTTAGCATTGTCTGTATTATGATGAAACTAATATTTACTAGTAAACTTTATAGTATCAATATGTGATACATAAACACACAGGCAGTATACAGCTCCCTTCACTCTAGAAAATGAGCTTGTTAGTCACAAATGTAATCTTCTAGTTTCACAGGTTTTCTATATACTCAACTGTTTCAGGGATGGCTTCTTATTATTCTTTTTTTTTCTTTTTATTTAGGAGATAATAAATCTTCCATAGGTACAATTGCTTGATTATTGGTTACAGCCTTAAATCTATTATGTCTGTCTGGTCATCAATGGGCATTTTATCTGTTTAAGCAGTTGAAGGTAATCTTCTTTAGCAAAAGTTTTCTCTCAGTCACTTACCGATTTTATTTTGCTATTATTTAATCTTGATAGTTCCATCTGGTGATTCTGTAAATGTTTAATGTGCCTCTTTAATTTCTTTTCATTATCAAATTTTGCCTAGACTATACTTTTAATATTACTCCTGGAACCCTTTTTTTAAACATCCCATATCTTTCTGAAACATCTGTGTGCAAATTTCACTGCATTAGCAATTCTGCTAATGCATACACAGTGTGATGTGCTGAAAACATAGCATTCAATAATGGTTCATTGATATCCTTGTATGTAAAACATTGATTTTAACTATTGGACTACATTTTCATATAGACTATATGATTCAGGGGGGTACAGCTGTTTTAAAACTTGATATATTCAGTTCATCACTCAAAAAAATCTTTAAAATGTTATGGTGCAAACCCAATTCTATTATCAGTCACAATAGTTTCAAGGTATCCATAATTTGTAAAAAAATGTCTTTAATGCTCTTATAGTATACTCCACATTGGTATTTTTTTTATAAGTTCATCTCCATCCAATTGGAATACAAGTGTAAGACTATAAAAAGATGTAGCCATTCATGGGACTGGCATGTTTCATGTGTAGTCTTTTCCAAGGTTGTATAGAGTTTGTCCAATCTTTACAGAGATAGATTTATGATAAATTGACATCCTGTACAATGCTTCACCATCTTTTCAATTTCTTTGCTCATATTAAGCCACTACACATATGACCTTGTTAATGCTTTTATCCTAACTACTCATGGATGACCATTATGAAGTAATCTTAACCGAAGTAATCCAAACATTTTCTTTTGGTCTTCCATTGACCATAAGAATGCAATCATTATGCATTGATAATTTTTTTTATACAATATAAATTGGCCTCATTACATTATAAGGTCAACTTTTTGGCACCATATTTTATCCATAGCTATAGTGTCATATATCTGAGATCATTTTTAATGGAAATTGACAAATTATTCAGCACTTTAGATTTTATAGAATCTATATAATTGATTTCAGCCAACTTACTTTCAAACTCATATATGGTTAATATGATAGGGCATCTGCATGGTTAATCTCTTTATCAGGCTTAAATATGAATTCATAGTCACAAGCAGCTAATAGGTTAATCCAATGAATCATATGTCTCACATGATCAGAAAAATTCTTACAGTTTTCAAAAATTTCTAACAATGAGTCATAGGTCCATGTAAATTTTAAATTCACATCTGTACCCATACTATATGGAACTTTTTAATAGTAAGGACTACAGCCAAAACTTTCTTGTTAAGCTGACTGTAATTTTTTTCAACAGCTGTTAGTGTTCTTGGTGCATATGCTGTTGGATTTTTTTTATCCATAGCAGTATTGCAAAATGGCAGTCCCAGATTTGCTTTTTGGAACTTTATCATGCACTCCATTCCATCTCCACTAAAAGCAATTGGTACAATAGTATCACCACATGCAACTTACCTTTTGAAAAGATTAAGTAAGCTTAAAATGCATGTAAATCCTTCACCATTCAATGGTCTTGTGGATTTGGGCATTTCCCCATTTGATTAATAATGTGTCACAGAAACTTTATCCCAGAGTTAGCACAATGCATTTTGAAGATATTTAACCTTGCACCAATTTTTGCTAGCTTAGAATAAACTTCAAATGTGTGTATTACCAACTCATGCTCTGTTTTGATGGTAATCAAAATATTGTCCAAGTAAGAATTAACTCCATCCATCTCTTGAAATAAATTATCCATCTTGGTCTGAACTATAATTGATGCAACAATGATTCCATAAGGTAGCTTGTTGCGTTTGAGTAATCCTAGGTGAGCACTAATGGTCACCAATTCTGCCATTCTATCCATAATGGAATTTGATACAAATGGGTTTTTAATCAATTTTTGAAAAATGAAAGGCCTTCTGTAGTGATGGTAATATCTCACACACACTTGACTCAGGATAAGCTTCCTTATTAATATATCTATTTAGAGTTACATGGTAGTCTTTGCATAATGAATGACCTCATCTGGCTTCATTATAATGACTGGCATAGTCCATGAACGTTTTTCCATCATTGTTAAAATGCCTTTATTCAACAAATCACTAATAGTCTCTTCCATTTTGGTCTTTAATTCAAATGAGATTTTACAAGGTGTAAACACAATTGATTGTGCATCCTTCATAAATTCAATATTCACTAGTCATGTTATTAACTCTGCAGGTACTGATTTGAACAGTTGTGGGTACTTATTACAGACTTCTGAATCCAACTGCATTCTTTTAATGATGTTAATATGTATTAAAAATGGTCTAAACCAATTTTTACTTAATATTGAACTAAAGTTTCTTTTAACCATCTAAAGTGGTAGAATGAGGAATTAATTTTAATTGATATTTGGCACATTATCCCATTTTATGATCATTTACATCTGTAGTTTACTATAGCAGTTTTTTCAAACATCAGTTTCCTTTTATACAGTTCATTAATTTTTGATCCATCATTTTCTGATATAAGAAATAAACCAGCTCCTATCTATTTTCATATTAACTTTTTGTTCACAAATATTAAAATCCAGAAAGAAATGGCCATTATCTATACATTTACAGTCTGAACTTAGTTTGGTTTTAAGATTTTGTCCTTATTCTGAACACACATAATAAATGTCCAATTTTTTTATATTTACAATTTTCCTTCTCATATGGCTTTCTCACTATAGCAATAACATATTAAAACTTCTTTAGTGCTACTGCTGTTTGGTTTATCAGTTAGCATTGCACTATGGGAGTTTTCAAGTCAGTGACAGCTTAAAATTCCATAGCACTTTCCAATATAATTTCCTGTGCTATACATTTTTCAATCATTTGCTTATAATTTAGGTCTGGCTCACTCAGTAGAACTTCCCTGAACTTATTATCTGCAATTCCCCATAGTAATTGATCCAAAGGCACATCCAGCTTGGTGTTAAAATTTACATTCTTTAAGTAATACCCTTAATGTGGCATTGTAGTTTTGATATTTTTCTTGAGATAACTGGCATCTATTTCTAAGCATAAAGGGTGCCACCCATTTAGATGTCACTGGTTTAAAATAAGAAGTTAGTATCTCCTTTAATTTTGGTTTATAGAGTTGATTTGCCACTTGCAAGGGCAACTTTCCAGGGAACCATGTAAGTGTCACAACATTAATTTTTAACTTTATTTTTTTGGCATCAATTTTATTAATAAACATATATCTTTTGACATGTTCAACATAAATTTTCTAACTTAATGCATTATTAATATCAAATTCATGAACATTACTATTTAGTAGTGCCTTCTTGCTTGGTTGCAAGACATTCTACTAATGTCTAATACATTATCCCCTCCTTATCCTTATTTAAGCATTCATGCTATTTCCTATGAAGGACTCACTGTTACTCTATGCAATATTATTTGCTTTCACAGGTATTTCCATTGTAGATCTGTGCTATTCATCTGTGTTCCTAGAGGTATTTTTAACAATACCAGCTGGGCAGCATCAATAAGATTTATTAAATAAAACTTCACTAAAATTATACTTAACAAACAAGTTTATTCACTTTCCAAAAGAAAACCTATATAAATAAAAGAATTAATAATTCTAGTAATTTCTACAGTCCATAATAAATTTCTGATTTGATGACTAACTTCTTCACAGGTGCCACAAATTTAAGTTGGTCCTTGATTTCTTATGTTACTGTTTATGTGTTTCTTATACATGCACAATATACACAACTATGACACATGGTAATTGTAACTTTGCTTGCTACTACTACAAACTATAGATTAAAAACAACATGGAATGAATTCATTGAATGATGGCCAAACACATACACACATTGTGAATCTCTGTAAGGTTTTTTTTATTAATTCCAATCCTGCATAAATCTATCTTCATTAGCATATATTAATATTAATGGCATTCATATATGTGTGTGATATATAAATTTTCTAGAGTGTTTAATAACTAGAGAAATTTATTCTTGCATTGTCTGTATTATGATTACACTAATTGACTAATAAACTTTATTTACGATACCAACATATAATACATAAGTACACAGACAGTACAGGTTCCATGGATAATTACTCTGCTACTTGAATTAGATACAATAGAATAATAGAAATGGAAACTCTTTCTTCAAACAAAAAAGATATTTGATAGAAATATGGAAAAGTATCTGAGAATAAAATTTTATCAAACTTATTTTTTTCATTAATACACAAACATTTAATTGGCATTTTATATACTTTTTATATTAATTATTAAATATTTTAAAAATATAATGTTTAAAAAAGTTAATAATTTTTATTAGTCATCCATTAGACTAGAGAGTATTCATTTAAAATGAATAATATTTCTGTAATTTTCATTTATACCATTCTCACGCAAAGTAGGGATTGATTCCTATCTTCTAAAAATTGTCTAACTAAAAAAGACATGATATTGTCTATTGTTATGTCAGTGTAATAGATAAAGTGACTCTGGTTATTTAAAAAGAGACTTATTATTTGAATGAATTCAGTCTCTTACTCAAATAGAGATCTAGAAATTGTCTAAAGATTATTCACATATGTATGTGTGTTTGTGGAACATTTCTAAGAAAATGACTCATGGCTTGTCTTCTATTTAATTAAGAAGGGCCAGAAGTGATAAATCTTTGCAAGATCTTAGAGAACTTCTAAGTTTACATTAATCTTTTTTTTTTTTTTGAGTAGAGTATGAACTTTGCTTTTGAATCTAATCATTTTGGCCAATTTATTGCCATATTATTTTTTGTAGTTCTCCTTCTGCAAAAGTTAGCAAATATAATCCAAGTTAATAGAATAAGGTAGAAAATATATATATTTTTAAAAAATCTACTTTATTTGCTTTTAGATATATATAAAACCTTTTTACAAAATTTTAATCCACTTGATTTCTATGAAATATAATTTTGAAGAATGTTTTTTTCATTAAATTGTTTAAAACAAATTTTTAATCTAGTGTAATACAAGTCTTTAAACTCTCTAGCATAAAAATACAGGTTGGTTTCTTGATCTGTGGAGCATTTATTTACTATGATCAAATTTCTAATTCCAGTCTGCTAAACTTAAAAGCTTTTCTATTTCTTATTAAGTTTAGGATTTTTTCCAATATTTAACCCTTAGTCAATTAATTTGACTAATGGATATTAGCCAGTAAATGATTATCTAATAAACTATAGCTAATTGAAAGATTTATAAAGCAAGAATAGAGAATTTCTCAATCACTCACCATTTTGCAGTTGGCAAGCCTAACACCATTTTGTACTAATCTTTTAAGATGGCCTGTTGGACAAGCTTGTCCTGCAGGATATGCATAAAAACAATTATTATTTTAAAGTTATATATATATCTTTGTAATGTGAAATTTGTGCTTATCTTTTCCTACACGAATAGGTACTTCTTGCTCAAACTTGAGATAAGCATATATGAACATAAAAGAAAATGCAGATAATCACCACTTCTCATAACATACAATTGTTTTGCATTCTAAATGGTATATTAGTCTGCACGGATTTTGCATTAGTAAATAAAAAGTTATCAAAAACAGTCTATATTTTTACAAATAAAGAAGTACTTCTAAAAATTTATTCATAAAAAAAATTATTAATTAATTGCACTAAGATAGTAATTGCATAAATCTTTATTTTCTTCAAAAAAAATTTAAACAAAATATGTAACAGTTTTCATGTTTATACTTAATAAGTATATTATTATTATTAGTTTAAAAGATAGCAAAGTTTTTTGTATTTATAAAGACAAATAATAATAAAAATGCAATAAAAATATATACTCCCTCCCCCATAAATTACAAATTCTAATTTTTAATTTTATGGTAAATTATCAAGCTTTGGTTTCTTAAAATATCTTAGTCAAGTGCTGTAGTCTTATGATTAGTTTTCCAAATTTAAGAATAAAACTGGAATCGTTTAGTGCCATAAAACATCAACGTTTTTTTTTAAAAAAAAAACAGTTTTCAGCACAATCTTTTAATGGACTTTTCAGAAAACTCAAAGGTTCGGTAGGAAAGTCAATTTAGAAACTGATTTATTTGTATAATAAAATATTCGAAAAAGAATTAAAAAATTATACAATAATTATATTTTTTAATGAATTTATTAAGTATTTATTTAAAAAACCCGAATATGATTTTATAATTAGGAAATAAATCACAAAGTTTTGAATGCTTTTATTCCAAAATATTTTTAAACATATGAATACCAAAAAACAATTCATTTTTTACGACAATGCAAAATATTTTCAATATTTTAAACTAACTTTGAATTATTTTTAAAGATTATTATCTATTATAAATGTATACATAGCCTGACAAACGTAATATTTCATAAGAACGTCATATTTGTTGCATTTTCCCCCCCATTTGATTCATTTATTTGCCTTTCTTCATACATTTCCTTAATTATCTAGATAGTTATCTAACTACATATTTCTACCCCCCCTTCTATTTATTTTATTATATATATATATATTAATGTAAGTGTATGAATCTATACTTATATAGATGTAATTTTTATTGTTTTCAGGCAAAACGTGCTTTTGCACGAGGGGCACTAGGTATCATTTTTGATGTAAGTGAAACAATAAGAAAAACAACAGATCAGGTAAGTGTTAACTACAGTTTTTAAATAAATTAAACACCCACAAACAAGAGTTTTCGCCATGAATGACTTACACTAGTTAATTTATTATTAAAATTATTACTAATTGCTAGTATTACAATATTAAATGTTAGACAACAAATTTGTTAGTATAAACATTAATTAGCCTTAATATATCCATTTATTAAATGCCTTTTATAATTTCTTGTTTTACATTTATATATTTCTGATTCATTGTAATATGGGATATCATTATGATAGAAAATTTCATTATGGCGATAGTTCTACTGGAATGAATTCGCAACATTTATACTATTATAAATGTTAAATTATCGCAGATTATTTTTATTTGAAATTAAAGATTAATGCAGGTGGGTAATCATATTTTCTAAGATTCTGTTTAAATATTTAATCAGCACCAAACATTAATAAAAGCACAGTTCTATTGCTATTTGGATTTAATTTTTCCCTTTAAGCAGCGCACTAAATTACTGAAAATGAGACTAGAACTACATGCTAATATTGACTATTTTTACGTAATTAATTACTGACATTTTAAATTTAATCGTAAAGGAACTCAACTGTTATTTGTCAAAATGATTAACTTTGTATAAAAACTAAAAAAAATAAACTGAATAATTTTGCTCCTAATTATAAAATGCCTCAATCTTTTTTTTTAATCTTGTAAAAACTTTGTTATTTTGTCAGATAATAAAAAATGGGAGAGTTGTCGAGTATTTAAACAAAATGTATGGTAATTAACTTCATTTTAGTTATTTATATTCATATAAGCAAGTATCTTAGGAGATTTATATCTGAAAAACTAATTTTATAGTAAAAGATTTATTAAATGTTTTAATTATAATGCAACAAAGTTTATAAGAACATCATATCTTAGATTTTCCTTTACTAATTATTTATTATAATTCACAATAATTTAAACTTTTAGAATTCTTTATTAATTTTTTAAGATATTATATTTCTTATTGTCAAACATGAAAAAGTACCTATTTGTTCATATGATCTTTTTACAATATTATTATTTTTATATTCAAATAATACTTTTATTATAAAACAATATATTATTTATAGTTTTATATAATTATTTATACCATGTATATATAAGTTAATATGGTGCTGATATAGTACGCGCTCGGCGGCCATTTTGAATTTGAAAACAGCCAAAAACACTGCTGGCACATGCAAGCGATAAATGTCATCGACTAGAAACACTCATTTTTTAAAAAAGTAAATCGCCTGAGGCACTATAATTAAAAAAGGTGTTGGGAAGGGACTACACTTAAAAAAATTGCGGGAAACGTCACATTAAATAGTCTAAGGTGATACTATCAAAAAAAAGTGCAGGAAAAGGAAAAGAGGTGAAAATTAAAAAATACTTTAAAATAAACCAAAAATGCTAATTTATATATATAGTCATAATCAAACATTGCAATATTTACAAAAATCCGTTAAAATATAGCGATCACTAGAAAAATAATATAATGCTATAAATCAAACCTTACTTTAAAATAAACCAAAAACGCTAATTTATATATATAGTCATAATCAAACATTACTTTAAAATAAACCAAAACCGCTAATATATATAGTCATGATAATCAAATATTGCAATAGTAAATGTCAAAAGATTAACCCTATGTTAAGGCACTTTTTTTAAAAAAAATCGTAAATGATATTTACAAAAACCCGTTAAAATATAGCCATCATTAGAAAAATAATAAATGCTATTTTAAAAATATCAGTCCGGTCTATCAACGCTATATACTAAATCAGTATTATAATTTTAAAAAACAATATTTAAAAACTATAATGCTATAAATCAAACATTGAGTTGTAACGTCACATTGAATAGCCAAAGGTTATACTATGGAAAAAAAGAGCGGGAAAAGAAAAAGAGATGAAAATTAAAAAATACTTTAAAATAAACCAAAAACGCTAATTTATATATATATAGTCATTATTTGTATTGTGTTTGTTATAGTTCTGAAGAAGATTTCTGGGGCAATCAAAACTATCAATAGTGGATTGTAAAAAAATCAATGTAAAAAGTAATAAAGAATATAGATGGTATTAAGATTATATGGATTTGGCAATGCAAATTATATATAAGTTTTGATTTTATATTACCATAGATCTTTTCTAATCTTCTTTCATCTTTTATTACTCAAAGTTATATAAAAGCTATTGTTCTTCAGTTTATAGTATTGTTTTTTTTATATCTCATACAAAGAAGGGTCAGTGCTTGATCAAATTTTTTCCAATAATTTTGTTGGGAAATATCTTAGTTATCTGTCAAAATATTTATTCTAGTCATTTTCAAGTTTTCTTAGCCATTTGTAGTTTTTATTATTAAATATTTTATACTTTATTGACCATATTGTTTTTAATGCATGCATCAAAACCATCACATTATGCAAATGAAAACTTATAATATTTTCTCTTGTCTTTTCAAATGAAATAATTTTGTTATTATCTGTTTAAATATCTTACATTCTTTAAACAAGTATGTAAAATAGTACTCATACAGAGTTTAAATATAAGTTTTTAACAATATTTATTATATCAAGTATACTTTCAACTAGACATTTTAACATCATATTTATGATACATAAGCTCCAAATTCATATTTAGTCTTCCATTTAAATAAGTCATTTTTTGTAGAATACTATTTAGCCGTAAGAATGGGGAGGATATTTTTTGAAGTTTTCCAAAGTCTTCACTATTAAGATTTCTCCCCCATAAATATCTTACAATCCCTATATTTAATGTTGATCAAGTTGGTCAGGTTTTTCAGGAACTTATATACTATGAGTAAGTCACTATAAGACAAATGCAGTATTGAAATTGAAAGCAGGTATGATTTTTTTTTTCAAACATATTGCTTTTCTATCTGTTATACTCTATTTATTGTTATATTGAGTAATTTAATCCAATGTCTTTTGAATCAAAAGCAAGCTCATTAACATTATTAAAAGACATATCTTTCACACAATTTGGAAAAGATCCTTCTCTTTCTGAATAAGATTTTCCTCTGTCAGAAAGATTTAATTTAAATTCAGGTTAAATCAAAATCTGAGATTAGAATTTATAAAGATAATTATAAAACTGATTAAAGATTAATATGAGATATGGTTAAAATGAAAGAATTTTTTGAAAGTTAATTAATGTTTATAAAAAAAAGTGTTAGCTTTGAAAAAACTTTTTAATAACATGGTCGTTATTAACATATTTACATTGAAATCTCTAATGTTTTCATAGACTATAGCAGTTAATATAGTCCCCACACTTTGCATTTTCAAGTCTTTTGATGATGTCACTGGTTAAAAAAATATTTTAATGGCTGCAGTGAGAATTCAAATATATATATATAGATCAAACTAAATCTAGATATTTATAGAATACTGATAAGCCAAAAATATTCAGAGATCGTATATGTGAGAAAAGTCTCCAAATATATTTTTCTGGTAATTTGATTATAATCATATTTTAAAATGTTAAACCAGGAAGTTTAGGATGCATGTGATGCACTATGGCTTTTCCTTTATCGAAGTCAGAAATCTCTCAGCCACTATGCACAGAGAAACCTGTTAGCCACTTTCCCTTCTCTTTCCATTTCCCACTCTAAGTTTTTCCCATATTCTTTTCTATCCTGCTCCATCCCATTTCCACAACATTATCTTTGTTCACTCTATGACCTTTATATCTAGATTTCCCTTATCTTTTTCCAAACCCAGCATAAAAATCAAGAACCCACTTTCTGTATAATCACTTTGAGTATACTGACATTAACCAGTAATAATAAATTAATTATTTTTGACAAAATTTAAATTAATAAAACATTGTGTCAGTTATTTTTCATAAAAGGAAATAATTATAATTTATGTTGTTTTTTGCATAAAAATAAATGAATAACACCTAAATAGATTATTTAATGACAAATAGATATATTATTTTAATATATTGAAGATGGTTACAAAATATTGACAAAAACACTATTTTTTATTAATATAATATATTTATTATTTAAAATTAGGTGTCCGTTATATAGTATATATACATCTATTTTACAGCTGATTTTTTAAATATATAATTGTATTTAATTTTAATCAGAAGGGAATTACATTCTATAAACATACACTGAAATGTTCTTTTACTATCTCAATGATGTTTTGTTGAGTATGAAGGATAATCACAAACCAAAGCACAAAATAGAGACTTAAAAAAAAAAAAGTGGTTGTCTTATCTTTGTACCTAAATTCACTTATGTAGGCCAATCTAAAGAGTCTTAAAATTGGCCTATATAAGTGAATTTAGATACAAAGATAAGACAGCCATTCTTATCTTTTCAAAGTCTCTATTGGGTACTTTGATTTGAGAGTATCCTCAACAAAGATCGAGATATTAAATGAACATTACAGCACATGTATATAGGATATAATTTCCTATTGATTAAAATTACATACAAATATTGTGCTACTAAATTAAATCGAGTTATGCAATTGTATTTCTATATTATTTTTGTATTCATTTATACATATATCAATCGACTCAAATCAATTTGCCTTAAATAGTTTGATTGATTTTAACATTTGCTCCAGCAGCTATTGTGATTCAAGAAACATTTTCATACATAATCTTGGATGCACAGTAAGAAGTGGCCATTTTCATTTTATAAAAGATTGATTACATTATGATAACTTGAAGCAGTGCATTTTTATTTAATAGTATCTGAGATGTAAAGCTTCATCTCATATAAAATTGACATTTTAATTAACTGTCATCACAAATGCTAATTTATAGCTATATATGTTTATTTAAATGTACTTATCTTTATTTGTTTTTATATAAATACTTATTATGTACTGTATATATTAATACCTATATATGCATGTACATTGAGCCCACATTTGCCACCATAGCTTGTATCGAACAAAACAACTCTAAGTGGAAGGTCAAAGAAGCCTGGCACATAGCTAACAATGATAACGCCATAAACTGGAAGGAATCCTGCTTCCTGCTTTACAAGTATCTGATTTACATACATTTTGAATAATCTATTGTCTATATTGTACTGTTAACTTGTTTAGAATGCATATTTAGCATTCTGCAAAGAGGGGAATACTTCTGAAAGAAAATATACATTTTTAGAAAAATAAAAAAATAAATCATGTTTTAAGCAAGAAAGTTATTTCTTTGACCACCCAGATAAAACAAAAATATGCATGAAGATTTAAAAGTGATAAAAAAAAATGTAACCAACATAAAGTACAAAACATTTAAAGTTACATACATTGTGATGTAAGTAATTTATTTACCATGATTCTCTGCAAAGAGTTTTAGATGTAATAGCTTAATTTCATTCAAGCTTTTCTTTATATTAAAGGAACACCAATATTGTATATCTGGGAAAAAACCCATTAAAAATGCAACTTTAATGCATTTTCAGAACTGAGCCGCTTTGTCAAAAATAACCATGATAATGTTACTATGAATATAACGTTTGTTTTCGACAAGAATTCTAAGAATCAAAAATACATTAAAGAAGTATATCTGTCAAGTGTTGTTAGCCAAGAGATCATCGCAGCCACCTTGCAAGCAAGTAGTTGGTTGCAGACGGTTGTGGGTTCGCATCCCGGCCGATGCTATGACATATGAAAAAAAAAAGTATTTAATATTTTCAATGTTTTCTCTGAGACTAATTACTATTATCTTTAATTTACTATATTTCAGTGATCAAGTCATTATATTTATTTAAAATATGAGATTGTTGCTAAGAAATGATTATGTAATTTTTTTTAGCACATTCGAAGAGGATACGGTATAAGTTTGAAAATAAATAAGAGAATGTAGTCAGATTTTAGAAAAATATTTAAGTGTTACATTTATCTTTATCTCCTCTTTAGCTATATATTGCAACTTCTGGATTACTCTTCATTTTTATAGGTATAATGATATTTGTTATTTTTAATTTTAAATATTTGGAAATGGAAACATCTACAAACAGATTAGGAATATTCTTCCGCTTTTATATATGTTAGAAAAAGTACCATTAAAGGGAAGTATGGATAATGTTTTTTTTTTTAAACCAGGCTCATCTTACAAGATCAGATCAACACATAGTTGTATTTTTCTAGCGTATTTTTGTCTTAATTGCTAGAAACATCTTATGTGTAGATGACATAGAATATTTAAGACATTGCTGATAAAATTTAATTTGATTATAAAAAGTATGGGAGGGTGTTTTTCTTTTGTATTAGTTGTATAAGCATTTCATTCTATAAATATTTAGCTGGTCAGTTATAAATGAATGGAAAATTATGTATCTCTATAAAATGTATTTTTTGTACATTTTGTATAATTGTTATATGTTGTTTAATTAATACATTTTACTTTTGTATATTACAGTTGTATTTCAATTGTTTTTCCCTTTATTATTCTAATTAATTTTGCATAAAAAAAGCAATAGATGTCACCATCTATGCAATGTAAGTGAAAGGTTTAAAATAATTTACAATTATGTCGAGAAAAGAATAAAATATTTGCTGAAAAAAGCTTTCTTATTTTACTCATATAATAAATATTTAGAATTATTGCTATTACATAATGATTCTTTATAGTATATTATATTATTTATTTAAAAATATTTGAAATGACTGTCAATGGATTAAATTTTTTCCAATTTTTAATAATATTTATACATATATCATGCTAAACAAGAAAGTTAGGTGTGAAAAATATAATAGTTATAAGAATACTTTAAATTTGATCACATTTAAGATTTATATCATAGGAAGAGTTTTACTTTTGATGAAATATTGGAGTGTTTATATTATTAGGTGTGCAATATTCTAACAAAAGTTGTGTACAAAGATAATATAAAAAACTGGTTAATGGAGATTAATTTTGGCAATCAAAATATGTATTATGACAAAAAATATCGATCAAAGATATAACAATTGATATGTATATATAATATTACATGATCACCTTCCCTTATGCTAGCACATAACTATTATTAAACAGGCAAAACTCTCCATACAATAGTGCCACCCTGTGCCAACCAGAGTAATCAATGGATGCCAGAAAGCTTATGCATAAAATCCCCATCTAGTGCCTACTGTATGGAGAGTTTTGCCTGTTTATATATAATATTATTAGTGAAATGAAGGATTATATAATTTAATGTTCAAGAATATGTGAAATGGAATCATAAAGATAATTTCAGTATATGTTATAATATGTTCGACTATTTCCATTATCTATCATTAAATGTTGAATGTCTAGAAAATTTTAAACTTTATTTAAACTTTTCAAATACAAACAACTCTTAATAATAATGCACAAATTAGACAACACACACACAATGTTTAGAGTGATCTTATTCTCCACTCTTCTTCAGATATTGCTGGCGTATTTGTGTGTTATAACTAATAGTTGTGTATATTTGAAAAGTTTAAATAGTTAAATTTTTTTATAGACATTCAACATTTAATGATAGATGATGGAAATGGTCCAACATAATTATAACATCTACAATATCATCATCACAAACCTTCAAGCAATTTCAGTCTATGATTTAAGTGTCTGGTGATTTTTGTTTTGCTTCAATAGTTTCTGCAAATTGAATACTATCTTTTATTTGATGGGAGAAAATGCAGTAAGCAAGTAAAAAAATAATTGATTAATAGGAGAGTCAAATGTTATCGAATTTACTTTCATTAAAATAATTTGTGTCTTTTTAATTTTAAAATTTGTGTAAAAAGAATGACTCTTAGGCTACAGAACTATTCTCTTTGTAGGTCAAGAATTGTTGGTAGCTATTTGTTGCATTGTTTCATTAATGTTAGAATATGAATTGAAAATTTAAAAACTGAATCGCAAATTTTGTTCTTGCTTTTAATCTTACTAAAATTTTCAATAACATTTTTTAATTAGTGCATTGATGATATATAAAATTTGTATTTGCAAGAGACTACTATGTTTTTCTTTGAATTATCATTCATCTGGTTTCTACAAATTTATCCAAAGAAATTTGTGAATCATGGATTTAGCATCATTGTGATAATAGTGAAAGAAATTCTTTATATATATAATGTATTTTGTAGATATTTGGAATATCTATATTATGGTAAATAATTTATTATAATCAATAAACATTTAATTTATCAGGAATATCATTAGTTTTATTAATTGGTCTGAAATTCTATTTAAAAACTTTGGTAATAGACTCCAACTTAAGTTGAATTAATGGGCTATTAATATTTTTAATTTGTGAATTGGATTTAAAACAATAAAAAGTGATATCCTTAAGAAGTTATACTATAGTATTTGCTGCATTAAAGTTGTGATCTTGTCAACCAATTTATTAACATTTCAAGCTGAAGTTTTCTAGACAAGAATTTTTATCCATGTCTGCTGGAAATTAATTTCATGTAGAAATTTCTTAAGTATATCTTTCTTTTTTTTTACTTCAGAAAAATTCAGAGAAACTTTCTATATATTGGGAACGATTTTATGGCAATTTAAAAGTCTTTTTTATTATTATCAAATTTTAATTATTTTGCAAATAAACTTTTAATTTTAATTGAGATTAATTTTATCAAAAGACAGTAACACTTTTAACATTAGATTTTTATATTGTGTATAAATTTTTCTTTGTATTTTTTCATTATGACTGTAGCATGGTCTTTATTAGAATGGATGATTATAATTGGGTGTTTACATTTTATTTAAAGTAATTTGTAAGAATATAATCATCATTGAGTTATAAAATGACATCACTTATTTATCTTGTATATTAACTTTTTTCTAAGTCATTAAAATTTTGATTTTTGTTTTTGATTGTTATTTTTATTTATTGTTTAATATGCAATACAGAGAGTGTACCAATAGCTTAAAAATACAAGCTTATAAAAGTAATGTCTTGTCATATATGACTTGCTTATTTGATTATTATTGTTTAATATACAATATATTCATTTTGTTTTAGAGAAATGCATATTTGACTGCTTTTTTTGGTAACATTTTCTTTTATTATTTACAGATTTATTGCCTCATGAGTGAATGTGAGGAATTTAGTAAGATATTACAATCTGCTCATTAGTCTACAAAACGTTATTCATGCGAGAATAATTGCATTTGTCTTCATTTATCCTATCTTTCTGGAATTTGTTGAGCAGCATTAGAATTCCTGGTGCTACAAAAAATTCAACACTTTTATTATAACAAGTAATTTAGTATGACTATTAATACTATTAAAATTATTTTCATTTAAAGGCAACACTAATCTTTTTTAAATAAAGATTATTTTATATAACTTCATTGGAAGTTCTTATTTATTTGCCGCCAAATTTTTATCTTGAATAAAGTTGACTTCATATCAATTTTTGTATTTGTTGATTTTTGTTTTTTAAATCCCTAAAAAAAAAGATTTCCTTTGTTTATGACAAAGATGATCAGCTTTTATCATGTTATAATTGTACATTATTAAATAATTACACTAACTTTGTCTCTTAAATTTGCTTGAAATTGATTCTAATAATATATAGTTATACACTTGGACTAATATCGGAAAATATATGTAACTTTAATGCATTTTCATTACAACACTAAAGCAATTTTTATATTCAAAACAATAACAAACAGATATATGAAATTATGTATTTAAGTGTGCAAGTTCCAAATGCCCTTAACTGAACTCTACTAGATTTTCTGTTCATCACTGATTTTACATATTATTAATAAACCATACCTTTTTAATTTTGTTGTCTCTTATCATTATGTTCACTGCAAACCATTTTGTGTGCAAGTTCCAAATGCCCTTAACTGAACTCTACTAGATTTTCTGTTCATCACTGATTTTACATATTATTAATAAACCATACCTTTTTAATTTTGTTGTCTCTTATCATTATGTTCACTGCAAACCATTTTTTCGAATATTTTTTTCAAAATATGCAATTAAATTAGAATATATAATATTAGAAAATTGACACTATGGAAAATTATGTAAATATATTTTGAAGGAAAATATCTCCAACCACTGTACTTAAAGGATGTCAAAATCTCACAGAGTCTAACTGCCAAGCGGACAGAATGAATCCCTCTTTTCTTGCAATCTGAGAATTATGCGGAACGTAAATTTAGTCATAGATAACTGTGTGACCAAAATTTTATTTATTACAGGTATAAATAATGCTGCACTGAAACTAATTCAGCTGAATATTTCCAACTGGTGGCTTATTTTGGTAACCCTGGGAATAATCATCTTCATTAATGTGTAATATTAGAAATTTATTGAAATATTTTGTATATATACTGGGAGCAAAAATCTACAACTTCTATATATAAATAATGTTAAAATCTCACAGATAACTTGGAAATTAAATAGAATCACTGTTACTGTGACATTGTTTATAAATACAATGAAAAAAGAAATTGTCACAGTTATCAATGTCTACACTTTTCTCTCACGTAAGTTCTTGGAATGTAGAAACGACTCATACTGTTTGCTTGGCAATTGGATTTGTTTTTTTGTGACATTTGCTGACAATATAATGAATAGAATATGTGTTTGTCTAAAAGTTTATGATAATAGTATTTTGTTTGTAATTTTATGTTCAATTATTTTACATAATTTAGAACTAATTGTTAAATATGTTTAGGAAAAAAATCAATGTTTCTTTCAAGTTTCTAAATACATATTAGTAATAGTTCCTATGTTAATATATAATACAATGTTTTGAGTTATATTACCCTCTTCTCTTATATGGATGTTACTAGCCTAACCATTGAGAATACTGATATAGGAACTAAATCTGAACCTTAAGGTTCTTAAATATTGAATTAAGATGAATCTCTAAACAACTAACTATTCTATCAGAGTTAATAGTCAGAAATTTTAAATGCTATGAGGTTTTTCCTGATATATTTTTTTTAAAAACAATGTTAATGAATAGTTTTCAAATATTGTGGATTATCACTTTAGATTAACTTATGGGCCTATATGTCATGGGCATGTGAACAATTTCTTTGAATTGTTATTTTTACTTTTTCTTCTTTAATATTCTCATTTTTTTCAATGTAAGGCATGTTCAGTGAGTGACACACGCATGGTTTCTGTTACTTTAGAGACATCTGTTTTTCCTTTTTAATTAATATTTTGTGCTCTTTTAATCATTTTTCATTGGGGGTACTGGTTTCACCAATGTAAGTCCTTGCACATTCACATAGTATTTCATAGAAGCAGTTTTTTTATTTTAGAAATTCTAATTTATGTTTTGTAAAAATTCGGATTCCTCATAATGTGCTATGAATTTGGAATGATGTTCTAATATTATATATGGATTACAGATTTTTTAAAGTTATTCACAATTTCTGTATGTATGAATACATCATACTATCTATAATTAATTTCTTTTGATGTTTTTTTATACTGCTTGTTTAAGTTTTTTAATAATAAAAGCTAATGGATAATTACTAAGGACTTTTCTCTTTTTTAGTTAAGGTTTCTGAACAAACTTCTTTTGCTGTGCTTTTAGTGACAGTAGAATTATTCATTTTGTGTTCTATATTAAAATTTAATGTGTATATTAGATATTTCCTATGTGTGTTTCTAAATTAAAGTTTTTGATTTTGCCATGAAAGAATTTCATCAAAAGAACATTCAAGAATAATTTTTATTTTTGATGTATTCTACTGGGAATTTAATTGAAAGGGATATATTATTGACATGTGTCTAGAATGTTTGTAATGGTGCTTCTCTGTGTAGTCATACAATAAATTCTAACAACAACGGGACAAAAACAACCTATAATTTTATAATTGTTATTTCAAGTTCTATGTAAATTGTTGCTGATCAATGATAAATGATAACATCATAGTCATTCCTTAATTTTTTTAGAAGAATTCTGTGTCCTCTTAAAAGTATGTCATTATTATACAGAATGTAGAGTCTTATTGTACTATTAATAGGAAGAGTTCTCTGACTTTTTTAATCTTTTTTTTAAATAGTCAATGCTTTATCATAGGGTCTTTTGTAAATAAATCTTCCACATCAAAGTTTAACAAAATGTCAGTTCTTTCTGTTTCCATGTTCTTGATTAATTCCATAAAATAGAATCCTTGACAAAAGATTTCATCTTGTATGCCAAAGAACTAAGAGACTTAAGAAGAAATCTTGACATTTTATCATGATGAATATATAGAACTAACATAAGTTTTAATGGAACATAGTCCTTATCGATTTTGTGTAGATTATAATAATATTGAATTTTGCTGAAATATGTTGTTCATTTACCTTTTTTCCTAAATCAGGGTAATATCTATGGTATTTTCTGGAAAATAAATATAGCTTCATTTCTGGTGCCAACATAGGATTTATTGCTACCTTTTGTCTTGTTCTGCTGTGAAGTACTCTTTTGTTATATTCATTATATTTGAAGCATTTATTTTATCAGCAAAAGTAATGATTACAGATTTATCTCTAAAATATTTTTATTTTCTGGTATAATTCTACTGCTTCTTGTACAGACAATTTTTGAATGACTTCCTTAGTTACTGCCATTTTATCTATTATATGGTAGGATGATGAAATTTAATTCTGTTTCTAGAATAAAAGTCTCAGTAACGGTTAATAATTTAAAACTAAGATTTTTAACAGATGAAATTGGCTAGTTGTTTGGTACAGTACAACATTTTATATAAATATGTAGGATTACAAGTTTGTTCATGATCTTTTATCTTTTCATGTAATTTACAATATGATTTTAAAACTTATGAGTCTCTGACAGTACTTTATTTTTAGCACCTATTCTATATTATTAATAAAGTTCAAGATTTCATATTTGAAAAACTTTTGAGTATTTTCTCTTAACAGAACCCACTTGTTCTCTGGAAATGAATTGGAGAGGTTAATTGCAAGCATTTAGACAATCCTCTCAGATTTATATATGAAAATTTAATTGATTTTCTATTTTGGCTAATTTTTATCATTTCTAAAGTTTGATATAATATCAGGTCCTTATTGAGTATCTAACTGCTAAATCTCATTACAAAAATTCAAACTTTATTTAGTCAACTATTAGTTATAGCATACAGATTAACTTTTTTCTTCTTCATTTGTTGTTAACTTGACCAGTGGCAATATTAACTGATAATCAAACTTGAGAACTTTAGATTTGTAAATACTGAATTTAAAATGGCACTTCAACTAAACTGTACAAATAAAACACCATTATTACAAATTTTCAGTTTTTTTCTCATTTAGTTTTAAGTGATAGTTTCCTATTGGCATGATGATGGCCAATTTTTATTAATATCATCTGGCAATGTCAGAATATAATGACAACTTAGCAAGCCACACTCCAAAGTTATCTTTAGAAGAATCAGCAGGATTATACTAGAAAATAAAAAGAACATTTGAGAGACAGCATCAAACTAATTAAAAATTATCTTGAGAGAAAAGATATTCAGTCTCTCAAACTAGATAAATCTAATTATTCTCCCTGCTGATAAAAACAATACTACAATTGTAATGGATATTACTAATTATGATAATAAAATGAGAGATCTCTTCATAGCAGGCCAATAAAAATATTGCAAAAAATCCTATTAACTATAGAAACAAAGATACAAACATTACTCAGAAAATATTGCAAGTATGTTATTGATTTGGAAAAAATAAATTAACATATTTCAGTAAAATTCCACTTCATTATATTTTACTTAAAATACATATGAACCATGCTCTACTAATAAATTGTGTTTGCTCTAGAAATTCACAATGTAAAATATTAAAATTTGTCAACATTTTTTCTCAAAGTTTTTAGTTCTTTGATATACATGACAAAGTCCATTGTTAGGAATTTTAAGCACAGTGTGGAATTCAGCAAGAGCATGAAAATAGAAAAACTGACATTTTTAGGCATTGATGTGAAAAGTTTTATTCACAAATGTACTCTATGATAAAGCATTATCCATTATAGGGCAAAAATTAAAAGACTGCAATGGCTTTTTAACCGGAACAATTCATTTTATTGATGATATAAAACAATTCAAAATAACCTGCATAATAACGGTATACTTTCAATACAACACAAATTCTTTCAAAAAAAGAAAACAGAAATAGCAATGAATTCACCACTGTCTATTTTGAAAACAAATTTGAGCTTATAAAGCAGAACAATCATTATTTTGGCAGAATAATGGAACTCTTAACATTCTGCACAACAACAATATGATTTCAGTTACATCATAGAATTCTTCAACAAAATCAAGAGATGGATATTGATTCAGTACTACGATCATTGATCAGGAACCTTGACATGAAAGAACTCAAAATCACAGCCATAAACCTGAAATTTGGCTTCACTATGTTGATGAGATATTTGTTATATGGCCACATGGTAAGACATTATTATAAAAATTTTGGATGTACATCCCCTTCAATTAAATTCATAATAGTATTAGAACAAAAACAAAAATTGCTATTCTTAGAAGTTCTTGTGATATTTCCTCATGGACAAATTAAAATTACAATTTCCAGAAAACCTACACACATAGGAAAATATTTAATCTATCATAGTAGAAACATAAAAAGTGGAATTACAGACCAAGGAAAATTTGTTCAGAAATTAATGACTTGGAAAAAGAAAAGCCCTACACAGAACAAACTCTCATGAAGAGTGATTATTCATTAGATTTTATTTTTAAAAAAAAAAACAATAATAACAAAACATGAAAGAAAAAACAATTACAGATATTGTAGCACGTCCATATAATCAAGGGCTAGCAGACTTACTAAAAACATTGTGCAATCAATATAACTTCAGAACAGATTTCCAAATCCATAGCACATTATGAGAAATATTAACATTAACTTTTACAAAATTTAAACTGGAATTGCAAAAAAGACAAAAATACCATGTGGTAGAACATACTTCAGTAAAAACAACTACCCCATTGAAAAACAATTAAAACAGTACAAAGTAATGACTAAAGTAAAAAATTAGATCTAAAATAGCTTTTTATGCATACACCATTAAAACAGGCAAAACCCTCCGTATAGTAGTGCCACTCAGTGCAAGCCAGAGTAATCAATGGATGCCAGAAGGCTTGTGAATAAAATCCCTATCTAGCACCTACTCATCCAATATCCCCTGATTAGATTCTAGCTTATGGCTTTCTTTAGAGAGGAGCCTTGGATCTGAGAGCACTGCACCTAAATCTTAGGATCTAATGCAACCCTCCAGCAGCCACTTTTTATCTCTACTTAACTACAAAAGTATGAGAATAAAATTGAAAACACAATAATATTTTCAATCTAAGCTCATTAGCTTATATGATCATATAGGTCTGAACTCAGTTCAGTATCCATACATTTTGGTGTCTTTGGTTCTTTAATCCTATTAGGCAGGATTGGTATTAAACCACAAACATGATCACCATTTCTTACGCTTGCTCATAACTGT
Organism: Epiperipatus broadwayi; assembly: GCA_028023455.1. NCBI lineage: Eukaryota > Metazoa > Onychophora > Udeonychophora > Euonychophora > Peripatidae > Epiperipatus > Epiperipatus broadwayi. The sequence continues at coordinate 219,831 of JAQFVV010012509.1, read as the reverse complement.
TATTAAAACAGGAAAAACTCTCCATACAGTAGTGTGACTCAGTGTAAACCAGAGTAATCAATGCTGGAAGGTTGCATTAGATCCTAAGATCTAGATGCAGTGCTCTCAGATTCAAGGCTCCTCACTGATGAAGTCCACAAGCCAGATACTAGTCTGGGGATTTTGGATGAGTAGTCACTAGATAGGGATTTATGCACAAGTCTTCTGGCAACCATTGATTGCTTTGGCTTGCACTGAGTGGCACTACTGTATGGAGAGTTTTGCCTGTTTTAATAACAGTTATGAGCAAGCATAAGAAATGATGATCATATGATGTTTAGTGATTTAATATCATAGAACATGTTTGATTAGGCAAAAATAAAAATATTGTACAGGAAGGAAAAATACAAATAAGAAAATTTAAAATACTTGCTCATGTGACAATAACAAATAATCCATAAGTCAAACTAATCTGATAATTCACAATATTTGAAAATCTTGACCTTAAAAAAAATGGAGAAATCAGAAAGACTATTATAGCTAAGTATATAAAATTTTTACTGACTGTGGGTTTTTGAAAGAATAGCTTAGTTCGCTAGTTCATCATCTTATATTCAGCAATGATGAATCTAAAAGACCCATGTTCGACTTCCATACTAGTAACACCCATTAGTCACGTAAATAACGACTGAAGTTGGAAGAAAAATAAATCACATGAAACGTGTAAGTTTAAATAAATTTTGAATTTTTTTAAACATTTAGCAATTAATTCTAAAGGATGAAAGGAATATAACGTATATAATTACAGATATATATATAAATTATTTTTTCTTCAGTTATTTTTTAATCGATATAAAAGTTATGTTTATTTTTAATTTAATTTTGAAAAATGAAATTTTAATGAAAAAAAACAAACTTAAATATATGTAATTTTTTTATTGTTTAAGAATAAAAATAAACTAATGACTTTTTAAAACAAAAATAAACGAATATATTTTAAAGAAGATTTTTGAAGAAAGCGAAACCAAATCAATATTGGGGAGAAAAAATTTCCCCAAATTTTTAAATATGCAAAAAAAATAATTCAAACGTTTGTTGTTGTTTTTCTTATTGCTGCATAATTTATTTAACATCACCACAAAAAAAAAAAACTTATTGCATTTTTAAAAAAGAATAAAACTGTTGGGTACTGTGGTATTAGAGCTGCGACATGAATAATTATAATCGTTCAATCATTAAATTAATTAGGTTATTGAATCAAAAACACATTTTAAAATCTACATTAAAAAACAACAACAATTTAACAAAAAAAAAATACGAAAAGCATTAATGTGAAGAATAGTTAAAATGCGTGTTTAAATCAAATTGAGTGTGTGTTTGCACGTGCATATTCTGCATAACCTATTTTAATACATTGTACAGACTTACATCTGCATTTATATATGTAATATATGCTGGATTCGAGCTCAGACTTTCACACGACCTACAACTCTCAGTGCCATCTTATATTGCTGACTCACCTGATCACATACATGTTGAAAAGATAAATAATCACCAATATGCGTATTTCGTGCTAAACCAGCACTCATCAGTTGATTCAGATTACTATCTCTACACATATATACAATTAGTACTCAGCTTTATATAAGATAACCAATCTTCATACTTTAATGAGTGCTGGTTTAGCACAAAATACGGTTATTGGTGATTATTTATCTTTTCAACATGTGTGTGATCAGGTGAGTCAGCAGTATAAGATGGCACTGAGAGTTGTAGGTCGTGTGAAAGTCTGAGTTCGAATCCAGCATATATTACATATATAAATGCAGATGTAAGCCTGTCCAATGTATTAAAATAGATTATGCAGAATATGCACTTGTGAACACACACTCAATTTGATTTAAACACGAATTTTAACTATTCTTCACATTAATGCTTTTCATATATTTTTTTTTTATTAAATTGTTTTTTTTTTTAATATAGATTTTAAAATGTGTTTTTGATTCAATAACCTAATTAATTTAATGATTAAACGATTATAATTCTTCATGTCGCAGCTCTAATACCACAGTATTTTTTGTGTATCGAATTAGAATAAATCTGTTTCATTAAGCATTTAATACAGACAATAGAGTTATATTGTAATTATAGTATAGCATTTGGAAAACATTTTTATATACAAAGTTATCAAGTTTCAAACTGAATATCCCAAATTTGAAAGTAAGTTATAATACTGGTATTCTAATCATGGCCCAATTTTAAAAAGTAATTATCATTAAATCTTTTAATATAAAATGAAATGGTACTTATAATGTAATCGGGCTTGGCCACTTAATGGCGTTCTGGCTCGCCAAAACACCTAACAAATGCCGTTTACAAGGCCTGACTTACGGCTATAGAAAACATCTATATTTGTCTTAGCCATTAGAAGGCCATTTATGATGACATAACGCAGAAATAATATGGTCTATTTCTGCTTCGCGACAGTTATTGTGAATCCACACACTTATCTTTCATGTACAGTTTGATATATATGTATGTTTGCTTGGATTAGTCAAATTTTTACAATCTACATTACACAATATTTGTATTTATAATTAATTTAATAAACATGAATTTATAGTAATTTTCTAAATGACCACACCCTTGTTTAGAGAATGTGTAAGGTGTAAAAGCTTGCTGAGTGTAGGTAAAAAAGAATTCAGCCGATATCGCATGCAAAATCTCGTTTTCATATGAAATACCACGTAGTCGATAAAATGGATGGCGAATGCGTAACTTTTTCGCAGTTGCCGACAACAGAAGCCGAGTATTTCTGCTGTCCAATAAAAATATACACGATTTTTTGTAAATTTCATAGAAAACACATATTATAAACAAGTTTAATAAGTAAAGAAGACATATGTTTGTTGTTGTTTAAAAAAGTTTGAGTTTCTTTCTTTTGTCTGACTATGGTTACGATTTTGATATCTTTTATTTTAGCATTACAAATAACAGAACACTAACCCTAAAACTAACCCTAAACCTAACCCTAACCCTACACAGTTGTTTTGTTATGTAGAAAGTAATAATTAAGCAAAAGACATCGCTAAATAGACATCGCAGAGTAGCAGCTTTGTCCAAAAACAGCAATTTAAAAATAAAAAAAAAGGTTGTCATTTACTAAATACAAAATTAAAATTAAACAACTTTTTTAATAAAAAGGCATGAAAAAAAAAAGTTATAGCAATCAATAAATTAATAAGCAAAAAAAAAACCAGCGATTCGATTTAAAAATCACACGGCACTGAACATTGTATTGTATTGTTTTTGACTGCCAACAGCGCCTTCAAGTGGCCAATCCCGATTACTTTATAATTACCAATAAATCATTCCTTTGTATATTAGGGCTTCTATAAATTATGTTATATAATAAGCTTTGATACATCTATATTTTATTCAAAACAATTTTTTTTTAAAATATCATTTCATTCAACATCCTTCTACTACAAGATAAATTTTATTGCCAACAGCTAATTGTACATTAAAAAAAAACTTTTTATTATGTTTTGCAATTTATACTCATAACAATATTTACCTTATTCCTGTATTTACCTTGCTATTATGTTATGATGGTCAACATTATTTCTACATGCTGAATTTTATAATTGAGCATGTATTGGCCTGTCCTCCAGACAGGCAAAAACATCGGAGCCCCCCGCCCATTCCTGCGCTATATGCTGACTTTTATAATTTTCAGTCCAAAAATGAGACACATTGTAAACATAAAATTCAGCGCATAGAAACAATGTTGACCATCATGACGTCATAGCAAGGTAAATACTGATTACCTTTTATCTAAACAACAGAACAATAACTAATTGTTAAAACAAAGATTATATAAAATAGATTAATAATAATAACAATCAATATTTAAGCTATTAGCAATCTCAACCTGTAATTAAGGCAACATCCTTAAACAATAAAGATAGTACTATGGTTTGATATATTTATATAAACACTAAAAATTGGAACTTGACCAAGGAAAGCAGACTAAAAAATAATCAATTTATAATTTCCAGGTTCTGAAAGAAGACTAAATAAATAGTCATTTATACTAAGACAATAAAGTTAATTACTAAAGGCTTTAATAGGTTTATAAATGTTGATAATAACAATGAACCATAACAAATTTAACCTGCATTGCCACAGTAAAAATAGATTAATGTATGGATATTTGTGTAAGATCTTTTTATCTAGCTATGTTCATAAGGAATCCCTATTGCATTTAGAAATAATTTCATCAAGGTGTGTTGAAAATACACCTACAACTAAACCAGACTACCAAGTATTTTATCCTATATTTCCTAAAGACTATTATTAATAGAATAATAAAAGAAACCAAGTGAAGTTTTATTGTTGTATAAATCACTCAGCATTGATTTGTTTTGCATTAAATTGTAAGATTATTTATCAGTTTTTGCAATCTTAGGTGGTTAAATAAATTATCAATAATAAATAATTATATCAACAATCAATTGTAATTATTAGCAATGTAATCTATATCCAAATATATAAAGAAAAGAAAATAGGTCCAAAAATACTTCCTTTAGGAACTTCATTCTTTGATAATAAATTCAACCTTTTTGAAATTGTGAAAACATGAGTTGAACATTCAGTTAATTGAATTATAAATCATTGTAAAAAGGGAGAAGAGAACCATAAATAATCCAGTTCAAATATTAAAATGTTATGACTTGCTATGACATAAGCTTTACTGAGATAAAATATATTACATTTAGAAGATATTGTTCATTTAGAAAGTTAGCTATAATATTATACATTATAGTAAAATTTGTCTCCAGTAATCTGATAAATAATCCATGCTGAAAACTGAGTATACATTTTTGGATTTGAAATAACAGAATTATATAAATATTTTTAAAAAAAACTTTTTTGATATGCTATATAATATTGATACCTGCTTGTAATTTTTTGGATCAATTTTGACACCCTTTTTTTTAAAGTGGAATAATTCTAAATGTTTTATATATTTCAGGTAAAGCGCATTTTTGTAAGAGCAATGTAAATATATGACTTTAAAGTCACATAACATTAAATAATAAAAATAGTCTCATTATTAGAAACAAATTTTATTCTTTATGTTTCTTATTAATAAAGTGTTTACTCTTTATTTAATAACCAATTTTGAATAATACCTATCAATTCATAATGATTAACAACAAAAACTATAGTTCCATCAGCTAAACAATTATTAGTTTTACTATATAATATAGATTTTTTCTAAAACCTCTTGCACTTAATGAATTCACAGTTTTATTCAGTGAATTGAATTTGATATTAGTAAATTCCTTAACCCAAGACCAAAAATCTTTTGGGTTATGTTTAATATTTCTCTGCAAACTATCAACATACAAATGATGATAATCTTTTATTTCATATCTAGAAATTTCCTAAAATTGATAAAATTATTCCAATAAAATACTGAGTTTGTTTATTTTTTCTATATATAATTTATGACATTCATTTTTTTCTTATAATTAATATAAATTTGCGAAGAAATCAAGCAGAATACTTGTTTGTAATTTTTTAGATTGAGACAATGATGGCCGTAATCTTTATCATAGAATCACTAAAAGTTGCTACTGCTTTTTCAGTATCATTTAGGAAATAAATATTTCTCCAATTAATTTTATATTTAATATTTCAAAGTAAACTAAGAATACAGTATAAGATATAAAACATCTTATTCTTCTATTTTTGAAGTTTTTAATTCTGCACTTACTATAATTTATTTACATTTATTATTTTCTTGATTATTATTTATACATTTACTTTACATTAATATCTTGCCAATTACCTTTTGTATAAACAATATAGTGACAAAGTCCAATCCTGACTTTCCACTAAACACTTAATGTTGTATTTTGTTTCTCTATTTTGGGGAATTTATCAATATAAGTCATATAGTTTACTAATTAAAAATGAAATTAAGTTTGTATTTTTATTCAATTCATTAAGAAATTTGAAAAACAATGTTTTGTTTGTTTTTTGATCTTATTTTAAAAATATTTTTAGAAAAATTTCAACTCATATAAAAAAATTATTGATTATATTAATATTTCTGAATAGTATACTTCATGATTCATTAATGATTCCAACACAAGTGAAATAAAATTTTCAACTATATAAAAATAAATATTTTCTTTATTATTGAACCGGTTTTCATCCTATATTAGAGCCTTTTCAAAATACACTTTTCTAATACAATTACATGTGATATGATGTGTTGTGATGCACTATGACTTTTCCTTTCTCGGTGTCAGGAATCTTTCAGCCACTATAACCAGGGAAACTTGTAAGCCACCTTACTTTGCCTTTCCATTCCCCATCCTAAGTTTTTCCCATATTCTTCTCTATCTTACGCTACCCCATTTTTGAAACATTATCTTTGTCGATTTTACAATCTTTATATCAAAATTCCTCTTATCTTTTTCTAAACCCAGCATAAAAACCAAGAACCCACTTTCTGTATAATCACTTTGTTTATATTTATTCTCCCACAACTTCATTATTTGCATCCTTTCTGCTTATAAGCATTTGCATTCAATTGACAGATGTCTAATATTTTCTATGCATTTTTTACATAACTTGCAGTCTAAATCAACCATATTTCTCCATTTATGCATATATTCTCCTGTTGCTAATGATTCTGTCGAGCCTTAAATAGTAAACTACTTTTTTTACTATTATTGTAAATTAACTCACACCCAATATACTGATTACTTCTATATATATATTTAAATTCTTTTTACTCTCCATAATAGTTCTCCATCTCTCCAACTTCCCATTTTTTATTAATGCATCTATTCTTATTTCCCATTCCTTGCCACTATAACACTCAACAATTCTAACACAATCACCCCACCTTTTATATAAGAATACTGACATAAATGCTTTATTCAAATCTTTTGCATACCATACTACTTTTCTGTCCCATCTTGTTGTCTGTCCTTTATTCATAACCTAATTAAATACTACTTTGGTTATTCTCTTATTAGCCATAAATTGCAATCTACTGAACATTTTCATTTTACTTTTTGTATCTTTTATATAAAAACTTGATCATCCTATTTTTCATTGAATTGCATTCTTTGCTGACCACACATCTGTATCTAGCACATGTCTTCTTACTTCTCTTTATACTTTTTCTAAGCAATCTAACACCCTTTTATTAACACAATGCATTGTTACCATAAGTTAGCCCGGCTACTGCCATTCTTTTCCATACAATTCTACATGCCCCTTATGTCTATCAATATTCCCTCTAACATTCAATTTACATAATCATTTTATATAATCATATACTCCCCCTCCCATTTTTTTTTGTTTTTATGTATACATATTATTTTTATGCAATAAATAAAAACACATCAACTACAATTAAATAATTACCATAGATTATATATTACTTTATATAAACTCTATTAAATTAATTATATACATATACCTTATACCTTAAACTAAATTATATATCATTTTTATATATTTCTAATGACCATACCTACAAATAAAACCTTATTTATCCATAACCAACTAATTATTTACATAACTTACAAAAAACAAACAAGCAAAAAAAAAAAAATTTCCAATTATCCTCTAACTTCCATATCTTCAATACATCTCATTAACATATTTTATAACTTCCATATTTTCAATAAATCTGATTCTATGACCAGTATTTAAGTAATGAACATATATAGTCCTGAATTCATATTCTTCCCATCAAAAGCCTTATATGAATTAAATAACTGGCTTGTAGAACACCAGCATATAAAATATGCCATATTTTACAGTTTAAAATTTTATTTAAACATTCACTTTAGTTGAATGTTTAAAAAATTTCCATGAATTAATCTTTCATATGAAATCCCTCTACACAGGGAGAGATTGAGTAATAATAGTCATCATTGGAGCTTGCTTTTGCTTGCAATCTTTTTAAATATTTTTTAAGTTTAGGTCTACATAAATTTCAATTTTATTCATCAATAAAGTATATATTTATCTAATTTTATATACCTTAATCTAATATTTTTCAAAAATTATTTTAAATTTGTACATTAATATTTGATTCCCAAGCATTTTTTTTGTCCAAACAGACTTTTTCAGTAGAATAATAAATTTTTAATATTATTAATATAAATATTAGATTATAACAGAAATATATGTTGATGATAGGCATATATAAATTAGTGATTAAAAGTTTTTGTCAAATCTTTTTCTTCATGCTCTTAGTTCCTTTAGAATGTTTGAGTCTGGCTTATTTATATATAAATTTAAGTAGAGAAGAAGGTGGGTTCCATCTTTTTCTTATAGTTCTGGCTTGTGTTTTTGAATTGAGAGTTCCACATGTAGTCATTATTGCATCTGATTGGCTGTCACATAAACATTTTTAAGGTGCATCTGTTGAAGGCTTTAGCCTTTCACATTATTATTATTATATTATCTGCTTGCACTTAATAAATTTAATATATATACAACAGAAAACTAATAATTCAAATATTTTAAATTTAAAGAAATTATTTCCATAATTAGCAAGTCATTAGTATAATGATAAAAAAAATTCTAATTGAAACTTATTTTATATTTTTATGAAATAGTTAAGATTAAAAAAAATGCTATTATATTTCTTATTGATGCAAATAACAATTATTTTGCAATGCAGTATTAAATGATAGACTCACTCATGCTTTTATAATGTAAGTTAATATGATTAAGAAGAATTAAACTCCAGAAAATTATCAATAATCATGTCTTATTAACTTAACTTTAGCTTCAAAAGACATTTTTGGGTCATCACAGTTTCTAGCATATGTAAATAATATTAATAAAAAATTTGGAAAGCAAAATCTAAACTATTAGGTTTCTACTTGCCTCAAATACTTGTAATTAATAAAAACAATAAATTTAGGTGAAGCTTCTGGTGTTTATATATATATGAGACCATTAAAAAAAAGGAAAAAAAGAGATGAAACAAAAAAATTTATATATATGAAATATGCAGACATTTTTTTTAAGAAAAAAATTTGTAATAGCTATAAATATCTGAATATACATGATATTTTAAATTTAGTTGTATTACATGTTTATGAATATTATATATATTTAAATATATGTACAACTACACATTATAACGATTTTATTATTAAAAAATATTTGAAGAGAAATTAAAATATCTTTGTCAAATTGTGTAATGAAAATAAAATATTACCAAAGAGTTACTGATAATCATGTTGTATTCATTATGAGACTTAGGAAATGAATCACACACATACAAACATAGTAAAAGACTTACACAGATTCATTTTTTTCACAAATGTGTAAATGAACATAGCCGAGATGTCATCGCAGCTGCCTTGCAAGCAAGTAGTTGGTTGCAGACAGTTGTGGGTTCATCTCCCGGCGGATGCTGTGACATATGAAAAAAACATAGATATTTGTGCAAACAATAATTAATAATGACTTAAATTTGGGAATCTTTATTTTTGTGTCAATTATTGTCTTTTTAAAAATAGGAATTTAAAGATATTTTATGCCACAAATTTTTTTTGGAAATAATAAATGGTAATCAATAGTCTCTTTGTCTTACTAAATTCAGTTATCTTAATTACTGATTTTCAGATGAAAACATTCTGTTTATTCATAACATTTTCAATATAGTATAGAGAAATAGCTTATTTGTAAATAGATATTGGATTGTCTCAATCTTCTTGTTTAATTGTTAAATGTTTTAGAAAAATTTAAACTCCTTTTAAATTTTTCAAACCCATTTTATTACTAACAGCAAGCATATAATAAGGTTTCGGATATTAATTTCTTTTTCCCACATGCCACTGCTTATCCATTGATAATACTAACATGGGAATTAAAATGTTGACCTTTACATTCATAATATACTGATATAACTTCATCATAAATTTTAAGACAAAGAGGAATAATGCATTTTTTTTAGTCTGAAATGATGGATTTTTGTTGGCAATGAACATCAAACCCACCTTGCAATGTCAGGATGTAACATTTAATAACATTAAAACACTCTAAAAAATAAGAAGTGAGACAAAAAAAAAAAAAGCAAAAATAAGAAAAAAGATAAAATATCTGCTATTGTAATGAAAATGAGAAGAATCTCGTAAAATAAAATAAAAATGTAGTTCTTCATAATTTGAAAAAGAAATTTAGTCTTCGAATGTGTTGACATCCTTCATTTAGACCTTATTGTAATGTATTTTTTGTGTTTTTTCTCTATAAGTCTGTGAGAATGACTCTCATGATTCTGAGAATAGTGATGTGATGTGATATAGCTACTCTTGTATCGAAGTCAGGAATCTCACAGCCACTATATTCAGAGAAACCTATTAGCCATCTTACTTTCCTTTTCCATTCCTCACTTTAAGTTATTCCCAAATACTTTTCTATCCTGCTCCATACTATTTCCACAACATCATCTGTGTCCAATTTATGGCCTTTATATCTAGATTCCCTTATCTTTTTCCAAATCCAGCATAAAAACGAAGAATCCACTTTCTGTATAATCACTTTGTTTCTATTTATTCTCCCCAAATTTCATTATTTGTACCCTTTTTGCTTATAAGCATTTACATTCAATTAGCAGATGCCTTATATTTTCCATGCTTTCCTTACATAACTTGCAAATTCAATCACCCACACTTTTCCATTTATGTGCATATTTCCTTCTTGTGTAACTATCCTGTTCAAACCTTAAACAGTAAACTACTTTCATTGCTATTATTATAAATTAACTCACATTCAATATTTTGTTTACTTCTATATGTATTTAAACTCTTTTTACTCTCCATACTAGTTCTACATCTCTGCAGCTCCTATTTTTTATTTATGCATCTATTTTTTTTATCCCAGTCTTTGCCATTATAACACTCAATCTTCCTAATACAATTATCCCACCTTTTGTACTAGTATACTGACATAAAGACTTTATACAAATCTTCTGCATACTGTACTACCTTTCTCATCCATCTTGTTGCCTGTCCTTTATTCATAACCCAGTTAAATACTATTTTGGCAATTTTTTTACTATCCATAAATTGCAATCTACTGAACATTTTCATTTTGCTTTTTGCATTTCTCATATAAAAACTTGCCCATCACATTTCTCATTGAATTGTCTGCTTTGCTGTTTACACATCTGCATCTACTGCATATCTTCTTACTTCTCTTTGTACTTTTTCTAAGTAATATCCCTTTACTATCACATAACACATCATTACCATAAATTAATTCTGCTACTGCCACTCCCTTCTAGAAACTTTTTGCTACAGCATATTTATTATATGAAAATATTGTCAATTCTTTATCAGTCCCTTTCTTCTCTTTGCTTCATTTATCAATCTTTTTCTCTCATTCATCCAAGCAATTCCTCTGATTACTTAAAATGATTCCCAAATAATTATATCTATTCACCACATTTAACTTTATATCCCCCAATAAAAATTCTTTCTTCTCTTTTCCCAGCATTTATCAACATTACTTTTGATTTTTCTTCACTAAATTTAATCTCCATCTCTTTACCCACCCTTGCATATGTCTTCAGCATAATTTTCATATCTTTCCTACTTTCTGTGCACAAGAAGATATCATCAGCAAATACTCCCTTGCCATATATATAATGGTGTCTCTATCCCTTTTGTTAGTCTTTTTATTGCTCTCCATTTCTTTCAAATATAATAAAAACTAAATTCATCTACAAACTAGCTCTTCATCAGATGTGCAGAAACCCAGAATAATAGCATGAGTTTTATAAAACACATTGATGCAGTTTATTTTATTTTTAAAGTCTAAATATATTATTACACTACATCCTCTTTTGATTGTGTTCATATGTATCAAGTAATATTAAACATTGGATATTTAATGCAGAGATAAATATAGTTTCATTTCAAATATCATTTATTACAAATGTTTTCAATGGATTATTAATATCACATATTCACCTTAACATTTGTTATAATAGCCATATTTTCTTTTTCTTTGTCATTTATAATTTGTAATAAAAGTTATATTTATCCCTATATTAATTCTTATTTTATGACTATATTAATTTATGTATTTGTGTGTGCAATGAATTTTGAAGTTTTGTAAAAAAAAAACTTATAATGAAAAGTGTTCTATGATTTTGAGAAGATTAAAAATTATTAGCTTATTTTATTATGACAATTCAAAAACAGAATAATTTATCTCATTTCAGGCTCTAGTTTAATATTAATATCTTTAGCTTCTTTATTATTTCTACAATATTTTTTACAAGATCTCATTTTCAAAGTATTTTAGTATTTTATTTTTAATCCTCAAAAGAACGTTTATGTTAAACATTTTAATTAGTTAAAATAATTGCAAATTCTTCTGTTTTCTCAATCAAAACATTCAACATTCTCCTGTTTTTCATAGATTTCATCCATCGCTGCTCCTATGCCATTCTTTTATGTTGTTCAGAAATTTTTATTGAGTTCTTGTTTTCACTGAAAATTAGTTATTAATCATAGAATTTTTCATACAAACTTTTATATTTTTAAATTTTCTCACTACATAGAAGATCGGTGTTATATAAACCTTTTGAATATATGGTGACTGGAAGGATAGCAAAATAGATGATAGAAAATAATATAGTGGGAGAAATGCGAGGAGGTTTTAGAATGGATAAGCATATAGGAGCTAGTTTATTTGTGGTCACACAACTCTATAAATATGAGTAAGAATACAGGTAGGCAGTTATATATGGTTTTTATAGATATAGAGAAGGCATATGATAGAATAAATAGAAATAAATTATGGGTAAGTTTAATTAATTTGGGAGTGAATGGAGCTTTAGTGGATCTTATTAAGAAATTGTATGAAAATAATTACTATAGGTATCAATTAGGAAATACAGTGTATAGAATCAGTTAGAGTTAAAAATTGGGTGGCACCAAGGCAAAGATGTCCTATGTCATCTATTTTGTTTTTGTTATATTTGAGAAAAATGGAGAGAGCAATAGAAAGACTATGAAGAAGTAGATATACCTTTAATAGACAGCAAGGAAGTGTATACATTATCAGATCTTTTATTTGCTGATGATATTTTTTTGTGCACAGAAAGTAGGGAAGATATGGATGTTATGCTGAAGACATGCATAAGAGTAGATAAAGATATGGAAATTAAATTTAGTGAAGAAAAATCAAAAGTAATGATGGTAAATGCTGGGAAAAGAGAAAATAATTTTTATTGGGGGATGTAAAGTTAATTGTGGTGAATAGATATAACTATTTGGGAATTGTCTTAAGTAATCAGAGGAATTGCTTGGATGAATAGGAGAAAAATTGATAAATGAAGCAAAAAAAAAAGGGGGACTGATAAAGAAATTAACAGTTTTCATATAATAATTATGATGTAGTAAGACATGGAAGTATTAGGGTTAACTTATGGTAACAATGCATTACATGTTAATAAAGGAGTGTTAGATTACTTAGAAAAAGTACAAAGAGAAGTAGGAAGACATGCATTAGATGCAGTTGTGTGGTTGGTAAAGAAGGAAATTCAAGGAGAAATGGGATAGTCAAGTTTTTATATGACAAATGCAAAAAGCAAAATGAAAATGTTCAATATATTGCAATTTATGGATAGTAAAGGAATAGCCAAAATAATATTTTATTGGGTAATAGGATAAAACAGGATAGAGAAGAATATGGGAAAAACTTTGTGGGAAATGGAAAGAGAAAGTAAGGTGTCTAACAGGTTTCCCTGGGCATAGTGGCTGAGAGATTCCTGACTTTGATAAAGAAGTAGCCATATCACGTAACATCTTTTGTATAAATAATTTAGATTATAATTATTTATTTATTTTAAGACCAAAAAAAATATTGTTGAAACATATGTAAAGTCAAAAAGTTATTATTATTTTTTAAATATTAAAATGATAAAACAATTGTTTTAATTTTTAAAAATATTTTTATTTTTAAATATTCATATTTTTATATTTTATAATTTGAGGTGAGGAATTTGCAGTTATAGTGTTTATTTCTATATATATATCATAGAAAACATTTGTATTACCTTTTTTTTCTGAAAATATGTAGAACAAAATTGCAAAAAATAATACGTTTTTTTTTTTTTTTTAAAAAAAATGTACTACAAAAGTGTGTTTTTTTTTCTTTTAAAATGTGGCTCAGTTCCAAATATATAAATTTCATTAAACATTTTTTAAAATATGTATATTTAACTCTACTACATTTTATATAACCTTAAAAAAATATCTATCAAAATTATAGGAATTAGCTGAAATGTTGAATTATATATATATAATGTTTACTTCAATAAAAAAATACAGGTCTTTTAAAAAGAAAAACGTGTAATAAAATGTATGTATTTTTTGAAATAAATATACTATTCAAATGTAGAAATACTGAATAACTACAATACACACACATATGAATCAATATATTGGTATTGTGTTCAAAATATAAAATTCTTTATCAGCTAAAGGATTAATTACTATTCTAAATTAGTAATCAAAAAATATGCTTCTGTGTTATTTTTTTAAAAACTGATTTTAGTTTTTCATTTGACCATTTCCTGTTTTAATATTTTCAAAGTAAAATTAAATTACACAGTGGTTTTGCATTAATGCTTAAATTTATATGTCTTCTATTTCATTTATACATATTAAAGTTTTTATATACATTATATTTCTTTCATAATATTGTTAATAAGATACGTATTTATTTTATATAGCGCGATGTTTTTAAACTTAATAATAATCAGCATTAAGCTAATGCACATGCGCTTTGTGGATTTTTCATTTATAGTTAAAATTCACAAAGTGCATGTGCATTAGCTTAATGCTGATAATATTGTTAAATAATATGAATATAGATAGATAGGCAAATAGGAGAACATTTATATGGCTGTAAGATAGTCAAATATACAGACAGATTTATATATTTAGAAATTCTAAATTAATTTATGTATTACTATGTTGATTTTTTTGTTTTGTATAGTTTTGTTTAATTTTTATAATTATCTTTATATGCAGCTACATAAAAGGAATTTAAATATTCAAAAATATGTAAGTATGCTAATATATAATTTAAATCATTGTTGGCCATTGCTAAAAAATATCTTTGAAAATAATTAACAGTTAAATGATTTTCTACACTTTCAAAAATAATTTCACCCATAATAATATTTGTAATGATAAATTATATAAAGAGAAAATCTTACAATTATTAGATAAATTGCCATAACATATATCATAATTATATCTTGCATATATTTTAAATGAGTATTTTTTACACCAACCTCTTTTTTTTAATTGTAAATAAATTAATGATATTCTAGGATTTACATTTAATATACATATATCTATTTATTATATGCAAAATATTCTTATTTAAAAAAATTATATCCTTAATAGATATAGTGAAAAACTGACATATTTCAAATAAGTATCATCATCATCATCTGCCTGATCTTTTATTTTCATGATGAAGACTATTTTTGTCTTTGTTTTTCTGTACACTTTCAATACCATTAATCCTATTCATTCTGTGATATTACTGAACTATGACAGTTTTTCTTATCCTGTTCTTGATTCATTCACAACATTAAGTATTTCACTACATGTCCAAAGTAGTATTGCTTTCTTCACATTACCCTCTCTAACAGTTGTCTTTCTGCATCTGCCCTCATTAAAACCTATTCATTGTTTCTTTTAACCATTCAAAGTATTCCAAGCATCCTTTGATATCATTTTATTGTAAAAGCACCAATATTTGATCTCTCTTAATTTTTCAAAGTCCACATCTTGCATGTATATATCACAATAAAAAATTTAAAATGGATTGTAAAATTTTTTTATAAAATTACATTATAAAAATTATTATTTTTTTGGTTAATCTTTAAAAAATATTTTTATTTCCTTTATAACTATAAATTGGTAACTGGTCTTTGAAGTTCTCCATGTTTTATATGTTAAATTAAATATTTCAAAGTTGTTTTTCTGTCTTATTTCTTCTTATGAACATATGAAGCTCTAAGTGGCCCAAATGTTTCATATATCTTGAGGTTAAATCTGAAGAAAGTGAGATTTTCTAAATGGAAATTCGCCTAAAAGGGAAAATAAGAAAATTAATAATTATCTTTTTTACTTCTATGTCGGATTTAATTCTTTGGAATGACTATAATTATGACTCAATCGTAGAGCTTCAAATAAGATAAGTTTTTTAATATTCTAAATATTAATAAGTTAAACTATTTATTACACATTATTTGGATGATAAGAATATTTAAAGAGCTATATTTATAAATTGAAATACTGAAAATGAAAATTTAACTCAGTAGCTATAGCTCAAAGTAAAAGTATGAATCTAGTAACTATTATTAATTTATATTAATATTATTTAACAATACTTAAGAAACAAAGCAAAACTCTCCATACAGTAGTGCCACCCTGTGCCAACCAGAGTAATCAATGAATGCCAGAAGGCTTGTGCATAAAATCCCTATCTAATGCCTACTCATCCAATATCCCCAGACTAGAAACTAGAAACTAGGGATTTTATGCACAAGCCTTCTGGCATTCATTGATTACTCTGGTTGGCACAGGGTGGCAATACTGTATGGAGACTTTTGCTTTGTTTATAAACAAATATGTGCTAGTATAAGAGATAGTGATCATGTGATGCTTAATGGTTTAATACTTAAGAAGCTCAAATTTATGAATTACAATATGACTTATTAAAAAGTATAGTCTGTGTCTGTGAAGTTTTAAAATATTGACTTTGAAACATATTTTATGTATAAAATTAAAATGCTGTCTTTTGGAAATTGAAATCACTATATTAGTAAAGTTAAAATGATGTCTCATGATAATTAAATTTACCTCTAATTATAGTAATAAAAATTATTTCTGGTAAAATTAGATACACCAGACCAGGGGTGGGCAATTGTTTTGGCTCGGGGGCTGCAGAGATTGGCGGAGGGCTGCATCGGGGCCACTCTGTGGAAGCGAAGGTTAGCGGAGGGCCACACCTTTTTTTCATGACACAATAAACACACTGTTCTATTCCCTGTATTACCAAAGAAATATTTGTTTGTTCATTTTTCATTAAACACGTGACATTCATCACTGATTTTACATTTTTTCAGAGGGTTCATGGTTTCATTAAAGTTGGAAATGTATATATTTGCTAATGCAAAGACAAAATTGAAAGTAACCAGATAAACTGGAAAAGCACTGCACATCATATCTACACTGCACATGTGTATTGACATTGCCATCATAGTGGAAAATACGAGATGAATCTTCAGTCACACAAAAAGGAAAGCTCAGTTCAAGGCAGATTTTTTGATTGTCTTGGAGGGCCGCATAAAACCTCTTAGTGGACCGCATGTGGCCCCTGGGCCTCTATTTGCCCACCCCTGCACCAGACTAATGCTGTGTACATATGATTAAATAAGAATCTATTTGTTCATTTTCAAAAGTTGAGAAATTGTATTGTGTACAGAATTAAATATAAATTATATTAGTATTTGAAAAGTGATATGGACTTCTTTATCATGAAATAAACTTATCTAATGTGACATTAAAAATTCATAGGACAGTTTATAAATTTTATTATATTGCATATGCTATTTATTAAATTTAGCTTTTATATATATCGTTTTTATTTACCTTTAACAAGATAGGAATCATTTTTTTCTAGTTGTTGATTAGAAATTATAAATAATTGGCATTATACTTGAATAGAATTGTTTTATATTTGCATATTTTCTTTAGTAACATTATGTATTGTATATTTCTATATATGTTGAATCATTGATAGGTGCATGATTAAAAGGTGTTAAAATAAAGGTATAATTGTTTATATTGTTTTTATAGTTTAAAGTTTAGCATTTAAGTGAGATTTAATAATGTCTTGTTTAATTTAAATTTCATACTTATATGTAGTTTCTTAAGTATACATTAATATATCAAATTAATCTAAGGTGAGAATTATCTTAATTATAAGTTAGCATTGTTGAAGGTAAACTTGATAGCTTTATTGATATATGGATGGAACGCTTCTTTAGAAAGTTATTAATTTTCATTCTGTTAAACCACTAAACATCACATGATCACCATTCTATACTAGCACATAATTGTTGTAAACAAAGGCAAAACTCTCCATACAGTAGTGCCACCCTGTGCCAAACAGAGTAATCAATTTTGCCTTTGTTTACAACAATTATGTGCTAGTATAGAATGGTGATCATGTGATGTTTAGTGGTTTAACACCAATCCTGCCTAATAGGATAGTGGTGGCTATGGTTGTTTAAGAGCCAAAGACACCAAAATGTATGGGTGCTGAATTGAGTTCAGACCCATATGACTATATAAGCTATTGAGCTTAGATTGAAAATATTATTGTGTTTTCAATTTTATTCTCATAGTTTTGTAGTAAAGTAGAGTTAAAAGGTGGCTGCTGGAGGGTTGCATTAGATCCTAAGATCTAGGTGCAGTGCTCTCAGATCCAAGGCTCCTCACTGATGATGGCCACAAGCCAGAAACTAGTTTGGGGATATTGGATGAGTAGGCACTAGATAGGGATTTTATGCACAAGCCTTCTGGCATCCATTGATTACTCTGTTTGGCACAGGGTGGCACTACTGTATGGAGAGTTTTGCCTTTGTTTAATTTTCATTCTGCTTCATCTAAAATGCATTTTTGGATTGAAAACACAATTACTACGCATACCTTGCCTTTCAAAACTCCTGCCATTGACTTTATTTTATTACTATATGTTTCTTATAAGTTATACCGTTGATCTCCATAAAATTAATACATTCAAATATTAATTTACTGTTATATTAGTTTGCAAATTTTTACATAGTATTGTATCTTCCTCAATAGAATTATAGTAATAATAATGAATGAAAACTAATAAAATAGGCAGATTTACATTTAATTCGTCACATGACTAAAGTCTTAAAATAAATTCCTGATCAATTTGTTCCAAGGTATCATGATTTCTGTAAGAAATTGTATTATTTGAGAAATAAATTTTATCAATTTGTTGATAAGATTTTCCATTAAACACATAAAATAGCTTCTTTGATTCATGATTTGATAAGTTTTAAAAATTTTATGCATTTTACCTAAGGGTTGTTAGATGATATCTTACATTATAGAAATCCATTGATATTCTTTTATTTGTTAGACAAAAAAAAAATGTTTGTTTTTTACAATAGTTTAAAATTTTTTTTGCAAAAAAACATGACATGATGGTAACAAATTATTTAATAATATCTTATTACTTACATAATTTCTCATTTGTATTAAAATTGCATTTTATTCAATATAAAGAAACTATTTTCTTTTTGTATCTCCTTTCTTACTTCTTAATTTTTCCTTTTGTATCTCCTTTCTAAATCCAATTTTTCTTTTTGTTAAACAATAGGAAAAAATAAGTCTTTGAAGATTGTTGAACATTTGAAGTGAAGACATTATTTAATCATTGTTGAACAATTGAAATGAAGACATTATTTAATCAAATTTATACATGACAAAAATTAAATTCTTATTGCATTAGAGGCCTTACGATTTCCTTTGATCATAATTTTGGCTGCACAAGTAATGACAGTGTCTTTTTTCCCCCTCAGTAATGAAAGCTTTTATTCATCAAAAAGACAAAATACATAACAGTTAAAAAATGTTTACAAAGAGATGATTACATGGCAAAATGAAATTCAAGTACAATGGTGAAGGGAAAGGGAATACATATGAAATGGGAAGGGGATATGGAAAGGGTATGCAGTCCAGACAAAGAACAGTCTTTGGTAAGGAGCAATGTTGATAGGCTTGGTTGCCCTAGTGGATTGATAGGAGGATCCATACATGACATTAACTTTGGAGGAGATTTCTGAGTTATGCTTAGATGCAACAGGCTGATTTTTGTCCTTTGTAGATGAGTAATTTTAGTTTTTCCCATTGTACTTGGTATGATG
Source organism: Epiperipatus broadwayi (assembly GCA_028023455.1). Lineage (NCBI taxonomy): Eukaryota > Metazoa > Onychophora > Udeonychophora > Euonychophora > Peripatidae > Epiperipatus > Epiperipatus broadwayi. Next base: position 199,796 of record JAQFVV010012509.1, on the reverse strand, counting down.
TTATGATTGATCATGTTGTTCTTTTTGACTTGCTTTTTACCTTTTATAGGGCAAGCCACAGCCTGAACGGGAGGAAGGAGATGGAGACTTGGAAATAAGTTCTTTAGTGATGATGTTTTTAGTTAAGTTTTGTTTGAAATATGATTTAGATAAAATTTGGATAATTTTGAAGGTTTTAGTTCATGTAGTTTAGGGCTCTGCACATTTTTCCATCTAGAGGCAGCGACCATCTTTAAACTGTTTGAAAGAATGAAAAGTAATATGAAAAAAACAATTTTGAAATGGAAAAATTAAATATATTGATGTAAAAGCAAAAAAAAACACTGGAAAACATGTTATTAATAATTTTAGTTGAGTAATGTGAAAATTGAGTAGAATTTTAGGCGGTTAGTTACCCCAGAGGGAGGGGGTCTGAAAAAAAAAATCATTAAAATGGTCCAAATAATTGGAACATCACACAAAAAACTTTATAAACAAGTTCTGAATGACAGGGAAGTTGGAATAGGAGAAATATTTAAAAGACTAAGAGGGAATAAAACCCTTTATGATCCATGAAACAGTTGAACCACCCACCGAACAGAGGGAGAAATGAGGTAGTTAAATGCTGATAAGCACAAAGTAGACATAGGAAAAATTGTGTTAAAAATGCACTAAAACTGAGATTTGGTGAATTAAAGAGTACATTAGCAGAAAAATAAGGCTTTTAAAGGGCCAAATAAATATAAAAGGCACCTCTCACTGCTGCAAAAACAACCTTTTCAGTGCCACTCTGTGAGACTGTGATGAGGATGACTTTCCAGTAAGAGCCCCACCTATGGACTAATAAGGACAGTGTCTTGATCTGATTTAGTAACTTCTTTGTAATCAATAACATGGAAACTTCTTGCTACAATTTTTTAAAACTCATTTTTTCAACTAACGATTCATAATATTTTAATTTGTAATAATCATATAAATTTATATAATCCAGCAAGATCAGATTTTTGTTTGGTTAATAATACAATAATTTCTTCTTTTAATAACAATAATTTTCTTAAACTTTGCCCTCTTGACATCAATCTTACTTCTGCATGTAATAATAAATTTTTGTATTCAGTGTCCATGTCTTTACAAAGATTTGAAAATAAACGGCTGTTAGGGGCACAGTTTTTAATAAAGTTTATAATTTTGGCAGCATCCTGAAGCACGTCATTCAATTCTGTTGCTAATTTTTTTGTGCAAGGGCCTCTTGATGGATCAGGCAGTGTGAAAAAGTTACATGATTATTACCAAAAGCTTTAACAAATGATTTAAACCCAATATTTTCACCTGTCATTGTTTTTGCACCATCTGTGCATACCCCAAAGCAATTTTTACATTCTAAACCTTCAGTTTTAAAAAATATGTATACGTCTTTCCCTATTGCATGTTCTTTCAAAGAATGACTAAATAACAATTCTTCCTCAATGTTTTCTTTATATATGTATCTGACATATACTAATAATTGAACTATTTTTGAAATATCAGTTGTTTCATCCAACTAAATTGTAAATATTGGGCTTTCTTTAACTCTAGTAATAAGTTGCTCAAATTGATCATTGCTAATTTCAGAAATTCTATTAGTGACAGTGTCATTTGACAAAGGAATTTTCCAAATTTCATCACCATATTTACTTCTGTGAAGTATTTCTACCATTTTAATAGCAGCAAGTAATATAAGATCTTCTACAATCCGTGTATGGCTTTTTATTTTTAACAATCAGATGTGAAACTTCATATGATGTGAGTAAATATTTTCCATTAATAGTTATAAATTTCTCAAAATATTGCTTTTCTTTATTTGAAATTTTTAACAGTCGTTCGAAATATTCTTTTGGTTTACTGATATATGAAAGATGCTTGGATTCAAAATACTTTTTTAATTTTGATGGTTTCATACTCTCCATAGACAAAACATTATTGCAAATTAAACAAAGAGGTTGTTCATTACCATCACAGTTGTTGAAAGTAAATTCAAATTGGAGAAATGAGTCATCATATTTTCTTTTTCGCATCTTAGATATCTCTTTCTGATTACGAGATCCTTCTTGAAGAAACTTTGTTGCATTGCCATCTGCACTCAAGTTCAACCACTTATCCATGGGTGAAAAGTATTTTTATCCTAAATAAAGTAACAGTACTTGTTAGTTAGCAGAGACACCAAGTGGCAGCTGTGTTTTTTGTTTAATTATATGAAGCATATTTACTCCTATATGTTTTATTTTTTAATATTTAAAAAATATCAATAAATCCATTATAAATTACCTATTAAGTTTAAAAAAATAAGAATATGTTTTTACTTGTTAATAAATAAATGACAATAAGTTTCAAAAAATAAATTTTTATAATAACTAATAGGATGTTAAATTTTGAATAAAAAAGTGAGAAAAAAGTATATATGCATTTTTACATAAAAAAAAAACATCTTTCATAATATTTATTTAAATAAATACTAACCTTAGTCAAGTAAAACAATAAAATACAATATTGTATTGTTCTTGCGACACTTGTTGAAATGAAACCAAAACAAATAACTTAACTGGAAATGCATTATATAATCACAGTAGCGCCAACCTTATTCTCGCCACTGCAGCATATTTTCTGAAATAATTTATATGCTGAAATTGCAATGCAACACTATTATTAGGATGCATTTAATGTTATTTGCAATATGTAAATATAATTTACAGCTCAACTTGGCCATCATTATGATTTTATAATTGCGCTATACAGAAAACATAATATATTAAATTAAAGATAATGAAGGGATTGTGACTAATATTTCGTTAAATTCATGTATCTGAATTAAATTTTCACGATCCCAACTTTTCGCTTCATGACCTCAAGTGGGGTCACGACCCACTGTTTAAGGAATGCTGATGTAAAGAATAGTGCGGGAATGGAAGCAAAAGCTTTGAGCAAGTTTATCATTTATTTACTAAATTAACACAAAAAGGGACAGCATTGTGGAGCTAATGGAATAATTGCTGTACAATGAAGATATCTATCAGTTTTTTATGCTTACCAATTTATTTTTTATCCAGGTGGAAGCTATTTATTTCAGCAATAGAAGCTAGTAAGTAATATGGCAGAATAATTTTTCCATATCCATCATTTTCAAAAACATGAATAAAAAAAAAGTTCAAGGAGAAAGTGTAAAATACTGACATCAAGACTTAAATAAAAATATATTGTAACCAAATTTCTGAATAAAAATTCTATATTTTATAATAAAAAAAAGTCTTAAATAAAAAGGAAATGTAAAGAATAATTTTGATATGTACACTTAATTAAAGCATAAAAACAATTTTTATCAAGTGTCAACTAAACCACTAAATATCAAATATATTTGAAAATTCATTTTGAGAATTCTGGTTTAGAATTTATTAAATCTAAAACATGATTCTAAAAAACTTATTAAAAAATAAGACATTTTTTGTAAAAAAAAAAAAAAAAAGATATTCAAATTATGAATTATTTATTTGAATAAATTGTTTTAAACAGTTTAGTAAATTTGAATTTTATAATTTATTAAAGCATTTATAATGAACTTTTAATCTTTAATATATTTAAACAATTCATTTAAAAAATAATGAGAAATGAATTTTTAAAATTATAACATTTGAAGTTTATTGTTTTTTAAAATGAAATATATTTATTAAAGCTTGATTTATTTATTTTAAAAAAATATCAGAAAATAATACATTTTTTTAAAAAAGTGTTTTTTTTTGTTTTTTTTTGTTAATAAACAATTTATAGTAAAGAGGATTGATATTCACTCCAGAGCAGTTATTTACAAGAATACTTCAGTATTAGTGCTATTTATTAACTCTTTAAAATAATTGTTGTTGTTTGTTTTTTTTTTTTAAAAAAAAAAAAGTACCGGTTAAACACCATTAATCTGAAATCCCTGTTGTTCAGACTTTTTTTAGAATTGTGAATTTTTCACATATCAAGAATAGATCTTTTAAATCCTCATTGTAAACTCAAACTTTATTAAAAATATAAATATGGTATACACTAATTTTACTACCTATAGTTTTAAACATATGTAAATATTTAATTTATATAGCGCAGATATTTTTTATAAATTATAATAATAACTGTAGCTTATTCCACTGCACATGTGCTTTACAGATTGAATGCTAATTAGAATGAATACTCTCTTTTCCAAATACAAGATAAAGTCTTTGTAAAAGATAGAATGGATCACTCTATCCTTTTCACACAAACTATATATATAGGCAAATCAAGCATTTGGAATTGAGAGCATGAAGATTTAATTAATCACTTTAAATTACTTATAATCTGATTTTCTATCTTTTAAAAAGACGTCTTGTATTTGGCAAGGAGAGTATTCATTATAATTAGTGTTCGATCTGTAAAGCGCATGTGCAGTGGAGTAAGCTACAGTTATTATTATAATTTATAAAAAACTTCATGCTATATAAATTAAATATTTACATATGTTTAAAGTTTTCATTTAATAATGACATATCGTAAATAGTAAAAATTTCAGAAACATCATCAACAAAAATCAGATTATAAGTAATTTAAAGTGATTAATTAAATCTTCATGCTCTCAGTTCCAAATGCTTTAGATTTGCCATACATATAGTTTGGGTGAAAAGAATAGAGTGGATCCATTTCTATCTTTTAAAAAGACTTTATCTTGTGTTTGGAAAGGAGAGTATTCATTATAATTAGCATTCAATCTGTAAAGCGCATGTGGAGTGGAGTAAGCTACAGTTACTATTATATCTAGTTTTGTTTATATATAAATATTTTTTCTATACTTTATACATTTATATTATTAATAACAATTTAAAACTTCAAAATATATTATATGCATAACTCAATAAATAGTGATGGAACACTATGCTAAAAAGATGATAAATTTATTATATTTTAAAATTTATAGCTTAGACTGCTTTTGACCATGTCAGTTGGTTATATTCATATAATTTATATAGGTGTATAGAAAATAGAATTTATAAGTTAAATAAGTTTAAATATACTATTTGCATGATAATTGAATGCAAGAGTCTTTCTTTTTTATCACATGGATGTTATTTGCCATAAACCACACTTCTTTATATTTTCTTTTTCGATCATTGTGCTCAGCCTAAATGAATATTTGCACATTGCATAAATGTTATTTGCAATAAACTTCATCTCTTTATATTTTCTTGTTTGATTATTGTGCTCAATGCAATGATTAAACAAGAAAGTGTAAAGAAGTGTGGTTTATTGCAAATAACATCCACACGATAAACAAGAAAGACTCATGCATTTCATTATCATGCAGATGGTATATTTAATATTATTTAATTTATAAATTCTATTTTTTATACATCCACATTATATGAATATGATCGACCTGGTCAAAAGAAATGCTAAGCTATAAATTTTAAAGTATAATAAATTTATAATCTATTTGGCATAGTGTACCATCACTATTTATTGAGTTATATATAAATAAGGAAAGAATAAAATTTGATTGAGTTATTTTATCTGAATAGATGTGTTTACGGCAATCAGCGACACCTAGGTTCTTGGTAGTTGCTGGTAGCAGACGATGTAAGCTACATGGCTTATGCATGGCAACCAGTGTCACCATGTGGGTAGTTTTACTGCCAGCTAGCTTGTGGAAGGTTCCTGTGCATATGCATGGTGAACAGCACCACCTAGCGGCTGGGACAAGCATTTATGCTTCCTACTCTGGATATTTCTGTGTGTTTACACAGAAACAGTGTCTCTAGTGGCTGGGATACAGCTAACCAAACACTATCGAATATTTTTATGTCAATATAAAAAAGATTATGGTAATAGGTAAAACAATTTAATTTTACTGATTAAACTGCTTTGTTTTTATTTGAAATAGTGATCAGCCTTTTATTTAGCAAATCAGCATAATCTTTTTTAAAGATTAATTAATAAATGAAGATATTGCATTAATTATGAGGAAAAAAGATAGTCATTGCAATTAGCCTTAATTATTTTTTTTTCAATTTTGTTTGCAAATGTGTGTACAAAATAATATATTTATAGCTAAAAATTATCTTTAGAATTTTATCTGAAGAAGTGTTTGAATTATAAATGACTGTATTCTACCTGTACTCTTATCATACATTGATCATTTGTTAATGATTGTTGACAACTTAATTTGATAACGATGTTTAATATTTAAATATTCACAATTGTTTACCATGTAATTATTTATAACAGAGCTTAACCATTAAACTATCTGCTGCAGCATTAAATGTTTGTAAATTGTTAATAATGTTCAATAAATGTAATACCTGAAGAATTAAATATTTATTTAATAGAAATAATATTTAATGCATTAGTTTTATATTGATTGAAAAGTTTTATAATAAGGTGCAAGCAGAAATTGATAAAACTGAAAAATTTGGTATATTTTTGGTGATTGGATACTGAAATGCCAATAATGGAGAGTCTAATATATGAATGCAGGGACGAAACAAAGGAATATTTTATATGTTTTTTTTTATCTGTAAATTTATTGATCAATATATTTTTTAAAGTTCCAAAGCAAATGAAATTTAGAAACATTAAATTGATTATTCGGTAAATAGTGAAGGTTCACTATACAGGAAAGATTAAAAAATTATAATTGTTTTACTGCTTAGCACTGCTTTTGACCAGGCCAGTCATATTCATAGAACAAAGACAAGTGGTATATGTAAATTTACAAACTTGTATATTAATGAATCTTCATGTTCATTCTCCCTCATACTTATCTTTGCACTATGAATATGACCAGTCTGGTTGAAAGCAGTGCTAAACACTAAAAACTATTTTTAATTTTTCCTGTATAGTAGACCATCCCTATTTATTGAATTATACATGACTAAGAAAGGAAATAAAACCTATTGAATTAAATTGATTATATTTTTAGCTCTTTAAAGTAGAAGAATTCCATTTTAAAAAGTAAAAACTTTATCAAAAGCAGACTTTGCAGTAAATCATAAATTGATTGGATGAAAGCTACAAAAGAATTATGATATTCCCAACATTTTCTCCTACTTTTAAAAATATCGGAATTTGATTTGACATTTTGGGTGTAAATGATGATGAAACAGATGAACTGTGGATGGGATAGGAAAAATAATTGAAAGCTTGGATAAGATAAAAAGTCAGAAAAATTATTATGGTTATATGAAGATGCAGGAGTATTTGCAAAGAAAAGAAGACAAAACAAAATGAAAAAGTGTAAAGATCTTTTAAGAAAGCTAGATAAGAAATTTCAAAGATCATCTAGGAAAGACATGAATCCATATTGTAGCAATGTTTATATCCATGACTACTTTTTTTGGAACAGATTATAACCAAAATAACAAAATATCAGAGACAGAACTATTCTAAAAGCTTAATCTTTTGGTGAAGGTATTCTATATAAAAAAATTCTTCATTGAATCAGATTATTCTTGAGATTATTACCAAAAATCACTGGAATAGATGTCACTTATATAAAATTTTGGAGGAAATTAAAGAAGAATTAATAAAAGTATAGACTAAATTATGCCCGTTAATTTGAAAAGCTATTTCTGAACTAAAGAAAAGACTTTGCAGAGAATGCAAACCCCAAGTACAATACATTTTATAAACTGTATAAGACAAATTTTGTTGAAAATTATTTAGCACAGATTGAGAGAGAATAAGCAAAATATACAAACTGAATCCTGGAAAATACAAGAAACAAAAACAGCATAGCTTATTTACACTTAGATAATTGAAAAGGCTTGGGAATATCAGAAAAAGTCTATATATTTGCAAGTTTTTTTTATCAATGCACCAATCTTATCACAACTATCCATCAGATCAGTAGTCAGACCCACCTTTCACACTATAGACCCATTTGAAACACTTTTTCAAGTAAGCCATATAGCACATTACAATTTAACTTCATATACACATTATTTTCAGATGACTTCATATATAAATATATATTTAAATAGATATTAAAATTCTATTTTCTCACACATTACTGAAGCATATGATCAAAAACATATAAAAAAGATAAATGATCTCCAAGTTGTACTTTTCATGCTGAACTAGTACTCATCAGTTGACCCACATCACAATCTCTTGCACATACCTTCATTATTTGTCCAGTATATATATCCATTAGAAACCAGTCAACACATAGACAATTCCAATATAGATAATAATCAACAATCTCAAAGAGTGAAAAGTTAAGGTTTATAATTAAATCTGATAACTATCAATTTATATCTCATAAAGTAGCTGCTTTAAGAAATTATTGTTTTAGAAATAAGAGATTAAATATTTCTAGTGGGATATCTTTGTTTCAAAAAAATCAATTTTATAAAGATTGTTTAAGTTTTGGTTATGCTGATAAATTTTTTAAAAATATTTAATAGTAATATTTGTAATACCACTTCAGCTTCACCTATTTAAATAGAAAGTAGGTTGAAGTAAAGAAAGGTTCCCCTGTTTTCTTCCATAGCGTAAGCTTGTGGTTAAAGACCTGTAGAGGTCCCTACTATCGCATTTTACACGCATATTTTCGAGGTTACAGCCTTGGTAGATAATGTAAAGGATAAAGAAAAATATGATTTTATTTCTTTGCCATTTAAATTATCTTATAAAATTGTATATAAAAATAGTAATTTGTTTGGATATAAGAAAATTACTCTAAAAAGAGTATTACTTTGAAAAATTTATTAAAAAATACAAAGGAAATTTTTGATAGAAAAACTATTCCTAGAGTAGTTTATATTATCTCTTGTTTTTGTAAGAAGGTTTATATAGGTCAGAGTTGTTTGAGCTTAAATGAAAGAATAAAGATACATAAAAGTAGGGTTAGAAATAAATATCTTGGTTCTGCTTTATATAACCATAAAAAATATAGGCTACACTTATCTTTGATGAAGCTAAGGTTGTCTTCTTTGAGTGAAATGAAATAAAAAGAAGAATTAAAGAATATTTATTATTAAAGTTGTATGATTCTGAAGCAATTAATTTATTTAAAAGTTCTTTTAATATTAAGAGTGTATGGGAAGTACTGTGTCCAGAGGCAAACTGTTGCCCTCTGAAATGCACAAACAAATAATAAAAGGAATACTTGTTTATAACCTTCAAGGAATACTTTGAATAATATGGAATGAACATGGCTAGTAGTTAGAAGTAATAAAGTTTAATTAACAAAGGGTCAGACTTGAAGGTTATAAACAAATAGTATTTTTCTTTTATGTTCTAAGTTACACATTTTATATAAATACTATATGTAACACTTATGGGCCTGAAGACTTACAAAATAATACTGAAGATCTATATGACCTGTTATGAGTCCTTGAATTTACTTTGGAACATTCAGAGGTAAACATCTCTGTGAGGCTATAGGTGAAGGAGAGGGTTCTGTGGCCCCCATTGGATGGCATGTCTGCATACCTGGAGCTTCACCTTGAGAGTATCCAAACTCTTGTTTTTCTACACACACCCCTGAATGTTGTAGAATATCTCTTTTGATTGGCCATCAGTTGCTCATGTGCTGTGCATATCTCGAGTTCCCACATCCAATTCTTGTGATCAGATAAAGCAATTTACATTCCATGTATATATTTTTAGCCATCAGTTTTCACTATCATCAAAACTTATCAGGAACTAACATTCTTTACTTAACTTAGATTTATATCTTCACTATTACTGATTATTTATCAGTATAGCTAATGTTTAGTATCAGATTTACTTTTTTTAATTAATATTATTTAATTAATCTAAGCACTCTATAATTAATATGTATGCCAAAGGCAAAAGGCATACATGCACCTATATTTACTTTTACGCATATAATATTGTTTTAATAAATACCATTTTTATTTACATGTGTATATAATTTACACATATATTTAACATATCTTGCCCAAGTTTAGAGATTTCAGTGTTTTGCTTCTTTTTGTTCTCTGAACTTAAACATAATCACTAAGGTGGGATAGGGGGTACTTTTCCTTTTTGCACATTGAGGGGATTTTGTTTCAAGATTTGTAGTATTTTCTTGTTCCTGTGTACAATGTAAATCATCCACTGTAGAAATGATTTCTGTTTCTATTTTTATATTATCATTTGGACTACATTACTGTTATCACTTTTCAAAGCAGCTGCAACATTTCTTTTATACTTTCATCTTTCAGCAACTCCTTGATGTGTTTGCATAACACTCTTCCATCCACCATTTGGACAATCACCACTTGCTTGCTTAAATGATGTACAATTTCAGCCTTTGTCCAAAATCTGTTAAGATTATTTGTGACTCATATGCGTTCTTTTGGTACAAATTTGTAGTTTGTGACTATTGGTGCTGTGTAATCTTTGGATGGTATAATTTTAGCAAGCTTGGGGTGCCATTGTGACTTAAAATTTTTGTCTGCTAATTTAGGTACCATGATTTTAGCCAGTTCCTTTGTTTTTTATGATTCTCTTTCACTCTGCATGAAGGGAGCCTTTAGAGGTCTGACTTTTTTTTTCACAGTCTTTGGTGACATTGTGAATGGCAATGGATTGGCTTCACTTATTCCTGTTTTCCCCTTAATTTTTTTAGGGAAACAGTATCTAATGTCTCTGTCCTTGTCAATATTTCGACCTTAGATAATTTTATTCCAAGTTGATTGAACCAATCATGGCCGATGAGAGGGTTTATGGGGGCATGCACTATATACAATAGCAATTTTAATATTTTCCCATTGTTGGTAGGAATTGGGGCCTGAGTTACTCCTTTGATTTTTATGGCACTGCTGTTGATGTCCAGAACTTTGAGTTTGGTATTTCTAAGCTTGGGTGGCTATTTTATATCAACCATGATAGATTTCCAATTGTTCATGGAAACCAATGACATGCCACTACCACTGTCAATTTCCCATTGATAAGGATTTTCTGTAAAATTTTACAGTAATTACAAATTTCTGTGATTGGTTAGTTGACATTTTATTAATTACAGCAAATTTCTCTTGCTTAAATTTTTTATTAGTATTTCATGGCTATTTTTTCTCTTTTCATGGTCAATATTCTTGTTTTTGCATGTTTTCTCTAAATGCCATACTTTATTGCAGTGTTTGCAGCATTCATCTTTATAGAAGCATGCACTAACAATGTGACCCAGTTTGCCAAACAAAAACACCTTATTTGACTTTTCATTTCTATCATTGATTTTCTCTTGTTCACCTACCCTTCTCTCAGGTTTATCAACTTTATGAATTTCTGTTTGATACATTTATTTTCATATGAGCAAATTCTTTCACTTGCTTTAAGACCAATTCATGTGCTATTCCATGTTTGATAGCTTCATTATAACTAATATTTTTATCAGCCAATAAAACTGCTGTTTTAAGACTATTACTACTCATTCCACATAAAAACTGTTCCTCTACATATGAGTCATAAACACAGTTTTTTGCAAGTTGGCGAAGGGCTATATTGTAATCTTGGAATTTTCTCATTTTTGTTTTGTTGGCAATTTCTAAAATGAATAAAATGAAGTCTGGCAATGTGCCTAGATGGACAAGGGTTAAAGTAGTTGGACAAATGATCTTTGACCTAATTGAATGTTAACTCCTTAGCCTGTTTTCTATTTGATTGCCCCCTTTTTCTGTGAAACACAATAATGTCACTGTTTTAAATTTATTCTCTACCACTCAGTTTATAATTAGGAGTTTCTCAATTTAATGGACATACAGTGGCACTCACTTGCCTCTCTGATGTCAAATTCTGATATTTTCAGCTGCATTTCAGTGAATTTGACAATTATCAAAAAAAAATGTTTTCCATAAAATTGTCCGCTCCAACAGTTTAATTTGTTTGACACTGATGTAATTGTTATTGACTGACAATTGCACAACTTGCTGTGGGTTCATCTTAGAAACTGTGACTGTGCCAATTGCTGTGTCCAGAGGCAAATTGTTGCCCTCTGTATTGCATAAACAAATAATAAAAGGAATACTCTGAATAATATGGAACGAACATGGCTAGTAGTTAGAAGTAATGAAGTTTAATTAACAGAGGGGCAGACTTGAGGTTATAAATGAATAGTATTTTTCTTATATGTTCTAAGTTACACACTTTATATAAATACTCTACATAACACAATTGTGAAGCAGTCATATATATATATATATGGGCTTCATGTATATATTTTGATACTAAGTTGAAATATTAAAAAAAAAACTATGTATAATTTTAAATTCTAATTTTATAATTGTTTAAAGAAAGGTGTCAAAATATGTAGGATTGGATTAAAGTCATTTGGAATTCATTTACAGAATGCAATTAGCAAAATTTCAAAATTGAATTGCAATGGGATTCTTTTAGATAAGAAAAGAATTTTACTTTGAGTTTAATTAATTGATTAATTTGGAAAACAGTTGGCCTTTGTTTGGAGCAAGATATATATAGAGGCAAAAGAAGAAGGGATTAGTTGGTTATTACTTTAGAAAGAGTACACATCCTGTGAAGTTTAGTTACTGTACCATTCTGAAAGACTTATTTGTAAAGTTTAAAAATTGTTAAATTACATCATGCTTAGATCCGGTGCAGCTGAGTATGGAGTTCCCGATAAAGCCCTTGCCTACATTTAACAATCATGTTGCTGACATACTATGCCATTGCTGCCAATACAAAGACCTAAGTATAATATCACGAGTGACCAGCCAATTCTACTAGTTAGCCAACGTCCTTCAAAGGTCTGGTTAAATAATAATTTAATAATGATAAATTTTAAATGATAAAAGCCTCTTTCTTTGCTTTAAATAGTTATAATTATTCTGTAAAATATATTTATTTAGATATTATATTGCTTATTTAAATATTTTCTTAAAGCACACTTAATTAGACATAATAAGGAAGATAGACTATTGTAATATATAATCAATCTTCCTTAAATTTACTAGACTTATTATTTAAGAATCAAATTAGACAATTTTAGTAAATATATTTGAGACTAAATCTATAAAAGTCTTGTAATTAATTAAAACAAGATATTTAAATCCCCTCCCTCTGATTCTGATTTGTTGTTTTTTTATTATTTCAAAATTAGTATTTGAATGATTTGCATAAAAACTTTCAAATTTAAAGTTAAGCTTAAGTGTTAAAATGTTAAAAAGCAAATTTTTTTCTTTTTTATAAGAACATATATGTATACTGCGTACAGGATTTGTAAACAACTTACAGTTTTCTTTTAAAATAAATTTAATAATGTTCAAAGTTAAAATTAAAAGTTCGTTTTATTTTAACAGATATACACCTGGGTCTCATTTTACGCGATAGATAGGTTCCTCAGAAAACACGTGCAAACGAAATCATGCAAAAATAGAAGTAACTTACCTTGAAATAGAGAGGATACGGACTGTGATTTTTCAAAAATCGCATAAAAGCACAGCACCAACGTAAAATTACTTTAAAATTCACGCAAAAAAAAAAATAAGGAAATAAAATATGACTAATAAAAAATTTCAAATTTGAAAAAAAAATGATACAAGACAAACTTTTTTTAACTATAATATTTAATTTTATTCAAAGCAATATATTTTTATGCATAATTTACATTTTTTTAATACATGTTTTAATTATTATCACTATTTGCTGAAAAACAGGTTCGTTTGCAAATTGGTAAAAAAATCAGATTCTTCACAAGAGTAAATACAACTAGCGCCAACGTCACTCTCATGTTGTGTTAATGGTTTTCTGGTGACAACATAATTAGTAATTAATCTAACAACCAAAAATTAAATTATTATTTTTGTCTTTAATTTTTTAATGTTCAATTTTAATTATGCCCACTGCTATTACTCATCTTTTAAAAATAAACTTGCGGACACTAAATGATTAATAATTGATTACGTTCTTTTTAAAAAGCAAAAACAGAATGTGATTTAAAATGCAAAATGAACATGCACAATGTTTGAAAAAATTGACATTATAATCTTGTAAAATTTAATGTGTATATACATAAAATGTGGAAATCATGATTTTAATTTCATTATTGCATAAAATCTTACTATTATAAAGCACTGAAAATATTGAAATTACTAAGATGAAAGTCGAATTCCAATAATATGCTATTACTTTCAATATATGCAAAATTTATTATTTAAAGTAATAGCGCATTATTGGAGTTTGACTTCAGGAGAAATGTGAATCACGTAAATTCAAAATTGCGTTAAATAAATCCGCGTAAAAAGAGACCCAGATGTATATGTATACCATACAATATGATAATTTTTTCTTTAAAACTTTTAATTTCAATCTAATAATATCGTCGTGCTATTGTATCAATATTTTCGTCTATATGCAAGACCTATAGGGCAGATCTAAGCAGGGATTAATTTCTTTATAAAATCTTTTATTATATATCATAACTGCATAGGCCTTGATTTAGCTTATAGAATAGACATCTGCATAGGATAAACTTATGGCATGACCATTTACATTTTATAGATTCAAATTTCAGTCCACATGTTTATTATTATTATATATAAATATAGCGTTACTGGGCTGACTAAGTTCATGATTATTTTTACTGCGTTTCTTCAGCAGGTATTTATCCCTGCTTCGGAAAATTTGACGGGTTCATTCTAAATAAGTTCCACACAAATGTGGGGACATTCCTTCCATTTTCCAGACTCGCATGGTCTTCTTATTTCTTGTTACCAGTGCAGTGGATCGTTCCTGCCTGTAATGAGAGTTATTAAGGATTATATGAAGACGTTCATTCCGCAACCCATTCAATCTCGCAAAAAGCAAATATATTCCCATCGTTGCCTTATTACAAGACTTAGATATGACTTCACAGAGGCGATCATATTCTAGCCTACTTCGTTATTTATTTATTACTTTAGCAAATCAGTACTGCCTTCCTTATCCCTGGTGTATATTAAAGCTTGATATTTCAGCTTTTTATTGGTCATGATCATGAGAGTTATGCATTTGTTTATTTAACCAAATTTTCTAAAATTCATTAATCTTACTTTATTTATTATTATGTACCTGCTTGAGGGACATCTGCTCCAGAGATCAAATGTGTTCATCATCTGAAGTCTCTTATTTAGATATCCATTATACTTTGAAACTGTTACATATATAATCATCAATTCATTTAATCTCCATTATCTTATGTCTGGCAATCTAATTAAGCAGTAGTCACTTCTTTTGTTCATTTGTCATAATTTTATTACCAATAAAGTGTTTATATTTTGTATATACATTGCATTGGGTGTTTTGTTTTGCCACACAGGAGTCATATAGTTAATCATATAATTTTTAGAGTCTCTACCTCTCCCTAATCACCGAGCCCAAAGAAAAATGTAGTGTGTCGGTTTGGATGAGTTGTGGTGGTCTGAGTCACTCTGGTGGTGATTTTGTGACTATCAGCTCATCCTGACCATTACATATATATATATTTGGGTTACAATTCTATGGGTCCAAAGACTTACAAAATAATACTGAAGATCTATATGACCTGTTATGAGTCCCTGAGTTTGCTTTTGAATGTTCAAAAATAAACTTCTCCGTGAGGCCATAGGTGAAGGAGGAGTGTCTGTGGCACCCATTGGACAGTATGTCTGCATACCTGGAGCTTCACCTCAAAGGTGAACCAACTCTTACTTTGCTACATGCACTACTGAGTGTTGTAGAATGTCTCTTCTGATTGGCCATCAGTTGCCCATGTGGTGGTCCATATCTTAAGTTTCCATATCTAATTCTTGTGATCAGATAAAGCTATTTACATTCCATTTGTATATTTTTAGGCATCAGTTTTCACTATCATCGAAACTGATCAGGAACTAACATTCTTTACTTAGATTTATATATTTGCTATTACTGATTATTTATCAGTATAGCTACTATTTAGTGTCGGATTTACTTCTTTTAATTAATACTATTTAATTAATTTAAGTACTTTATAATTATATGCCTTTGGCATCCATGCACCTACATTTACTTTTATATATATGATATCATTTTAATAAGTACTACTTTTATTTATGTGTGCATATAATTATACACACATACTTAACATGAGATAAGTGGAATTGTGGGTAATGTTTAATTTAAATATGTTGTTATTTTGTAGTTCTTTACACTTGAGACGTCTGCTTGTAGCAGTGAAACCATTTCTAGAGTTTTAGAGTTTATTTTTTGGCTAGTCTGGCTGAATTGTAAATTTAGGGTGATTTTGATTATTTATTGACTAGTTTAGCTTTATGCTTTTAATGTTTATATATATATAATAATATTATTATAAATTGATGTCTGTATTTTTTCAAAATAATATACGTAAACCTATAAGTAAATATTTAGAAAATACAGTAATTAAAATTTTTTTAAAAAGAACATAAAATATAAGTTTATATATATATTGTACTCCAATCAGATGGGTAACCAGATGATACCCACTACTATAATATGGTGGATGTAAGCTGAGAAAATCAAATTTTTTATACATAAAATTCTAGTAACACACATCTATTTATTTCATGTCTGATATATTATATTAATCTTAATAAATTATTTAATAATAAAATAACTATAATCATGAGACTTGTTATTTAATCATCCAGTAAGGTATCCTTTTTAACTTTAAGCATATACCAAAAAATATATCCTCAGTGGCATAGGAATATAACCTAACACTATTCCACTAAAATATTATTGATGCTCCCATGACTCATAATTAAGATAAGTAAATTATATTTAACATTAACATTTTCTAAATTAAATTTAATTATAACACAATATCATATTCCTTTATTTATTAAAATAATTATATTTTTTCTTTACTAACATTTCATAACTCAATCAACATCTCAGGTAATTATTATTGCTTTTTGAAATAAATTAATTTACTTAACCAAATATAAAGAGTAATTTTATTTACATCTAGTTACATTTAAAAATAATAATTAAGAAACAAATATGCTCATCAATACCCATCACTATTAACTATAATTAAAATAAACAGATTTAAAATAATTTATTATCACCATGTATTATAATCTAATCATTTTTATTTTTATGTGGCATACTAGTTACTAGTCTTCATTATTATCCTCAATTAAGATAAAGAAAATTTGCATTACTTAATATTTTATATGCAATATCAAATATCTTTAACAATTACAATATTTTTGTTATTTCTTATTTTATTTTAGATTATGTGTAATAATACTAAACATATTTAATTATTACAATATATGTGTGGTTATGATGATGAATAATGATTTGGAAAACAAGAAAAGAGACTTTTAATGCTTTGTTAATTTTAAAAACAACATTAACATTTTATTACAACAGTAATACAAAATTTAAGAAAAATTTACACATCTTATATTTATTTAAAAAAAAGTAAGATATTATGCAAAGCTTAAAATTAATATTAACAAAATACTTATCATAAAATAAATAATTTGCACTTCGCTTTAAAATTATTTACAACTAATATATAATATATTTCATACCTGACTCAGTGAATATTAAGATACTCCTTAATATTTCCATATTAAAACATATCAATAAAATGCACAATTTGTATTTATCCAATTTAAATTATTTCACAAACATATTCTTTATAAACAGTGAGGATTGCCAATTCCTCTACAAGCAGCACTTAAAATATCTCTGTCAGGAACCCCTCCCCAAACCCCTGACAGAGATATTTTAAGTGCTGGCTCTGGCTAAGCATTTATCATAAAGCTTGTAGAGGAATTGGCAATCCTCACTGTTTATAACTTACAAGCTTAAGAGATAGGGTCATGTGATCTATGAATTGATCTATGACTTTTATTTTGACTATGTTCTTTATATTATCATTACTTTACTTTTACTCTTCCTATAATATGACGATTTAATTATAACGTGATATACTTATTTTATGTTTATCATTAATTATAAAATAAATTCATTAAGATAATGGCACATTATTATATTGCTTAAAATAGTATGAATAATTATCAGGATTTTTTTACACTATCATACCTCTTCTACTTCAGATATTCATCCTGTATTTTGATCTCTAATACTCAATAAAAACATTTATATAAAATCTTTATTTTTACATTCTTTTAACATTTTATTTGTTTCATATTTAATTCTTCTTGCATTAAATGGATTTAGCTTGTCATCATTTGAAAGTTTAGTTATTATTATTACTCAAATATACAATTTCTAAATACTATGTATATACCAGTGTGATTTTCATGATTATAAATGCAGGGTGGATACTTTATAAAACTGTAAGAAACAATGATATCATGGATTATGTAACTTAAGGTCACATTTTCTTATGTCTACCTTAATTTCTATCTTGGCTTCTGTTTTTAAGCTTTTTACAGATTTTCAAAAAATGCTACTATCCATATATCACAAAAATTCTAACTTACTTTAACTGTATCGTACTTAACATTAAATAACATATCTCTACCACTACAGGATTTCCCAATAAAATTACTTTCCTGCACCACTACTACATATCAAACACTCCATATAAAATCGTTAACATCACATAAAAATATTATTCATCATTTCTTAAAATAACATCCAAACTTGTTCGTAACATTTTCATACTGTGAATATACCAAGAAGGTTTTTAAAAAACAAAAAAAATAGCTTATGAATATACCAAGAAGGTTTTTAAAAAACAAAAAAAATAGCTTATGATATAATTTATCATAAATGTTTAATTGATTTGCTCAAAATATGAAAATAAAGATTGATTATGAAGAATTAGAAGAAGTTAACAGTTACAAATACCTTGGTCAGATTATTAATACAGATGGAAACATAATGAAGGGAATTAATCATAGAATTAAACTTGGTTGGAGTGCTTTTGGTAGAAATAACTTGATACTAAAAGGAAATATGCCTTTGTGTTTGAAAAGAATGGTTTTTAACAAATGTGTTTTACCAGTTCTTACTTATGGATCTGAGACTTGGACATTTAATAGAAGAGCAATACAGAGACTTCAGACCACTCAAAGGAGTATGGAGAGATGTATATTGGGAGTAACAAGAAGAGATCGAAAACGCAATGTATGGGTAAGACAACAAACAGGTGTTACTGACCTTATTGAAAAAATTAAAAGATTGAAATGGAGTTGGGCTGGACATGTTGCTAGAAGAAATGATAATAGATGGACAATTGAAATTTTAAACTGGATTCCAAGAGATTGTAAAAGACCCAGAAAGAGACCACATGTGAGATGGATGGGTGAAATAAGAAAATGTGCAGGGGTGTTGTGGAAAAGAGAAGCTAAAGATCAGAGAAGATGGATTAAACTTGGAGAGATCTTCATCCTGCAGTGGATTGATAATGGTTGATGATAATGATGAAATGTAATAAGTCAGTTATTTTTAACTTATTCACAGATCAATTATACATACACTTTTATAATCATATTCAGATTATAATAAATATATTCACCCCTCTATCATATATATTTAGGTAAATATACACATAATAAATATTATACATTTATTTTACCTGACTCTTGGCTTCTCTCCCCTTTACACACTTCTTTGTTCTTTAGCATAATTAAAAAGCTTGAACGAAACATTCAAATAAATTATTTATCAATAATACTAATAAATTCTTATATCAAAAGTTCATACTTCTTATATCAGTGATAAAGATTCCTTCATGTTTAGTAAATGTGTATTTTAATGTTTAATAAAGACATTTATTATTTTTAAAAAGTTTCTTCCAACTTTAGAGTTCTCCTGGATAATCCATATTTAACATATTAATAATTCCAATACCTAGACAATATAAAAGTTAGTAGATTAACTTTTTATAAAACTTAGTCTGCATTAATAATCACTAATCAATTTATATCTTTAAATGTCAATAGTCTTACTAAATATAGAAGTCATTATCTTCATCAGTACTAATAATTAGTTAGTAAAAATGTTCTCTATCATTCTGCATATGAAAATTAATAAAAATCAATTCCTTACATTTCATTTGCATTTTTCTGCATGCAAAACAGTTTGATACATTGCAAGGTTTTTTTTTAGCAAAATACATTTTTATCTTCTTAAATGTTTTATTTCCTTCCATTATTATAAGTTTATAATCAGTTCCTGTAGTATACCAATGAAAATAGTTTGGCTTTTTATTCCATATTGAAATTAGTAAATAAACTTTTTAAGATATATATTCCATGTTTTTTTTTTTTTTACAAATTATTACTATTACTTTTAAAGTTAAAATAATAAGATTTCAATAAATGTATATTTAAAATTTTAATACAAAAGAAATACAATTTTATTCCTCTGAAAATTGTCTTGATTTCCCCTTTTCTATCATTTGCCCATCCTATATTTACAGGAAACATTTCACAATACCTGATTGGTTAATTATTTCCAGCCGTCTGGCACAAAATGGAATATCTATTAATTTGTCTACATTTTAAAAAAATGATTTTATAACTAATATTATGAAATTAATATTTTCTTAATTTTAACAATGCCAATTTTAAACTTATCTTCTAATAATAAAACTTTTTTTGTTTAACTTAAATTTCAATACATAAAATTTATAATTTACATTATTATTAATTTTAGAAACTTTTTTATGAAATTGATACAATGAAAATATAACATTTATTATTTACAATCAATAACTTTTCTTTAAATGTAGGGGAAGTACATTTTATTTATTATTACATGAATGTGTGTGTGCATACCTATTAATACACACCTTACTTTTTCATTTATTTTATTATAGGGTATATGAGCACAGACTTTCAGATGACCCATCACTCTCCACTCTATCTAATAACACTGATACACTCAAGCCCATATATGCTGAAAAGATAAATAATCACCAATATACGTATTTCATGCTAAACCAGCAATCATCAGTTGGTCCAGATTATCATCTTCCACACATATATACTATAAGTGCTCAGATATATATTAAGATAGACAATCTTCATACTTTAATGGACAGGTTCCAATCTGCTACACACTCCAACTCTTCAACCGTCCATCCAATTGAAAATTTGATGATGGAATGCTCGAAGGCCACCTTGAGGCCGAGATTCTTGTCACACCCATATATGGGCTTGAGTGTATCAGTGTTATTAGATAGAGTGGAGAGTGATGGGTCATCTGAAAGTCTGTGCTCATATACCCTATATTACATATATAGACACAGGTATATAATAAGCCTGTGTTTCAGTTATTACATTGTAGAGATGTCTGTCCATCCTTGCATATGTATTAAATGGATTATGTCCTGTACATGTGGGGTTCAGATTGACCTTAGGTCAACATGGGTGTGACAAGAATCTCGGCCTCAGGGTGGCCTTCGAGCATTCCATCATCAGATTTTCAATTGGATGGACGGTTGAAGAGTTGGAGTGTGTAGCAGATTGGAGCCTGTCCATTAAAGTATGAAGATTGTCTATCTTAATATATATCTGAGCACTTATAGTATATATGTGTGGGAGATGATAATCTGGACCAACTGATGATTGCTGGTTTAGCATGAAATACGTATATTGGTGATTATTTATCTTTTCAGCATATATGGGCTTGAGTGTATCAGTGTTATTAGATAGAGTGGAGAGTGATGGGTCATCTGAAAGTCTGTGCTCATATACCCTATATCACATATATAGACACAGGTATATAATAAGCCTGTGTTTCAGTTATTTATTTTATTATTGTTTAAATGATTTAAAACAATAAGTAAATAGCAATTTTTTAATTTGACTATTAATTATAAAAATATTAACTTTTAATAATTATAACTACTGATTTAAAATAACTTAGATGATTTTAATTATTATTTACTTTTATTTTAAAACAAATAGCACAATTTTATTTCAAATTTATAACTTAAATAGATTATATTGATTTAAAGAAATTTAACTTAAGTTTAATATTACAAAAACAATGTATTTTAACCTCTCTATAAATTAAATAATAGGTTTTATTAATTATATAAAATTTAAAATGTATTATTAAAAATGACCATTTCTTACAACCAAAATAGAAAGGCAACAATATATATCATGTTACTATAGTTTAATTTACAGTTTTCAAATTTTCTGATTTACAACTTTGACACAAATCATTTTATGGAAAATATAAAAGTAACTTTTACTGACCGTTTATTAAGACAGACATTATCCCTAGCCCAAATATACACTTTAAGTATCAGTATGTTTTTATTGATTCAACAAGGCCTTTGATCCAGATAATCAAACTGAATTATAGAATATTTTAGGATATTGAAAACATTTCATTGTTCTCATGAGATATATTACTTTCACATTGGCAACAAAGTTAATCAGATCCATCATAATAAAATTTGAATATGTAAGAAGAGAAGATAGTTGGATAAAGATAAATATAATGTAGGATTAGTGGGAAATGGTGTCATATGTATAATGTAAAATCAAAATGATTTCAAAGCAATTATTAAGGCAGTTAAATAATAGTAAAATATATGGAAATATGAATACATTTGAAAAATCAAGCAAACAAAAATTATGATGATAGTCCACATTTGGCTTCAAAGGTGATTGTAAATGAAGATATAGAAGTGTTTTGCCTTCTTGGATCAGTCATCAATAACAAAGGATCTAGCAGTCAGAAGTTAAGTCTTGATGGGCAGAGATATATAGGAAAGTCTTACAAAGATTTTAGATATACAACTTATTTTTAAAAATTCAAACCAGAATTGGTCAAGTTGCATTTTTTTAATGGATGTTGAAGAAAAATAGAATTGCTGATATTTTTAAATAGCATTGCTAGTAAAGAATTCTGTGGACTACATGTAATACAGATAAGTGGATAATTATCAAATTATATTAAAGCTTATTAAATAACTGATGTTGAAATTGTCCTATTTTAATCATATAGCAAGATAACTAATTCATTAGAAAAGTGTTTTATTTTTTTAGAAGTTAATAGAAAAAAATAAGATCATGATCAATAATGAGACATATATATATATATACCATTGCCATAATAATGAATGTGCCTTTGAGCAGGCTGAAAAAATAAACTAATATCAAGTTATTCTGAAGAAATGCTATACTTATGATTGCTAAGAGTCAATATTGAGTTAGTGCCATCTAGTGATGACGATGATAACTATTATTATTATTATTTACTGACATTAAATATTGATTTTTCCATTAAACTGTCATGAATTTTGTTCAGAATATTTAATTGCAGAGAAGTTTAATATTTGCTTGTTTCACTAAAAAAGATACATTTTTATTTAACATACTTTATACATTAGTTTTATTCAATCACACAAATATTCTATAATAATAACAAAAAAATGTTAATTTTCATAATGACAGCTCATATATGATTTCTATCATGACCTATGTAGTTTTGTGCAGTGATAGAGTAATGAATTCTGGACCCCAAGATCTGTGAATCACAGCCTTTCTCTGCTGCTTCCAGTGCTGGAACTACTTACGAATTCCCAAATAATAAAACATTAGATTATTTGCAAGTTTTTAATCAGTACATCCTTCACTTTTAGCTCATTCCTATTACAATCATCCATCAGCCCAGAAATTAGGCCAACCTCTCATACTTATATGGATACATTTAAACATACTTTTTCAAATAATCCAGCAGTTGTTACAACTTAACTTCATATATACATTAATTTAGTTGCTTAACTTCATATAATATTTATTTTACTTTCATCATAGTAATTACAATAAAATAGTTTGTTTCATTTTTATTTTCACTTACTTAATTCTATATCTCATAACAAACAATAGAAGTGGAATATTGGCATCTTCTAGATATCATTGATCAAATCACTATCTTAGACTGATCGCCCTACTAAAAATATATATATATTGTTATAAAAGCCTACTAATAAAATTACTGTATTTTTATATTTTAATGCAAATTTATTTTTATTAAATGTTACTTCAAATTATTTCAATAAAATGCTAATTAAAGTTAAATTGTATCTTAAATAAACAAATAAATAAATTTAGTAATAAATTGAAAGTTGCCAGTTTGTCACATGCGCTTAATGTTGTTTCTCAGATAGCCAATCAGGTGTTAAACAGCGATCTTGGAGAGTGATCAGGCCCAGACACATGACAGAGATTTTTGACAAGAAAAGGATGATACCACCCTTCTCTTAACTTAACTTTTTATATATATAAGCCAGTCTTAAGCATCTTGGCTTGAAAGCATGAATAAGTAGAGGATTTAAACTCAGGATTTTTTAGTTGATTTATTATCCACCCCATCTCAAGCAGCCAATACACATGACCACTTCCATGTGAAAAAGATATATGATCCCCAGTACATGTATTTCATGCAGAACTACTACTCAGCAGTAGGCCAGATCATAATCTCCCATACATATAGACAATCAATGCAAATCTATTATTTTTAAATAAGTTGTTACATAGAGTATACTTTGGATGCTTTAAATATGTTTTTGCATGTGCATCAAAATACATTCATCATACTTTAATAAGATATTTGATTCTACTATACACAATTTATAAATGTGTTTTTATAATTTGAAATTTGTTCCGCTTACTCATTTGTATTAATCCTGGACTGGTTTCAAAGCAAACAAACCAATGTTAATCTTTGATGAAATAAAAATATCATTCGTTGAGTATGGAATTTAATAAATAGGAGTCTATAAACCAATAACCCTATTAATCAAATATTTCTGTCTCTATTTTTGAAAGTATTATAAGTTTTAATTTTAAAATCACCTCATTTTTATTAGTTGAAATAGCAATTTGATTATATTTATTACATTTCATATTGTGCTGATGGAAATTAACCTCTGATCGTGCAATGTTTTTTTAGTTATTATAAATCTCCAGACAAGAGTTTTAAAAGCTTAAGTGAATCACTTAAGCTCAGAGTGTATTCATGTATACACCACTGCCATGCTTATATAGGGCTTGAATCTATTGGATGCCTGATATTGAAATCGACAATTGAATTGTATGAATTTAGTAAACCTATCAATATCAGATGTGCAAATAGATTCAAGCCTAGATATAAACACAGTCAGTAAGGGTTGATGTATATATGAATACACTCTAAGCTTAAGTTATTTACTTAAGCTTTTAAAATTCTTACAGATGGGTGAGTGCACAGAGACCAGTGCACGATCAGAGATTAACTTCCTTCTGCACAATTACAGATTTTTCAGCACTTAATAATAATAATAGTAGATTTACATTTCATATTGTAAGTTTTTTGATGCTCTTAAGTTTTAATTAATTTAGTGATTTCACTTCTTAAATAATGTTGCAATAAATTTATTGTGTTATTAGTATTATATTTTTCTTTCACATAACTTTTATTAAATCTTAATAGAAGTATTTTTTTTTATAAAGAAGAAAACATTATTTTGAAATTATATACATTTGTTCACAGGATTGGATTTCTTATCATGATAGCCATATAAATTTAAAATAAGTTAAAATAGATTCTGTGTACATATTTTGGATCATCGAATGTTACTTACTTTTAATAATTTTTTTGTCTATTACCAATCCAGATATTTTTTACTATTCAGCTGAGAATAACAAAATATTCATTTACTGACATAGCATATGAATGGTTAGCTAGGCTGACTATTTTAAAAAAATAATAATCCCAAGCTAGTTTTGAAATCCTTAATCGTCAAAAAAAATAATCCAAATTTTACATAAATTCAAACTCCTGATTTTTGGCATGGTAAACTGGTACGTTAATCATAGCACAATAAAATTCTTAATATTAAAGTGAATTTAGTAAAAACTTTACACAGAAAGAGTCTTTAGCTTTTTTTTTTCTCGTGTCATAGCATCAACTGAGAAGCGAACCCGCTAACCTGGACCACTAACCTGGGACAACTGCTTGTAAAGCAGCCATCACTGACCTCTCGACCACCAATGCTTGACGAGTCTTTAGCTTTTTTTAAAAAAAAACCCAATAGAAATAGCATAAATGAATGTAAAATGATCTTTAAAAATATTAAGTCCTTCAGAAAGAAAATTGTGACTATATAAAATAAAACATTAAAAAAATCTTTGTTATTAAATATTTGAAGCTGATTGCAGCTATGTTCTACCTGTTTCTAGAACCACCATCCCCATATCAAAGTAGGCAAGAATAAGATAATGTTCAGTTTTATGTTTTTCATACAAAATCAAAAATATTAAAATAATATAATGTTTGAAAACAATAAAATAAAATTATTTACAAAACAAATCTAAAAATAATGAATATTTTTGATCTATAAACAAATATTGGCAATAAGTGTGAAAAATGAAAACATTACATAAAAAATTAAATTAGCATTAATTGCAAATGGTAATCCAAACTGTTTATGTTGATAATAGTTATTGAAAATATTTGTTTTTTAAGCACTGTTTATTCGCTCAATAAATTAATTTCAAATTTCCAAACATATAATTTTTGTCAAAATAAGAGTCATAGATCACATGACCCTATCTTTTAAGCTTGACTTCATAACAGTGATTTGCCATTATTGCTAATAAAATTTATCAAAAAATGTTTACATTTGATCACAGTTATGTTTGTTTAGTAAAAATATTATTTTCAAGTTTATTTTTAAAACAAATTTTATTATTTTCATGTTTTCAAATACTGTATATTAATTTTACTGTAATAAATATTCTGTTATTTATATAACGCACTTACGTATGTAATATTATAAATAAGGACTAATTCCTTTGAGCATGGTCTTTAATAATCTCCATGCACTCTTTTGTGAACATGAACTTTAAAGGCATGTGTACACGTATGCTTAATTTATTTCTATATAAACCAGTTTTTGCTCACCAAATCAGGGTTTCAATCCATTGAATGCCTGATAAACCATTCCTTGCTCATCATGCTTAAATCAGGGCTTCAATCCATTATGACCCTGAGTACAGTCACCCAGTAGGTTGAAGCCCTGATTTAAGCATAGTGAGCAAAGACTGGTTTATATAGAAATAAACTCTAAGCATAATACACATATACTTTTAAAGTCAGAGCGTTCACTGAGATTATTAAAGCACATGCTCAGAGGAGTTAATCCTTATATTAATTTTACTATATTTTTAATTTTTTCCAAAAAAACAACAACTATCTACTAGAGCTTATTCTTATCTATTTAGTATGTGGATGGTGGTTCCAAGTATAGGTATTATGTACATGCACCTAGTATCAAATATATTTCATTGTAGCTTAACATTATAGTTTTGTAATTTGCCCCTGCATATTTATGTACAATCTACTTAATCTTTTCAAAAATTTTGTCCTTTTTCTTTTTAAATTTAGTTCAGTTTTAAGAACATATAAATTTCATCATTTCTACTGAGCACATAAGAAACACATACCGAAATTTTAGTTATTGACTGTAATTTTTGTTTAGATGTAAACATCACATGATCACTATTTCTTATGCTTGCTCATAACTGTTATTAAAACAGGTGAAACTCTTCATACAGTAGTGTCGTACAGTAGTGCATCTAAATCCTAAGATCTAGGTGCAATGTTCTCAGATCCAAGGCTCCTCACTGACAAAGGCCACAAGCCAGAAACTAGTCTGAGGATATTGGATGAGTAGGCACTAGATAGGGATTTTAGACACAAGCCTCTGGCATCCATTGATTACTCTGGCTTGCACTACTGTATGGAGAGTTTTACCTGTTTTAGATATGAACATATTTCAGAAATTTGTCTTTTAAGATATTATTTCAGAATTTCTTTTGGAAAATGTCATCAAATAAATTTTTAAGATATGTTTATATTTTGTTCAAAATAACAGTTAATAATCAAAAACTTAATGTAGGTTTCTTATTTATACAGAAATCAGTTTGGTAATAAACAAATTAGAAAAAGAATCGATAAAATTTATACATCTATTTAATCTTTACATATACATATATCACTTCAAATAATAAATGAAATAATGCTTAAAGCTAAATGGGATAATTATGTAATTAGAAACCAACCAGTAACCACCTAAACATTCACAATAAAGATAGTGATCAATATTTCTCACTGCTGTCAAGGCAACCTTCTCACCTTTTAATAGCAAAAATGGAAATCCACTCTTACTAATGGTCCATTGAATATATATGGACACTTAAAGATTGCAACTTGACCAGTTTGTAATGTTATAATTGATTATATATTACTCTGCATTACATGGACATGTTTATTTCATGTTTAAAGAGGTTTATTTAAACTTCATTGTATCAATATTTCATTCTCTGTGGTCAAGTTGCAATCTTTAAGTGTCCATATATATTCAATGGACCATTAGTAAGAGTGGATTTTCATTCTTGCTATTAAAAGGTGAGAAGGTTGCTTTGACAGCAGTGAGAAATATTGATTATTATCTTTATTGTGAATGTTTAGGTCAGGAGTCCCCAACCTTTTTGCACTTAAGAGCACATTCTGTAATACCAGCCAGGTGGCGGGCACCATTTATTTTTTTTAACCAGGTGGCGGGCACCATTTATTTTTTCAACGTAAATTTATAGTTGGATATTGTTAATAATACACATAATGTACAAAAAAATATTTATTTCAAAAATCAAATTTTAGCATACAATTAACGTTTATATTTTTACGCTGTAAAAGTATAGTATGCCCTACAATTTGATTACAATATAATACAATAATTTATAAGAACTTTTAAAAATTAAATTTATTTGTATCGGATAAATAATTTTTTATCGTGTTCGGATAGTGGTGGGCACACATAAAATGGTCTGCGGGCACCATGGTGCCCATGGGCATAGGGTTGGGGACCCCTGGTTTAGGTGGTTACTGGTTGGTTTCTAATTATATATCATTTCAATAAGTGATAACAAATTTTATTATTTCTAATTTAAGCCTTTGTTACTTTATTTCATTTGCTGAGATGTATAATTTTACATTACAGATTTTTATTATTTAATTTGATTGTGAAGACAATATTTTCTACATAACTTAAGGTGATTTATAGATAAACACATCACAGAGGCAAAACTCTCCATATAGTAATGCCACTCAGTGCAAGACAGAGTAATCAATAGATGCAGAGATTTGCTTCTGTGAAAAACAGCTTGTGTAAGCATTAACAATGGTCATATGTGATGTTTGATAGACAAACACACGTGTGTGTGCATATATATATATATGGCCATCTCTGTATCTAACAGTAATAAACATTCATAACAATAAAATAATATATTCTAAGCCTCAGTTAATCTATTTTAATAAGAAAACAAATTTTATATATATATAAAGACTAATGAACTTAATTGAATAAAATATTGGTATGATGATACTAAAAATTTTTAAAGTAAAACTTTTTTATAGTTAAAAGAATGACAATTATTGAGATGAATGTTACAATTATAAATGAAATTTGGTTATATACAAAATATTTTTGCAATAATGATAACATTTTTGATACCATAGAAAACATGAGACAAATAGCCAAACATTTTTTGATATAAGGAATAAATATAACCTCTTGCTATGGGAAAAATAAATTATTTTTGTTGAATGAAAAAAAAAAGAAAATGAAATATTAATATTATTATCATCAGATATTTCAACAAGGAACAATTTCTTTGATTCTGTACCATGCTCATCTAATTTTGAATTTTTGATTCAGTTTGTGCATTAATTTTTATAACAACCACCAATCAAAACCTCTCTTTCAGTTTGCAAACACTCTTTATGAGCTTTCATTTTTAGAAAAATACTGATTAGTTCCATAAATATATCCTGAAAATAAATGTTTTGTTATCAAAAATTACTAAGTATTACTTTTTTTTTCCTCATGTGTCATAGCATCAGCCAGGAAGCAAACCCGCTAACCCGGGACAACTGCTTGTAAAGCAGCTGTCGCTGACCTCGACCACCAATGCTTGACTAAGTATTACTTTCTTACATGATCTTTACTTAACATCAACAATAGGATCTATAATACCAGAACCACCTATTACAAATATAAACTTGAATAATGAGTGGAGTCTGTTTGATAGTATATTATCTACACCATCAGGCTAAAATCAAGAAATTAAGCAGAGAAATATAATTATAATACTATTGCCTAGTCTCTGTTAATTACTCTAGCTTACAATAGATCACTCAAGAGTCCACCCCTCCCTAATTATAAGGCTCAGAAATAAATACCATTTTTCAAAAAAATACATAAATGGAAAAAAGTTACAATTAAAATTTTTGCAAAATAAATGTGTGATTTTTAGTAATTATAGTTCTGGCAATTTACAGAAGATATTAAATGTAAATACAAATTGTTATAATTGAAATTATTTATTTATTTTAAATAAGTGGATATTTTAAAACAGTTTGCTTATATTGAACATTTTACACATTACCAAGTAGATCACAATCCTATTTCATGCAGTCCATTATATTAAAGGATTCATTAGATGATTGTGTAAAATGCTTCAGCATCTAATTCATCTAGCAATTCTTTTTTGATGAATAAAAATCCTCATCACACAGTAAATTTCTTGGTTTGCTTTTATGATCTTTAGTTTTATAATGATAATGTAGCTTAAACCATGGCACATGTGCTTTACAGATGGAACGATATTTATAATGAATACTCTCCAAACACAAGATAAAATTTTTTTAAAAGATAGCTTTAGTTTTGAAAATGACCTTTCATAGTGGACTTGAATAACAAATATTATGCAAACGATTTTATATGATTCATAAAGTTGATCTTGTCTTGAAATGGTCTGTTGGTTGCCAAAATTTTTAGTACTCGTGATGTTGCAATTGGAATCCATATTTTTACCATCATTAAACAATAATTTAACATGGCAAAGTTTGACACAAAAGAAAACAATTTCAATATTACTTGATCTTTGCTAATTTGTGGAGACAGCTTAATATCTTTCAATTATTCATTTTCAAGGTCCTTCTCTTCAATAATTATAACCTTTGTTTGGTCCAAGCAGGATAAATCATTATATAATTTTTGTATTGTAAAATGTGTGAATCTAGTGTCTGGATAATGCAGTCCATTATTTGAATAAACACCTTTGAAAATAATAAGAATCTGAGGAATTTCATCACATTCTTCCTCTGCTCTTTAACAGTTAGAGCTGTTTCTGAAGAGTCAATTTCCAATGTCTGATTTTCATCCACATTTAACTGTGAAATCTTCTCATTATATATATTTACAAATTCCAGTGCTTTACTGTGATTATTATCAAAGATTCTTATTTGTTTTTTCACTTTTGCTATAAGTAAACTACTAAACTCCTTGCAGTAAAGACATTCAAACTACTTGTCTGTGAAACTAGTTTCAAATATATATAAGTTAAATAAATGATGTAAATATTATTTGCTTCCTACATTTGTTTCTTGTTTTGGTGTTACATCAAATATTTTTGAATATTATATCATTGATAAGCCTGTCAAGAGATTACAAAAATACTGATAGTGTCATCATCAAACTGTCTCATAATTTTTGCTGCATTGGATTTTCCTAATCTCACTGATTAGTTTTAATTTTTCATTTTTTATTGTCCTACATATTTTTCAACAAACAGCCATTTTCTTGAATAATATTTTCATAAAAATTGCTAAATCCTGCGCAACTTGAAAAAGAATCTACAAGGCATACAACATGTTATTGTGTCAGTTATGAACAAATTCAAGACATGAACATGTTGATTAGCCATATCAGTCATTTTACTTTCTAAATCATATACTCACCATGGTTTTATTAAGCAAACCTTTTTAGGATTAATTTTAAATCGCTATTAATGTTTTAGATAATAGATCAAAACAGTCTCAGTTCTGTACCATTGATTATTTGGCACAACTGAAAATAATTACTTTTTGAAAACATCTTTAATTACCTAGCAAAAATAATACTAAACTTAACAATGGATGAATTATTTTTGATTGAAACAACTTTAATAGTATAATTTTTGCTTGAAAAACTTCATGACTAATTCTTTCTTGTATCAGATTCTACATAATTTGGATTAATATGTTCAGGAATGTAACAAGTCCACCATAGACTTTACTTTAAACCTCACTTTGTTGTTCTGATCATTTGATTATTTGTGGTAACCTGTTTTGTATTACAGAAACTTTGCTGCCATAATGAGATCATGTTTTCCATCAACTCACAGATTCAATTCTGTGATCTTGAAAAAGAAATGTTGCTTGCCCAAGGTTTACAATCATCGTGGCAATATTCCTCTGCTTAACATTTCTTTTTAATTAGTTAAGAGGCAAAAAAAAGTATCTAAAGTGTCATCATTAACTACACTGATAGATTGTTGAACATTTGTGGTATTCTGCCAATTCACGTACGACTAAGCTCTGGCTAATACACCTGTAGTCACTAAAGCTATAAACAAGGATGGTGAATTACAAGCTTGGAAGACTCCAGGATCAAGCAGTATAAATAATCTAAACAACTAATTTCTATGTTATATGCTAGCCATTTTTGAGGGAATGAGTCACTCATAATTTCCATTTTGTACAAATAAGTATTAAATGCCAGATCATCAGGTAGCTGAAGTGTATCTTTATCAAAAAAAACTGCTTCAGATTTGCTCATGATGGATATTGAAAATTCCAGAAGTTGATCTTTCTTGTATATATATTCATATAATATTCTTCAGAAACCAAATTATTTATGCTTCAAAGTATATCTGGTTCTCTGTAACTAGATGAAGCTATGAGTTCAGATGAACTACAGATAATAAAGTCATGGAAACAGCGAAGCCAGAAGAAATATTGAACCTTATTTGATGAATAAAGGAGCTATTGCATTTATTTCTACATTCAAAGCACTCATTTCCTGTTCTTGTAACTCATAAATTATTATACCAATGCCATGAATATTATTTCTTGCTTTTCTGTTGTAGATCTGTCCACTCATATAATAATGGTTGTGATATTATAAATTTTATTATAGATCTGCAACAACACATGAGTGATTCTTGCCTTTCTGCATTTTGTCACTTTTTGCATTTCAGTAATCCAGATCTATGCCTTTTCTTTCATTTGCTGGTAGGGCTAATATCCACAGAGGCAAAACTCTCCCTAAATAGTGCCTCTTAGTGCAAGCCAGAATAATCAATGAATGCAAGAAGATTTGTGTATAAAATCCCCATCTAATGCATTCATACAATATCCCCAGATTAGTTTCTAGCTTGTGGCTTTTATAAGTGAGAAGAATTGAATCTGAGAGCGCAACTTCTGACCCAAGGATTTATAGTCATACAGATCTATACTCAGTTCAGCATCTACACATTTTGATGTCTTGGGTTCTTTAATAACCACAGTTACCATAATCCTATTGGGCAGGATTGGTATTAAACTGCTAAATATCACATGATCACCATTCTTTATGCTTACACAAGCTATTAACACAGAAGCAAAGCCACAAGCTAGAAACTAGTCTGGGGACATTGGATGAGTAGGCACTAGATGGGGATTTTATGCACAAACCTTCTCATATCTATTGATTACTCTGACTTGCATTGAATGGCACTAGTGTATGGAGAGTTTTGTCTCTGTGTAACAGATTGTGTAAGCATAAAGAATGGTGATCATGTGATGTTTAGGGCTAATGTTCCTGAAATAAAACTTCACTAAAAATATTTCACTGGGGAAAAATTAACATCTACAATTAAATATTGAATCCAGTTTTTATAATAAGTTGGCTATTTGTACATTTGCATTTGAAAATAATCAGTTATTACTATGTATTGCTGTACTCTACATTTTATTTGTAAATTGTTGTAGCATTTTACAACAGTATAATGTGGTAGTGAGGTTCATTATATATTTCTTCTAGAAATATATATATATGATCCTTGCAGTGATAACACATCAATAGAAATATATTTCATAGATACATTTATTACTAATAATAACTTTAACAATCACAATAATTTTTAACTGCAGTAAAGAAATGATAGCATTATTTATTGAACTTGGGTTATGTATATGTATTATTTGAGATAGCAGCTTAAATATATGTACTAATTAGAATGAAAGGAAATGTATTATAATTAAATTAAAGGACATAATATGTTCACATTATGATGAAGGACATTTAATATGAAGTAAACTCTAGCTGCACATTCTCATCTCAGCTTCATTGTGGCAGGAGTAGAAAAACCAGAGCCTAAATAACATATGTATTGGCTTCACATAACTCAAATCAGAACTGGTTTTTGCAGAGTTGTTATTCACAAAATGAAGTATCCTTAAAAAATGATTTTATTAAAATAGTAAAACAAACATTTTAGTTATATACAGTAAAAATGTTGAAACTTCTATTATAGTTTGAAGCTACTAAAAGGTCAGTAACATTTTTTAATACATTGCTGTGATTATGATATTGCTAGAAGATATTGAAAGGATGCTAAGCAGATTATACTGAGTATATAAGAATCTCACCTGAGGAAGTTTGTAGACCTCACTTCCCATTAATTCATTTTCACACTTTTCTCAATTTGTATCTCCAACCAGTCATATCTAAATTTTTAATATAGTGTTCAGTATGAAAGGAGTTTCATTTTATCAGGCTCACTGGACCTGTAGTATAGTATAATTAATTCCTATTCTTAAAGTAAATACAGGTACACAGATTGTTAATGTAATGTTTTAAATTCACACACACACACACATATAAAGACACTCGTAAATCATATGCAGTATTTTCAAAATCTGCTAAAATTTCTTGGTATTTATTACAGATTTGTCTTTTTGTTTTTAGTATATTTTGTAATTGTGGTGCTCGGCTTCATTTTCAGATTATTTATAAAAATAGAAGACTAATAAAAAATAAATTCAGTTATTAGTATTACCATTAAATGAAATAATATATATATTTTGAAATCTGGTGAAAATATGTGATCGGTTAATCAAGTGAAGAGGAGGTATTAATAAGGATAACACACAAAAATATATAATAAAGAAAGAACTAGTCACTGAATAAAAAAACAATAACCCAACAACGATTTTATAACATACAGTATTTCTTACCAGGGATCTAATCAGATGACCCTGGAAACTAATTCTCCCTCCTCCCTATACATCAACAACATGACTTTAACTTTTAAATTTAAAAGAAGTGATTTTGAAGCTTGAAAAACACATATTTGCATATATAATACAAATATTATCCAGAGGCCGTATCCCATGAAGTTAATTACTACATATAAATGATTATTGTATGTAATTTTTAAAGTTAGGAATTATGAGTATAATGTGTTTTGACATATAACTTGATTTATTATTTATATCTAAGCATGTGTTTTGTAATTGATAAGAGTAATAGATTGTATTGCTGTCATTTCTCATTAAAAAAAAGGATTATTATTTTATTGTAATATCAAAATCATTGTTTTCTACCAAATTACTTTCAAATAGATAAATTCATTGTGAAAAATGTCTTTTTTTTTTTAATGATCTTTTAACAAATTAAATTACAAGTTTCTTCACCAAGAAAAAAAAAGAACAACTATACATTACAATTTACAAAATTTGAGTTTGGATATTAATATTAATTGAAAAATATTTTTTAAAAATATAACAAACTTTGTCTCTTCAATGATTTTAATAAAATAAATTATGAATAAAGATAAAAATATATTTTTAAAAATTCGTTACATTTTTTCCCCGCGGTAGTGATTGAAGAAGCAGATTGCAGATGCGCATTCATTACTTAATTATCTACAATCTTTCATTTTGTTTTTTTTTAAAAAATAATTCGTGTTCAATTTTATTCTGAAGTAATGGACATTTGTTATTGTGGTGCAGATTTATATTTTTCCATTTAAAAAAATGTTTTTGTTGATTGTCTTGATCTACAAAAGTTGAACATAATAGCAATGTAACTGGTGTTGTAAGATAATCCTCTTAATAATTCATATATAGTGAGTATAGGTTCAGAAAATTGGAGATACACAGCTAGATATATATTTAATCTTTTGATTATAATTCACAACTTATATTGAACTTGTTTCCTTTTTTAATGTAAAAAGAGTATATTTATTTACAATACTCCTATTTTGTCTTGTATTATTATTTTTTATTTATGTATGTTTTTTTAATGTTTTATTAATATAGGATATATGAGCACAGACTTTCACACCACCCACCTCTCTCCAATCTATCTAATAACACTGATACACCTAAACACATATATGCTGAAAAGATAAATAATCACCAATATACGTATTTCATGCTAAACCAGCAATCATCAGTTGGTCCAGACTATCATCTTTACACACATATATAGTATAAGTGCTCAGATATATATTAAGATAGACTATCCTCATAATTTAATGGACAGGCTTCAATCCACTCCACACTCCAACTCTTCAACCGTCCATCCAATTGAAAATCTGATGATGGAATGCTCAAAGGCCACCCTGAGGCCGAGATTATTGTCACACCCATGTTGACCTAAGGTCAATCTGAACCCCACATGTACAGGACATAATCCATTTAATACATATGCAAGGATGGGCAGACATCTCTATAATGTAATAACTGAAACACAGGCTTGTTATATACTTGTGGCTAAATATATGTAATATAGGATATATGAGCACAGACTTTCACACCACCCACCTCTCTCCAATCTATCTAATAACACTGATACACCTAAACACATATATGCTGAAAAGATAAATAATCACATTAGTAATATTTATATTAGGCAACAATAATATTGGTGCAACTAGCATACCCATAATGAAAATAGTCATAAACTATTCCTATAAACAATGTTGACAAATCACAGTACAGCAAAGCAGGATGATGTTGTAATGTTAAAATATTAAAACAGGCAGAACTCTCCATACAGTAGTGCCACTCAGAGCAAGCCAGAGTAATCAATGGATGCCAGAAGGCTTGTGCAAAAATCCCTATCTAGTGCCTACTCATCTAACATCCTCAGATTAGTTTCTGGCTTGTGGCTTTCATGAGTGAGTAGCCTTTAGATCTGAGAGCACTGCACCTAGATATTAGGATCTAACCATAACCATCACTATCCTATTAGGCAGGATTGGTATTAACAATGGTGATCCTGTGATGTTTAGTGGTTTAATGTTAGAAGATATTTTTTCAGGTATAAAAACCACTCACCATGTTACTGAGAAAGAGCCAATGGTATTTTATAATGCTGTGGCTTGTAGGGTAAGGCTAAATTGAACCCATTTTACATCTTGATTTATGGGAAAATAATATTGAAATCTTCAAAAAGATTATCATTAGAATCTGGGATATATAGAGCTTGAAAATGTACATCACACATTGGCATCTTAGGAGTAAAATAAGTTAGATTGGATTCAGGATATGCAGGATACAAACATTGATTGATTATACATTGACATTTCAGAAGTGAAGTAAGTTGGGCTAGACTGAAAAATAATAGATTAGAAAAACATAGACATAGTCAGACCAATCTAAATGTGGATGATGTATATTTAATTACCAGAAGATGTTGAAAAGATTATTACTTAATATTCTGCATTCATTGATATCAATTCAATGATCCTACATCTCAAACATGTGAATAAAAAATTGAAGTTTTATTACCAGATGCATATTGATTTTGATAAAACTTGTAAACAAGATATTAGTGACTAGAATGCTAAAGTTGGAAATGGAAATAAATAAAATGTTATAGAGCTTTTGGACTTGGAAGTAGAAATAAATTTGGAGAATAATTAACAAGCTTTTGTGAATTCATTCAACAATTATTGCTATTACATTTTTAAGCATTTAAAATACCAACTACATTTATATTTCCTGATGCCCATATATATATAGTTTACACTTTGGAATCAAATTGATTACATTCTCAACACTCAATAACAGAAGACTTGAGATTTGATTGTAGAATGAATTACAGAAAAGATCTTAAGTAAACATTGAATGAAAGTAAAAGATCTATAAACCTTATTAATGTCTTAAATATGATGTAGAAAATATATCTATTTATTTCAGAAATATCAAAAATTACATTGAGATTATGTATGTCATGGATGACAATGGAAGTTGAAAAAATTAAAAAGAAACAGGAAAAGATAACTGACCAGTAAAATCAAAAATGGGTATCAAAAAGATATAGCAATAATTTAAAAATAAAACTAGCCAAAATTAAAAAATATACATATTTTTAAAAGGAATTGAATAGAACATGCTGATGGACACCCAGCCAAAACAAGGAGGACTATTATAACAATATTTGTAAAAAAACAACAACATTGAAAATAGAAACTAGCTTCAAAAAACAAGTTATATTTCAAGAGAATTTACGAGATCAAAAGGAAATTTCAGCCATGAGTAGATTTGCTAAAAAATGTCAATGGTCAAGTTATAATCTAAATAATAAATATTAAATTGAAATGGAAAAAGAATTCAGAGAACACCATAAATCATTAACCAAACACGTCATAAATTTTTCAGGAAATTTGAAAAGAATCTGTAAAAGTATTAACTATTTTTTCCAATTAATATGAAAACAATACAATGGTTTACTGAATGGGTGATGGATTATGAAGCCATTGTACCATATTTTATATCATAAAAAAATAGTATAAGATCTTTCTATTAAAGTGAACTTCCAAATTATTAGCTGATTTAAAAAAAGATTTAATAATCTAGACATTAAGGTTAATTTATATTGAATAAATTCTTTCTTAATTTCTACAGTGAAAACAATGCAATCTTAGCTGTTACCAACATGTGATGTGATTTATATAAATTCCCAATCAATGAATTTTTATAACGAATTTACCAAAAAAAATTTTGGAGCCTGATTCACAAAATTTTACATCCTAATAATCGTTATGTAATAATAGAATTTAGCAATCTCTTTCAGAAAAATTCCTTCCAGAAAATTTTCAAATACCTTGATGGGAAAATCATCTGTAACATTAGCTTGAATTGTCCCACAATCTTATCAGGCATAATCAAGAACTGCTACCTTAAATTTAAAGAAAATTATTTGCAGCAATTATTTAGGCCCTATGGTAAAGTCTCAAATTTTAGGTACCAAATGATTAAGGGGGCAGATCTTCCAGTATACACTAACTCTGTCTCCTTTGAACTCACCCTGAATAAAGAATCAAACACCACTGACATTCATACCCTCTATTATGTGGAGACTTCCCCTCTTATCATCACCTTCTGTGGCATTCCTCTGCAATGTTTCTTCTGCCATCAGAGGAACCACTTGGTGAGGAACTTCCCATCCAGAATCTGTCACAATTGTAAAAGGATCAAAGTAGAATGCATCACTGTAACACTGTCTCAGAGGTGCCCATCACACATACACATACATTACTAATTCTGACCTTGCAGCATCTGAAGCAGTGAAGAATACTGCCTACCCTCAATCAGCTCCAGTCAATGAAGTTAGTCTAACCCTTTGCTATCTCCTACTCACTCAATGAGTGCACTTAATGAATCATTCAGTTCAGTGTCTTTTGTTATGGAAGAGGCACCTCTCAATCTATGAAGAGGAAAGCAAAAAACTGAATAAAGGTCCCAAATCAACAGGGTGAAATTTCCCCCAACAAAGTAAACAGCCACAGTGTTATCTCTTTGGATCAACAAGAACTACAAGTAATATCATGATATGGGCTCTCTGACTTTGGGAGCACTGAACTTATTAACAAAATAAAAAAAGTAGAAAAGAAGAGAAATACTTCAGAGGGCAGAAAGCAAAGGAAACTAGATGACAGAGAAATTGATAAAGAATTCTAGACAGTATTGCATGATGTTGCTGGAAGTTCACTCTTAGGTGATACCAATCCAGATCTTGGAAAATCTATGGCTTACTTTAATGAAAATAATGACCTAATTGTTTGTGGTACCCCTGAAGGGAAGTGGTGGCAGAATGAAGATGAAGTTTATCTTGAGATCAATACTCCTAGAGGTTCAATAGATGAAGACATCAAATGTGATAAATAGTCATATCTAAAATGTATTGTTAAGGGAAATGTACTCTCTGGGATACAGTTCTCGATAAGAGGACTTGTTGGTGCAAAGTGGGTAAGGGGCTAATGCTTATTAATATGGTAAGAACAAGAAAATATGATAAAAATAATTGGCATAATTTATTTACAAATGACTTTATTGTAGATGTGTTTGCTTTTGATCAAATGAATAAGAAAGTCTGAAACTATTCAATAAATAAATTTTTTGCAATGAATGAGAATTTTAAGAAATAAAGGCTAGTAATTCCTTTTCAGAAACATTACCCTAAGGAAATTTATTTGTTCTCCTGAATACTAGATACTCCAGTTTGAATTTATCTGCACCAAATTCCACAGCGATTAACTCAAGACTGACATGATGTAAATATAGTTGATTAAAATATGTAATACTCAATTTTAGCAGAAATAAAGTTTATTCATTAATAAAAATAAAAATATCAAATTCCGAGCCCTTCCCGTTGCTCCTATGGATCACTAAGGTCCTCTTAGGTTTTGTAATACAGAATATGACATCATTGAACCTTTTTTTCTATGAATACCATTTAATTTATCCTAATTTTAACCTTATCATATGAGTTGTAACCAAATTACAGAATAAAATTTCTATTTATATGTTGAATAATTGAAAAGGTCAGGGAATGTTTGTAAGACATCCGTATGTATTTTATTGATCAATAAGACATTTGATTCTGTTGAAAATGCTAAATCATGGATAAATCAGAACATTTCATGGGTCTTATGAAATAGTTTCTATTATAACAATTATGAAAAGTATGATGATTTTAACCAGCCAAATCTCACCTTGGAAGATTTAAATAAAACAATCTCAAATGAGATTTCTGGAGAGAGAACTTATTCTCAATCTCACACTTTGGAGTTAATTTTATAATGATTACACAGAGAAGGGAAATATAATCTAGTTTAACATAAACTATACTAATGGACAGACATGAGTATTAATTATATCAATCTAACAGACTACAGTCACATTTCAAAATCATTAAACCTACTCTTAATTAACTAAAAGGAAAACTTTATTGAATATGGAATTTATACTAGATTTAAACCAAGCACTATCCTGAAAACTGGAAAATCCATGGGAGGATTTTGATCACTCTTCAGCATCACTAAAGCTATGCCATGACTAGCTTGGTTGAGTAAAAGAAATCTTGTCTCATTGACTGTCATAATATTAACCTTTTAAAACCATATCATATTCTATAAACAATATATTCATCTTATGATAAATAGTTTGTAAGTACTTAAACAGCTTTAACCTGTAATGAAAGTGTAAAATTTCTAATAGTCAAGCAATATTATTTTGCTGATAGAGGGACCTCACAATCTATTATACAAGATAGGTCTTAAATTTAATTAGCTGGCATTACACTTTAAAAATTATTCAGGCCACATTTCTTTGCCTATCTACAGGTGCACAAACTCTGTGAGAGAAGGCTTCCATTTTATATATATTTTATGTAGGCAATATGTAGTATAGAATAAACGCAACCAAAAAAATGGCAGATTAACTTGTCACATTTCAAACTTTTGACAGCTGCTCTCTGCATGACTTATTAGGAACTACACTGTGTACAGACTAATACACATACACTTGGGAATTCATCAGTACATCATTGCTAACACTTTATAACATCAGACTATATTCATCACACATGGTTGCTGAATCAGTATTTTGAATTTCAACAGACAGCAAGTTCATATTGTACCGGTCGAAAAACACACATTGATCCAACAAGCCCCTGAATACAGGTAAAGTACCTCGAGTCTGAGCATGTACAAGTTATATAAATCAGGTACATTGTGAATTCTGCCCTATTTACCTATATCCCCAGGTCAAAGATCTAATCAATAGCCTTTCTCAACGATACGATCGAATTCCTTTACTTTCACCATCCCAGCAGCTGAGTCTTAAAGCATGAGATTCAATTTAATTATATATTTTAGTGAGAACTTGGGGGATTGGTTGATAGGTATATTTAAAATCAAAAATTATTCCAAATAAAAGTAAATAAAATGATTCGAGAACACTGGAAGTGTGTTTTAGTTATATATATATTTAAAAATCATTAGGCATTCTACATTAATCTTTAACTCAAGCTCTAAAAACAAAAATACAATCTTTAAATTAACTTTACAATTATATGAGTTCATGACGACTTTATTTATATTAGCGGTTAACATTGACATTATTGAGTTTGTACAATTTATTTTGTGAAGTTTATACATCTTTACTTTTGTTTGCATTTATTCTCCTTTTTAAAATAGCAAAAAATATTTTATAATTAAATGACCACGGATTTCAAAATTCCCTGTGCACATTTAGTACAAGCTTGTAATATAGCGGTAGGTTTAAACATCTGCCTAATGCACATATATAAGAATGACTATTTTAATGAATTCTTTATACAAGATTTAAAAAAAACATTTCTATTAAAAAAAACATTAATTAAATAGATGATTATAGGAAGACTAATTTGACGTCTTACTCCACTAACAGATAAAAAATTGATTTCATTCTCTTTTAAAAAAAAAAAAAAAAATTTAGATTTTCAATAACTAATGTTTTATGACATAGTGGACCTTGCTGGTATAGCTTATAACTAACTTTACAGTGATTAAAACTGTAAGCTGTTATAACAAAAAAAATAGATCAGTTAATTATCAAGCAAACAAGTCACTTTAGTTGGACTTTCAACTAAAATCAAACCTATAATAAAATATAATGTGAATTAGTCAAAATCAAATGATTTTAACTAATTACGCAAACGAACAAAAGAGTCGATTACTCAGGT
Source organism: Epiperipatus broadwayi (assembly GCA_028023455.1). Classification (NCBI taxonomy): domain Eukaryota; kingdom Metazoa; phylum Onychophora; class Udeonychophora; order Euonychophora; family Peripatidae; genus Epiperipatus; species Epiperipatus broadwayi. Next base: position 156,946 of record JAQFVV010012509.1, on the reverse strand, counting down.
CAAAGATCCTTTCAGTAGAATCATTTCCCTATGACTTATGTATTAGATAGGCAAAAGAAAAACAAAACAATGTCGGGTTAATAAATATATGAATGCACAGGAGAGAAGAAACGTAAGTAAGAAAATACGAGCCAGATTATGGACACTCGTATGCCTATTCCAATGAAGAATAAAAAGGGAAATTGATACGTCCACCTGTCGTGTCCATATACCGATAGGAGATAGGATTTACGGAGAGCCAACATGCTCGCCTCTATGAATATCACGCTAGCTAACCTACTCCATCTCAAACCATGCTATCCGATTTACAGATGTATGCAAAAACGGAAGCTAACTCCGAAACACCAAATGAATGACTGTTTTAGGTCTGTCTATGATACTCCAAGCATTCTTTATTAACCCGAGATATTATAATTATTAAATAGGAACGAATTATAATTAAATAGCCTTAAAATGATCTAATACTGCATAGAGACCAACCTGCGTAACCAACTATTTTATATAAATATTTAACCTAAAAAAAAAACATACATATAGAAATAAGGGAATTTAATTTTCAAAAAAACCAGTGGCGCTGTTACTAGGTCAAAAATCTTTAGCATATTTTATTCTGTTTTGAATTACAGAAATATAAAATAATAGAATCCCATTCTGGGAAATCTATAATAAATTTATTTAAAATTACAGTAGATTTGTTTAGATATTTATATATTCGACATAACCTCACTCGCGAAAATAGATCAACTTACTTTACTTTTAAAATCAAATCGTTCTTTGTTAAAATTCCCTTTCCCTAATAAAACATAATTTTCTCTCTTAGCAAACTACGCTCTTTGGACCCCCGTCAGTGAAGTTTGTCAAAATAAAAAAAAAGTCAAAGCATGAAATCTCATACTTTAATTAATAAACAAAACAAATATTTTCATATTCAACAATTAAAAATATTAAAAATTGTTGTGAGCTTGAGTTATTAAAAAGAAAAACATTATAAATAATTTAAAAGAAAAGGTTAAAGAGACAATAAAAAAAATTCTTAATAACATTAACTTTTGACATTTTTTTTTTTAAGCTTTATGAAAGTACATATATTCTAATGATAATTTTTAAAATCTTGATGACAGGATTTAAGCTCTTCAGCATTTTACTTGGAGTTCTCCGGTATGAGTGCACGGGCGAACGTTGACGGCTGGTGGCATTTGAAGGCAGGTTCTGGCAGCAGCATAACGGAAGATTTCAGGTCTCAGGAAGGAAAGGGCAGTGATTTACCCTTTTTACTCCTCGATCATCGTGGCATGAAGTCTTCTACAACTTTCTTTCTGTCTGTTCTCTGTCTAGTTCTGATCACTCTGCTCTCTTTTTCTAAAAGGGCCACTTTATCACTTCCTACTCATATTCGATTGCTGCTGCCTCAGGTCATTTTCAATTTTAAAAACAATCGAAATCATTCTTTTATTCTAATTTTAGAAAGTTTGTACCTCGATAAGGATCCATATATTTCAATATCATTTTATGTTAGTTTTTAATTTAGATAACAATGTAGAATCTCTACTAATTAATGAATAGAGATTCCACAGTGAATGGATTTTGGTAATTTATCATGCTTTTAATTTAAACATTTATTTAAAACTTCTTATCGAGGTACAAATCTTTTCAAAAAGGCCATCTTGGGTTCTCATACTGAAAAAATAAAACATTTTAAACATATATATGTAAACTTATATATAAAAAAAATCAAAGTTAATTATTTGAATCTTTTTTTTTTTTTAATAATAAAAATAGAATAACAGTGTGTTAGGACAATTATATATATATGATCCAAAATAAATTTTAGGATTTATCCAGGATCGTTAAAAAAAATGTTTAAAATATGTTTTTCTTAGAATAATAATAAAAGCAAATGTTAGTAAAATAAATAATTAGGTGGGTCACACTGTGAAACGGCAAATCTGAATCAGATTTACCATTTCAATATATAGTCTACACAGACTATAAATCTGAGTGAAGGAAAAATGACTAAAGAAAGAATGTAATAATAAAAATTTTTATGACCTTTTATACATAAACTGACCGTTCTTGTTTGTAATTTTTTTTTTTTAGTTTTAATTAATTGCAGAGCATAAACTACATAATCTGATTTTATAAACAACTTAATCCAATTAGGTTTTGTTAGATAACAATATTGTACAATTTTTTTATAATTAAAACAAAATTAATGTTTTCCTGAAGGTTTGTGATGATGGTTGTATTTTTATATTGGACTATTTCCGCCATCTAATATGTATATTGAATGTCTTTAAAAAAAAAATTAACTTCATTTTAAATATTCCAAATACATTCAATTGTTAGTTATTACTAACACATCAAACAGGGTAGTTAGTATATGCACAACATTTTGAGAGGCATTATTCTTCCCTCTTCTTCAGGCGTTTCTGGCATTACCAGTGGCAGTACTGGCATGAAATTCGAACCTGGGCCCTTAGATTCTTGAGTATTGAATTTTAAGGTAATGCTCTAACCAACTTAGCCATCCTGCCAACTTAATTAAATCTCTTTTTTTGTTGTTCAAAATTATATTTTAAACTCAGAACTCTGAGAAAACATAAGGAATTATTGTTTTTATTACTTAAAAGAAAAATATTTTATCTTGTTTTTCTTTCTTTTATTTTTAAATTAAAAAAATTTCTAAATAAAAAAGAAATACAATTTGTCTTAATTATTATTTTTTAAAAACTAAAAAATAATTCTTTTTAAACTTAACTCATTTAATTTTTTTTTTTTTTTAAATTTTAAATCGGCCTTAAATTAAACAAACAATAATTTTCTATTATTTTTTTTTGTTATTAATAATTACTATATTAAAGTAACTCCATTGAATCACTTTCTTTTTTTTAATTCATCATGCAGCTAGCATTTTAGTAATGACTATACTATATGGTTAGAAGCTATAGTTAAAATGGGTTACAAATAAAAATAGAGGTATAATTAATTATTTAATGAGGAAATCAGATTATTTTCAGATTTTATGGGGAAAAACATCAACAATTTTAGATATATGGAAGACATAGATAAAAATATATATGGCCTCAATATTCTCATTATGAAGCTTAAAATTAAAATGTGGGGTTATAAGCCAATATGAAAAAAGCAAAGGTTATGAATACAAAATTAATTAGATACTTCAAAATTATGATAATTAGTAATGGTTAGTAGTTTTTGTCTTCTTAGATCATTAATCAACAAAAAAGTATTCCAAAAAGGTTATTTACAAATTAATACCAGACAGAGCTGAAATATCATTAAAAATAAAGATTGGAATTATTGCTTGAAAATAACTAGTATGAAATTGTGCTATTTTGATAATATCATGACATGATCCAATTAATTAGAACAAGACATACTAGTGAAATAAAAAGTGATGTCCAGTAATGTGGTGAATGAACACCATTTATAGTAATGAATGTTTATATTCATGGGTCAGAACAGATAAATAATAAATTATGTTTGGAAAAAGAATAATTGTAAGGTCATACATGTTGATAGTGAACTAACAGTTATAAAAGCAATTGACATAAATATATAAATTTAATTTCTGATGATGTTATACATGAGCTCTCTATTCTATTAATCTATTTCATCATCATCATCAGCTTCTAAAGACAATGCCTTGTCATTGCAGCTGTATTGTTCTATCTTCAGTAGTTCATTTTGCGCTTGCATATAAAAAAACATACAATTTCACTAGTAACATTTTTAATATAGTATATTCTTGGTATGCCTCTCAATCTTCTTTCTAAAATTTTGCCTTCCAAAATATTTTGGAAAACCTTTTATGTCTTAAAATATGACCCCAAAACTTCAATTTTATCTCAATCAATAGTTCTGAAGAAGAGTGGAGAATAATACTACTCAAAATGTTGTGTAAATTACTAACATGTATTGTCTATTTGTGTGATATTACTAACAAGTTGTTTGTATTTGGAAAGTTTAGATAAAGTTTAAAATTTTCTATACATTCAACATTCACTCCTAAATGATGGAAATAGTCCAATATATCACATCTTTTAAAATCTGTATGCAATTTTTTTTCTATGTCTCACATTAATTTAAATAAGAAGACAAATATTTAGTGATAATTCAAAGTCGTAACTTTTTCCCATTCTATCAATTAATTGCTTTCTAAATTCATCCCAGCTATGAACTTTGAATTCATTTTTATCATCAATAGGAATTTCAATTTAATTATTAGAAATTAGTTTAATCTCAGTATAGTTCATAACTGTATTTTAATTCATCCCTTAATATTATAATATTTTAATAACTGTGCAATTGAAATATAGCAAGTTAAAGTTAATATGTGGGTGTGCATGCCATTGTTAATGTCAATTTGTATTTAAAAATATGAAAAAAAAAATTTGTAAGAAATGTAATCAATTTAACAGTAGCATTTTTATCTAATTAAAACAATTTTATTTGGTAGCTTTGACAATGGAAAAATTAAATAAAAGAAAAAAACATGACCAGGCAGCATTTGCAAAACAATATTATTTTATATTAAAATTAATGGGTTAAAAATGTATCAGTTAGTTCATTTTAAACACTTTTATGTAAGTTAGAAACTCTGCTTGTTTAGGAAAAAGTTAATAATCAAAAATTAATATATTTCTATCAAATAGATTTTTTTCAAATTTTGTATATGTGTTAGAAATCAATGGCAATGCAATAGGATAATGAAATATTTCAGTGTGTGCTCTCATTTGTTTATATAGATGTCAGAGTGAGTTTCAAAGACATAGATATCATTTATTAAGTTTTCAGTAATGAGTGCAAGAGAGGTTGCAGATATATATATTTTAAAAAAGATTAGATTAAAAGTGTTTAAACTATAAAAAAAAATCTTGACTTGTTTTTATTGTAAAAGTTCTCTTTTTAAAAAAAGAGTATATGAAATTTTATTTTATTTTGATTGTAAAAGATGATTTTTTTAAAAAAAAAGTGCTATTTTCATAAAACAATATTATAAACTAAAATAAAGAGCGTGCTAAAACTCTAACAAACTTTATCATAAAAGCCACAAGAGAAAGCATTTAAAATCTCAATCTAGAAATTATCCCCATTCTCAAATCGGTTTAAAGTGATTGGCTATCCTCAATGAGGTTTTAGGATATTTCAGACACTAGATCTAAAATATCAACTCAAAACGAGTACTTAACACATATGTTTTCAAATCCAGCTATCTAACTTAAATAGCTATACAGGGCTGGAAAATATTCAATCATACCATATATTAATTGTTTTAGCAATATAACATCACTTATGACCTAACAACAAAAAAATCAAGTCATACATTGTGTAACTTAACTTGATAAGCTTGTAATTATATTATAAATACTATGTAATGTGTGTGATTTTCCTTTCAAATATGATAAAAAAAATGATAATATTAAAAAGATTGCAATATATTTATAATCTCTATTTTAAATTATGGATTGCAATAATTACAAAAAATATCCAAATATTACAAAATTTATCGATAATATTAAAAAGATTGCAATATATTTATAATCTCTATTTTAAATTATGGATTGCAATAATTACAAAAAATATCCAAATATTACAAAATTTATCGATAATAAATGGTTTTATTTATTGTGCAAAAGATAGAAACTTAAAAATAAAATGCTTTTACTTATTATGGACTAATAAGCCAAAAAATAATTATTTATTCAACCACAATTAGTATTTTTATGTTTAATTTGAAATAGAAGTGTGTGGTGCCTAGAAATTAATTAATAAAATTCCAACTTTTTATGAAAAGAGATTGAATTAATTAATTTGTGGGTATTTCATGCTTTTATTTCATGTTAAACATAATAATCCCAATTGTGATTGAAGAAATAATTATTTTTTGGTTTTGTAATCTGCAGTTAAAGAAAGTGTTCATTACAAAATATTATACATATTATGTTTGTTTAATAGAAGTTAAGTGTATTTAATATTTAATTTAAATAAGTCAGTCTATTTTTATGAATTGAAACAAAGAAAATCGGGAGGGGGGCAGCGTTGCCAGTGACAAGTTATATTTTTAATAATGGAGAAATATAATTTTCTTTGCAGCTATTATTTCAAAGTTTCAATATTGATATTATATGCATTTTCATTCAACATATAGAGAGAAAAATTCAATGTAATATAATTTTCAGTGTGAAATAGGTAACAAAAGATTTACTTAAAAGGGGATACTTTTAAATAAAATTAAAATAAACACTAGATTATGCCAGGTAATAAAACTTTTATTAGTGGTTCTGTTCAATTCAAATAACTATTTTATTTACAATGGCATCAGTTTCCACTTAAAAAGATTTTTATAAAATAAATTGTTACTTAGAAATTTTTTGATTTATATTTGATCTTTAAATTGAAAGGCTATTTGAATGAATTAATTATGATTAAATTTGAAAGAAAAATATTTATTCACATGTTTAATTACATAATATTGTGTGTGTTTAATTTTTTTTATTATTAAAATAAATTAAAATTTATTAGATACAATTGAACATGTTTATCTATATATAGCTATATTCTTTTTACACTGTTGCAAAGCATTCACTCTGTAGAACTTGCTGTGGTCTGAGACTGGGGGCCATTGCCCTCCATCACTGTTCCGGGAGGGTGATCTTAGCCCAGGTTTTATGGAAAAGCCAATCTGGAGCCAGCAATCTATCTCTGTTCCTAAGCCGCTTGAGTAATTTGATATAGATTTTTTGCTGAGATTTTAAATGGTTTCTTATCTTCTATGATGGATCACATTGAATTGAAAAAAAAAATTATATTAAGTATTAATTTGTGAATTTAATGATTAATTTATATATACAAAAAATGGTATTGTAATGGAAATTTAAATGGAATCGTGCAGTTTAGAAAATGGTTTAATATGAATGTGATAGATGTGTGAATATGACATGAAATGAATATGACATGAAATGGTTGGATAATTGCCCAATGTTAAAAATAAGATAAGTATTAAATAAAATGGTTGAATGAGTATGTTATAATAAATATGAATATAATGTTATAATGGGTGAATGAATAATTAATGGTGCCCTAAATGGTTAGGTCTGTGGTCGAGTGACATATTCTAGAGATCAAAATTATGGATTGTGGCTTAATTCTATCACTTCTGGTAACTGAATATTACATGAACCCCAAGTTACAAACCATTCAATATGTATATTACAAAAAATGAATATGTAATGATGAATCAGAGAACAAATAGTATTCAAATCAGCAAAAAATGTTTTTTTTTTTTTAAAATAACCAATAATATGATGCAAAAATATACTAGTGCTAGTAATTTAATAAATATTTAAACTCTAACTTAATATTTCTTTTTATATTAGTATTAATATGGTAAACTATCAATATATATACATATATATTCTTATGATTTGAGAAAGAAGTTCTGAGGAAAGTGTTAGCTATTTAGATATTACATGGAAGCTCCCAGAAATATCCATGAGAATATTAGTATATATATTATAATGGTCAACGGTGCCTCCCAAACCTATCTGCCATGCCAGAGCACCACTAGGCTATTTGAACCTATAAAATTTATAAAGCCGGCAGATACATATGAGTGAAGTTCAACTTTTATTGAACAAAAAGCCCTAGTTACTAGTTCAGGGAAAAGCTGAGCTTAAAATATCACTATTTAAAATTTCTAATTCTTGATTTTAAACTGTTATTAATCAAAATATATGTAAATAAATTACTGCCAAAATTAATTAAACTAAACATTATAATGCACACACACATTAAAAGGAAAATTTCTGAAAATTAAATTAACTAGTGAATATATATGATTTAAATTATATGCACAGATGGAAGCATTTAATAGATTTAATACAATTTTAATATTTTACTAAGCATAAACATGCTAAACGCATATAACTAACTCAATCCCTTTTAACTGTAGGCTAAAATTTCATGTTTAAACCAATGCTAGCTTATTGATGCACCTATGTGACCAATGCAAAATGAGATTGTTAGCTTAACACAATCATGTTGACAGGAATTTACATGTGTAGCATGATATCATTGGAAAAATAAAGAATCATGATGGCAAAGAATGAGCATCTTCTCCATGATCATTAATAAATTTCACCAACTGACAGGAATGATCCACTGCCTAATTGGAGATACAAAAAATAAGAAATTTAAATATATATATATGAGATGCTGAAGAGCAACAAATGCACATTAAAGTCTTAACATATAGATATTTCTAATTGCTAAGCATAACAGTGGATATTGAGTAAAATATAAAACAATGTATGGCACATCATTCTGAAATGAATGTGAAAACTAAGGCATATATAGCATGGCCAAAGGCAACTAATTCTTGGTAAAGAGTTCACATGGCTCATGCAGATTCTACTAATGCTGAAATAATTTGTTATACTCATAAGTGTATATTCTAAATGGGCAGAGCATCACATTGTAAATAATACAAGTGCTGTAGAAACAGTATAAAAAACTGAATGAAATGTTTTCATACCACAGATTGCTGTAAGTAATTGTTTCAGATAATGTTTCAGGATTTAATGCACAAAAAAATTGAAGACTTCTTTATGAAGGAAGTTCATCAAACACATTTGTGCAACATTGTACCATTCAGGGTCAAATAGTTTGTCTGAAAACACAGTTCACAAATAAAAAATCAACTTAAGAACTAATAATGTGAATATTTAGGAATCCTTAGATGCTGTAATGTTACATAAACATTCCTTGCCATTAACAGTCATAGAAGAATCTCTTGTGGAAGTGTTTATGGACAGAAAATTATAAATTAAATTGGTAATGTTAATTCCAAAAGTTGACAAACAATTCAAATATAGTGAGAATGTAGACAAATACATAGTAAATGAAAAAGTTTGAGTATGAGACATGCTTAAAAAATGGTTAGAAGGGATAATTATGAAAAAATTAACCAAACAAATAGTGAAAGGGTGAATAAATAATGAGACAGAGTAATAGAGTCATTTAACTCATGTTAACTGATGGCAAATAAAGGAAATAAAATGTCTTAAAATAAAAATAACCATTAAGGATCAAACAAATAATATTTATGAAAAATAATAAATCATCAAATACAAGTTATTTGCGGATAAAGTAATTACTCCAAATGAAAATCAGACTGAAACAGAATGTATAGAATGTGATGAAGTGGAGGAAATTTAACATGAAGTAGCCATGGAACAATAAGAAATTCAACCTTAGAAGTAGCATAGATCACCAAGATCCCAAAGACAAAGATGAAGAAAATTGCAAGAGTATGTATAGCATAGGTAGTGACCTGTTTTTGGATTAAGGGGAGCGATGAAATATATGTAGAACTGAACAAATTTAAAGCCAAAGAAAGAGTAAATATTTGAGGGGAGTAAAGAAAATATATATTAAATTAATTATTCTTAGTTTTAAAATGCTTTGTTAAAATGTATTACAAGAATGAGAGATCTATTGCTATCAAATGTAATTAATGCAAACTATATATATATATATATATTAATTTATGAAAGTCAGATTTAAATTAATTAAATTGATAATCTGCTTACAATGTCTGTAACCACCCCACTGTCTGAAATACTCAAGAAGAACAAAATAATTGAAAGATATATAAACTGTAGTAGAACAGGAAATACCGTGTTTATATTCAAGGCATTTTGGTTACAGATGATGTAAAGCAATAGAAAAGAAATTAGCAGAGGACATCTACTATTCCACCATCTTAGTTCCTGAAGTTGATTAGGGAATTGAACAGATTGCCTCATTATAATTTCTATAAGTTCTCAAGGCCACATAGACTAAAGGAAAATATTTTAAAGTTAATAGAAAATTATATACTATTATATAAATATATTAGAAATTAGTCTGTAATTCTAGCATATAGTCAAGTACAGAAAATTAATTGCTGAACTCTACAATAAGATTAAAATGTAGTACATAGATTGTAAATATTAAAGTATTAAATTAATAAAATTATAAGACATAGGGAGTCATTAATTTACTGTGACTTCCAATTACATTATGTATGTTGTTTTTTAATTGTATTTTATATTTAGACTTTTCTTAATAGGGAATCGCTAAGGCATAGAAATCTATATTTTTTTAATTCGTTTGATTTTTATTATTTCATTAAAATAAAAATAATTGAATGGTTTATTGATTGGCCGTTCATGAGAAGTTTGAGTACAGGAAATGACAGAGCTGGCTGCAATTCATCGACTTTGAAAATCCAGAAACTGCCACTGTACCATTGAACCAAACTCTGCAGGATATTACTTCATTAATGGTTTATATATTGACGTTTTTTGTAAATGTGAAATACAGCTTCATTTAAGATTAGTCTTATCATGTTTAAACAAATATTTTAAAAGACTGTTCCTGGCTCTTTAAAATTTTATATAATTATTTTTAATTTTGCTTTTTTTTTTTTTTAAATTACCACTGTATCATTGACATCCATTTTGTAGTAGCAGTGTAAGCCTTAGTAACCAATGAATGCAGGGGGCTTGTGTATAAAATCTCCATATAGTGCCTATTCATCCAGTATTCCCAGACTAGTTTCTTGCTTGTGGCTTTCTGAGAGCACTGCACTTAGATCTGAGGATCTTATGCAACCATCCACCAGCCACCTTTCATCTATTAATTAACCATAAAGCTAGGAGCTCAAAATGAAAACATATTATTGTGTTCACTCAAAGCTCATTCACTTGTATAATTACATAGATCTGAATTTTGGTATCTTTGGTTTATTAAAACCACAGTCGTCATCATTCCATAGGTAGAAATGGTATAAAACCACCAAAACATCACATGACCATTTTCTATGCTTACACAAGCAGTTATTAGAAGTAACAAACTCTCCATACAGCAGTGCCACCCAATGCAATCCTTAGTAATCAATGGATGCAAGAAGGCTTGTGCATAAAATCCCCACCTAGTGCCTACTTGTCCAATATCCCCATATTAGTTCCTAGCTTATGGCTTTCATCAGTGAGGAGCTTTGGAGCTGAGAGCACTGCACTTATAAGGTTGCTAGAGGATTGCATTAGATTCTAAGATCTAGGTGCATTGCTCTTAGATCCAAAGCTCTTCATTGATGAAAGCTACAACTTAGAAACTAGTATGGGGATATTGGATGAGTAGGCACTAAGTGGTGATTTTATGCACAAGCCTTCCTGCATCCATTGATTACTAAGGCTTGAAGTGGATGGCACTCTGTATGTAGAATTTGCTACTGCTAATAACAGCTTGTGTAAGCATAGGAAAGGATAATCATGTGGTATTTTGGTGGTTTTATAGACACCCATTTTGTAACAAATCTTTTTTGGTTCTTGAAAATGTAAATAATGTCTATCCTTTTTAAATTTGCTTTGATTTTTCTAATTTTTTTAACTAAATCAAAGTTTTTTCATATTCTTCTTGAATTATTTTTTCTTTATATCAATCACTCATCTACTTCATTATTTATTCCAAATTGATTTCTGAAATTAGTCCTAAAAGCAGTAGGTATGTATTCTATATGAATATTTATAAAGACTTTGTCTAATCCTAATACTGAAATTTTCTCAAATGAAAATTGCTTATGGAATATAAACAATGTGAAAGAACATGGTTTGTCAAGTTCTGATGCAAAAAACTTCTTTATAAGAAATAACCATATGGTTATCTATTATTAAAGAAAATTTATATTAATAAAACCATTGACCGCAAACATGGATCCACACTTTTAAAAACTCTAGCTACATTTCACATTCAATGTACAAATACATTTCTGTGTTTTGATTTCTTAGTAATTTTACATTATATATATATTTTAAAAAAGATGAACTTTACTGGTATATATATATATAGTTATATTTCTATTAAGCGCCATCGTTTATTTCTCTTACATACATTTGTTTTTTAAAAAAATTAAATAATTAAAATATTTTCTTTAGTAATAATTTTTCACATTTAAAAACTGCCACCACATCTTGATCATTGTTTTGTTTATTAAACAACTTTACTATAGCTTCGTTTTTTTAATTAAAATGTTATTTAAATGAAATAAACAAAAAAATATTTACACAGTTTTTAAATTAATGCGAAACTTATTTTGAATACTATTTAATATTATTAATAGCTTTTTTTTTTATTATTGTAATGCATGCTGGGAAAGTTTGTCTGTATTGTATTTTTTAAATAAAGCAGGTAATTTTTTTTATCTTTGTTGCATTAAATCCTTTAAAATATTGATTTTGTCTTATTTTCTGTTTGTCACGCAGCTATTTACTTATTCGGGAATAATTGGGAAAAACGTGAGCATAGTAAGTAACTTATTAAAAAATTGATTACTTTTAAGATTGAAATAACTTTCTGTTTATTTTATTTGGCGGCAAAACTACAATTGTTCAATGACAATTGTATTAATATGTTTTCTTCTTTTTTTCTATTGTTTAAAAATAAAGAAAGCGTGTGAAATTTTACAATGGTATTTTCATTTAATTATGTAATTCTTTAATAAGTTATGGTAAATCAAAACCATACAGTGTCATATGTTGTGAATGTTAAAAAAACCTCAATCAGTAAAATTGGTCTATCATGCTATGCTTCCTTATCAAAGTTAGGCCTGTCAATTTTGGTGCCTGACCCAAGCCTTTAAATCTGTATCTTTAAAAATTATTCAGAATGATCTTGTGGGGCCGAGTTAAGTCATCAGCCTATCATGCCCTTGCTTTCAAACCCAGGTTAGATAAAACTTTTTGAAGAGATAATTTTCTCCCAAGTAACAAGACCAAAGACAATCTAGCTAACCATTCATTATTTTTTTTTAAATATTAAGAAGCAAAATGAGAATAGAGAAACATTCAAACTCGTACCACCTGGTAATTGGTAAGCCGATGATTATTTTCTCTTCATTGTTCTTCTAAGAGAGATTATTGGAAAGTTCTTTGACTTCTAGTGGATTAGTTATTATAAAAGACCATTTTAACTATTTATTTAAAATAATCTATTGAACCAAGCAATGGATGTAATAGGAAAACATATTGAATAAAAAAAGCACAAAAATAAAATTAAAAAATTGCAGAAAAATGTATCAGAGTAAATTAAAATACAAAAAAAAAGAAATCAGAATAAAGTAGCTTTTTTATAATTTATTGTTTTAAATATATACTTTTCTATAGAAATTTTTGCTAGATCACTTAAATAATTTTGGGATGTTATTGTTCATAAATAATTTTATAAAATTTTCACCTTAAAAAAACTGCTTTCGGCAGTTAATGTAAGTAAGACTTCTTTGGACCAGAATATTATTTGGAAATATGCATTTAAAAACATTTTTTCATATACTAATCAACTTTAAATTAAATCATTTACATTCTTTGGAACCAGTTTACAATTTTGTTCATAATTTTGGAAATAAATAAATAAAATAATTCCCATATATTATCAAAACAAATTTTTCCTGTTCAAATAAGTGCAAGCATTGATGTTGATTCGTCCCCATTCCAAATCTGGATTTCATTTTCAAGTTTAATTAATTTTTTAAAAATATATTTGTAGTATGAGATTGTTTATGAATTTATTTGTTTAATATATTTTTTTATAACTTTATAAATACTTTTGTCATCTTCAAACCTATAAACTAAACAAAAAATATTTAATTATATTAAGTAACATTTTTCTGCTAAAAACTTGTATTTACTTTGTTTGGATCAATATATATGTAAATAATAACTAAAAATCCAATGTTTTGGTTGAATGTGTATGTATAGTCTTTATCAAAAGTAATAATGTCAATTTGAAAAACATATATATAATATAGTCATAAGTGAGAATATGAAAATTATTCCACACTTTGTGCAGTCAAATGTAGTGCTTTAAAAATTAGAAAGTTAAACAACTCATATGTACACGATATATGGTGAAAAATATAAAATGAACATACATCTATAAGTTATATCTGAGAATGTATAAGAGGAGTTGATGGTCTTTCCATGTTCAGTCCATCTTTGATTTCTAGCCTCACTTCTTCACAGCACACTTCCTTATTTTATTCATCCATCTCACTTGGAATCCAGTTTAAGATTTCAATTGTTCATCTATTATCTCTTCTAGCAATTACTCTCATCTTTTAATTCTTTCAATGATATCAGTAACACCTGTTTGTTCTCCTACCCAGGTATTTTGTTTTTGATTTCTTCTTCTTACTTCTAACATACATCTTGTAGTGAATTGATAATAGTTGAAAATAATGATGATAAGATGAATTACTTTATGAATTAATTGTTGTGTGTGTCCACATTTTATTTCAAATTTGCATGCAATTTTTAAGTGTATGAACAAAATAAAATAATGAAGTTTAGTAATTACCTAATGATAATAACACTAGATGGGCACTATTCACATAATTTTAAAATAAAATCCCATGGAATCCATACACACACATATATATATATATGATTCCCAAATGTATAGCTTAGTATAGTGTAAGATACTTTAATACATAGATACAACATATAAATGCATAAAGATGTGTATTTATATACAAATAAAATGTCTGTTAATTAAAAAACTATTGTAATAACAAAACTAATAAATACAATGGTAATAACTATTATATATAGTCTTTCAATCTGCAGAAGTACTTTCGGTTAATTCCTTAACCCTCCCCAACTGCTGTTTTTGTTAGCAGAAATACCAATACTATAATTTGCTTGTAGAGGAGTTAAATAATTTGTATGACTTGAAATGGACTATTAAAAAGAAACCGGATAAAAGTATTAAGTATTTGGATTTCAATATTTCAATATGTTTATAAATTAATAATCACACCATTGCAAAAAAGGGGATATATAAATTGTAAATCAAAAGTATCAATTGTGCATAAGATGGTAAGTTTTAGATCTTTTTTTGTTTTGTAATAAAAAATCATGTCATTATCAATGTGATAAATTAAAAGATATTTAGACATTTGTCAAGGAATTACTTGAAATTGGTTATAAGATTGAACAGATTAACAATACTTTATCTCAATTTAAAAAGATTTATAATGATTTAAAGGAGTTAAAGATTGATAGTAAAAAATGAATATCTATTTCGTATATTTCAAATGCTCAAGTGAAATTTTTTAAGGATATATATAAGGATATGTTTAATGTTTCTTTTTGTGTTACAAATAATGCTAATAAGTTAGAGAGTAACTCTTAAAATGCCATATCTATTAAGCAGAAAAGTAATGTATATAAACATTTTTGGGGATGTATGTTATCATATATAGATGAATCGGTGTAGTATTGAAAAAAGATTAAATGATCATAAATTGTTATATAAGCATGTGAAAAGTAAAATTAATAATGGTTTAATGACTGCTTCAGTTTTGGGATCATGAAAGGACACAAATATAGATTTAAGTTTGATATTGAAAATGTGATATTGAAAGTGTTAAGATTCTTCATGAAGAGAGAAACCATAATAAAAGAAAAATTAAGGAAGCAATTTTAATAAATAGAAATAAAATGAATATAATTAATAGACAAACTGCTAACATTAAAATTCAGGATTCATGGGATTTGAGTTAATGAAGTTTGCTTCCATTTTGTTTTTTGAATTTAGCAGCAGTTGAGGAGAGTTAGGGAATTAACCGAAAGTACTTCTGCAGATTGAAAGACTATATATAATAGTTAATTATTGTTATATTTATTAGTTGTGTATATATATAATGAAATTATAGACAGATAACTTACTTAATGTAGAAAATCAATAGTAATAATATTAAAATTGATAAATAAATGAATGATTAGATTATAATATAAACAATTTGTGATATTATTAGGCAAAACTAATTTAAATAAGTATACCTCATTTTAATAATTCCATATAATATATATAAAACTAAAAAGAAAAGAATTAAAAAAAGCAAGTGCACTAAAAAGTAAAAAAACAATTTTTTTTAGCATTCATAATAAAGTGTAGGGTGCTTGGGTTTATAAATATTCTTAGTTATATTTTGCATAAATAAAAATTAGATATATATTTTTTCATATATATTTTAGTAAAATGATGAAGAATATTAATTTTAAAATGTTAAATTGCAATTTTTGTTTAATAAAAAATACAGTAGAAACTGGAACTAAGATTATTTCTAAATATGAGTATCTTAAGCTATTATTTGCAAAAATTGAAGAAAAAATATTTTTTTTAGTGTATTTGTGTGATAAAAGCATTTCTTTAATATATACATTTTATTTAATAAATGACTTGTGCTTTATTATAATTCACATTAATTTCCTGTATTTTTAATATGATAATATATTATAGCACTCTTTTTTATTCTTTAAACACAATATCATTAGTGAATGATTTTAATTAGATTTCTAATTAAAATTCTCTAATTACATTTGTTTTTTAGCCATATTAAAATGTATGCTTTTAATTATTGACTTACTGGAACTGTGAATCAATATATTGCCTCATTATCAATATTTTGATGTTAACAAATATTTAAACTATTAACATGATTTTTTTTATATTTATATGTCTATTTATAATTAGTCCAAAATCTTTTTTATTGCAATGCTTGCAGTTGTAAAGATTTATTTTCTCTAAGCTACATTTAAACCATTCTCTCTAAGCCACATTTAAGTTAACTAAATCACTTTAAAGCTGCATTCATGAACATTATTCCTTGCATCAGCTTATGAATTTCAGTATATTGAGAGCATTTGAAGAATAATTTATTTCATAACTAAGATCTAAAAAAGAATAATAATTCCTAGAATTTTTTGATTTATATTTCTATTAACATATATAATTTAAATTAAAATTATTTAGCAAAATTTTAAATTATTAAAATGCCCTATATTGATTTTAAGCTTATTTAGGTGCTTTTCTGTTATTATTTTATTAAAAATATCATTTACTAAAAATATTTTGTCTCATTTTTGCATCTTTCTTACTTCAGTACCTAAGACAATTGTTTCCTTACTTCACTTATTGGCCAGGCTCTGCATGTCATGGAACAACTAATTGCTCAGTAAAAATATAAAAGTGATTGATTAAAAAAAAATTAACCAATATTTTCAAGATAACTTTTCTACTAAAATTTGAAATGATAATTTAAACCAGTGGTCTTCAACCACTGGGCCACAGAAGTTGTCTGTCGGTCCACAGCTAGACTGGAAGAAAGTTTATAATAACAAAATAATAAGATTTTAAACTTTTAATTAATATGAACAATTTTTATTTATTTTTTCATCACATTTATTAAAAAAAAAGAAACAGAACAAAAATACCACAAAATCTAATCAATCATACATAAATTAATTTGTTTTTCTATTTATCACAGATGTTTATGGGAGGAGGGGGGGTAGAAAGTTTTTTATTATACAAACTCCAGTTGTCTTTTGATAGCCAATCACGGCTGCTTGTCAGCCTTGTTAAAACAATAAAATGTAACGTGACTTTTTTTGATCTCTTAAATTTTTTCTACTCTCGCTTTTAATATTTCATTTTTAGTATTTTTTTTGGCTATAAGGCTTTTTTTTTTTTTTTTGGCATTAACTTTTTATTTTGGAAATCAATTTTTATACCTTTTTTTAAAAATAAAAACCAAAAAATAAGTTCTGTTTCTAACTTTTGCAAAGTATTTCTCAATACACATCCACCACCCCAAAATATAGTAAGATCAAAATTTTTAACTTTTTCAAGTTTCGTTTTCTTTTTTTTTTGTTTAAAAATACGCCCACTTTTTTTTGGCCTATAAGGCAATAATTTTTTTGGCTTTATTTGTATACCGTTAAAATACTAAAACTTTTATTTTTAAAACCAATTTCTGTTACCTTTTTTTAAAAATAAAAACAAACAAAAAATAACTTTGGTGTTTATCTTTTGTCTCAGTGTTGACAATGTATTTCTCAAACCCCCCCCACCCCCCAAATAAAAATTTATCTGTAAACTTCTGCTGGTCCACAAAATCTTATCCTTACTTTTACCGTCCGCAGGTGTGAAAAGGTTGAAGACCACTGATTTAAACTGACTGAGTTCTCTTTATCATTAAAACTTTTCAAGTTGCTTCTTAATTATCTAAAATACATAGCAATTATAATTTGACAATTTTTTTAAATGCTAATATAAAAATTTTTAAAGAGGAGATTTATATATTTAATGTATATATATATCATAAAATTCAAGCATCCATATATAAATATGTTTTACAAAATATCCAATAATTAAAATAAAAATATTACCATTTCTCTTTAGCTTAATGCATTTTTGGTGCTGAGCACCATATTGAGATAACAGCTTTTCTATATCAATCCATAATTTATTTTATAAATGTGGTGGTTGGCAAAGCATAAGTCAAATTTAGCTTTTTTCATTTTTTTATATAGGGTGAGACTGTAAATGCACACATATATTGATGACCCACATTTATAATTAATTTTAGTTAATTATACTTTAGTTTTAAAAAAGATAAAGAAATTCCTTTATTGTAAGTCATCATCATCATCATCATCAACCATTATCAATCCACTGCAGGATGAAGGTCTCTCCAAGTTTAATCCATCTTCTCCGATCTTTAGCTTCTCTTCTCCACATCACCCCTGCACATTTTCTTATTTCATCCATCCATCTCACATGTGGTCTCTTTCTGGGTCTTTTACAATCTCTTGGAATCCAGTTTAAAATTTCAATTGTCCATCTATTATCATTTCTTCTAGCAATATGTCCAGCCCAACTCCATTTCAATCTTTTAATTTTTTCAATAAGGTCAGTAACACCTGTTTGTTGTCTTACCCATACATTGCGTTTTCGATCTCTTCTTGTTACTCCCAACATACATCTCTCCATACTCCTTTGAGTGGTCTGAAGTCTCTGTATTGCTCTTCTATTAAGTGTCCAAGTCTCAGATCCATAAGTAAGAACTGGTAAAACACATTTGTTAAAAACCATTCTTTTCAAACACATAGGCATATTTCCTTTTAGTATCAAGTTATTTCTACCAAAAGCACTCCAACCAAGTTTAATTCTATGATTAATTTCCTCCATTATGTTTCCATCTGTATTAATAATCTGACCTAGGTATTTGTAACTGTTAACTTCTTCTAATTCTTCATAATCAATCTTTATTTTCATATTTTGAGCAAATCGATTAAACATTACTTTAGTCTTTTTAACATTTATCTTTAGTCCTACTTTTCTACTTTCATCTGCTAACTCCTGCAACATTTCCTGCAGCTCTGAAGCATTATTTGCAAAAACAACTACATCATCTGCAAAATCTAAATGACTTAAATACTCTCCATTTACTTTCATTCCTTTAGTTTCCCATTTTAATCCACAAAATACTTCTTGCAGCACTGCTGTAAAAAGTTTTGGAGATATGGAGTCACCTTGCCTTACACCTTTCTCAATGTTGATTTTTCCAGTATCATTATGTAATCTAATTGTTGCTGTTGCATTTTTATAAATATTCTTTAAAATATGACAATATCCTGGATCTATACCTTGATGATCCAATGCTTTAATCACTGAAGAAATGTGTATAGAATCGAATGCCTTTTCATAATCTACAAATCCAAAACATAATGACAACTCATATTCATTTGTCCTTTCTATGACTTCTCTCAATACCTGGATATGATCTATTGTACTAAAACCACTTTTAAATCCAGCTTGTTCTCTTGGTTGGTGGAAATCCAAAGTTCTCTGTAGACGAGTTGTAATTATCTTGGTAAAAATTTTATATAAAACTGATAAAAGGCTGATAGGTCTGTAATTTCTAATATCTTCTTTATCACCTTTTTAAAATATTAATATTATTACTGCATTCTTCCAATCTTCCGGTACATCTTTATCATTTAGACATTTGGTATATAACTTTGCTAAAATTGTTTCTATTTCTTCACCTCCTTCTTTTAATATATCAATTATAATTCCATCATTTCCTGGAGCCTTTCCTTTCTTCTTACATTTAATTGCATGTCTCACTTCTTCATTTAAAATTCTGGGCAATTCGGAAGATGTAATAGATATAGGAGGTACTTGTTCTTTATTACTATATAATTCTTGATAAAAATCTTCTACCAATTTCATGATGTCATCTCTCTTTTTAGTAATAATTCCATCTTTTTTTCTTATTGCAGATATAAATTTCCTACCAATACCAAAATGTTGTTTAACATTCTTGAGACTTTTATTTTCTTCTACAGCTTTTCTTGCTATTTCACAGTTATACTTTCTTATATCATTTTCAACTCTTTTCCATACCATTTTACAAAATTCGAGATATTCAATTCTTTTTAATACATCATTTTTGTATATCTTCATATTCCTTCTTTTCTTCATAAATTCTCTAGTCTCAGTAGAAATTTTATTAGTCAATTGCTGCTTTTTTCTACCAGCTATCTTTGTTGCAGTTTTTAAAAGTGTATCAGTTATTTTCATATTAATTTCATTCAAATCTGAATCATGTTCAAAATCTCCTAACACTTGAAACCTATTTGTAAGTTCTAATTTAAATTCATTAGAATGTTTCTGAAGATTAGGAATATCAACTGTAAATATTGTTTTTCTCAATAATTTTTGTCTCTCTAGTTTTACATTAACACGTAACTTACACCTTACTAATCGATGATCACTTCCTGTGTTAAATTTATTAAGAACATTACAATCTTGAAATATGTATTTCCTGTTAGTCAAAATATAATCCAATTCTGCTGTACCTTCATTTGGATGCTTCCATGTCCATTTCCTTTTAACATTTTTTTCAAAAAATGAATTCATAATATAAAGTTTTTCTTTTTCTGCAAACTCCACAAGTCTATGTCCTCTCTCATTTCTATTACCATAACCAAAATTACCTACAGCAATTTCATCTTTCATTTGTCTACCAATTCTAGCATTAAAGTCTCCCATAACAATTTTAAAATGTTGTTTACTCTGATCAAAAGCCTTTTGTACATCCATATAAAAATCTTCTACTACTTCATCACTATGAGAACTTGTTGGGGCATAAACCTGAATTATCTGCATTTGGTATCTGCTATTAAGTTGTATAACTAATCTTGCAACTCTGTCCGATACACCATCAATCTCCACAATATTGTTCTTCCACTTTTTATTTATAATGAATCCTACTCCACTTGTATTTCCAATATGTGTGCCTTTATAATAGAGTATATGTCCACTTTTTAAATCAATTGTTTCTTCACCTTTTCTTCTAACTTCACAAAGTCCAATAATGTCCCATTTAATACAAGACAATTCTTCTTCTAATTCTTGCAATCTTCCTTCACTTGAAAGTGATCTGCAGTTTTAAGTACCTAAATAAAAAGTCGTCATCAAATGGCAGCCTGGGTCCACAATCAGGGGATTCTTAGCACCCTCCGCCTTCGGCCACCAACCGCTGCCTTGGTTGGTGACTTTACAGCCTCCTGGGAATAAGGGCCATGCTTTATTTTTGTCTGTCATAATTGTATATATGTATTGGAAAAATATTTATCATTTACACAAACATTCATTCTGCCTTATCAGGCACTGAGAAGAAAGACCATGGTGTTTCTTGATCTTAAACTCAGAGGTAAAAAGCCAATAAACTCATCACGCTGGCTAATGCGTGTTGGTGAGCAGCCCATCCATGTTCGTATACTATATGAATAATCACATAGTAATAACAGCTGCAATGACAAGAACATATGGAGTGGTCATTAGGAATTTGCCCTGCTTGGTTCCTTTAAGGCCTCCAAGAGGAATCAAAGGGTCTCCTTTCAGTTAATAGCAAACTCCTTTCTGCAGCCTTTATTGTAAGTAAATTTATTTTAATAAACCTGTTTTAGAATTCATGCAATAGGAACAATACTTAATAATCTATAAATCTTTTCTCAAACCTTTTATATATTTTTTTATCAATTAAAATTCTTAGAAATTTTTTTTTTTAAATGATGGATTTCAATTAATAATATTTTAAGTGTCATCTGTAAATAGGTAGATTAATTTAATTTAAAAAATTTGTAAACCAAATGAATGAAAATAATTTCTGACTTATCAAAAAAAAAAATACTGACTTATTCCATTAGAGATTTGTGTGAACAGATAATTACTAAATTTGTAATTTTAAAAAAAGTTAAATGAGTGGGTTTGTTAATTAAAAAATTTGGTAACTGAGTGGCCTTGTTAATTAAATTGAATAATATAAAATGACCACTTCAGAATTCTGCTTTTGTTTGTCATTGATTGTGCTTCTTTTTATGATTGACACTTATTGCCTGTTTAACTGAACTTCTACCAGCAGCTGAAAAAATGAATATGCATTGTTAACTGTCACTTGAATGAACTTTCACTTCTTCAGTATATATATATATCCCACACCCATTAGATGTTCAACTTTGCTTTCTGGGTTTGAACCAGCACTAGGTCAATTGTCTTCACATATGCATTCAACAGACATGCTTCTCAATCTTAAAGGAAAAAATTTATGACAACTCTACAAGATGAAAAACTGGAAAATGAAGAGACTTCACATGTAAACTACTAAGGAGCTCCATTTGCACACATATGCAGATATATATAGAATTCAGTTTTTTTTTTTAGAATATCAACTCATGTGTATCTTTTCTTTGCATTTAAAGTAACCTTTTATTTATGAACTATTCTATAAAACATTTACTTATGTTACCAACAAGTCAGTGATAGTTAAAATTTAAATTATGTAATTTCATATATTTGTCTTTATTCATTATATAAAAAATATTTTTTAATGTTTATATGTTATAACACTAGCATGGTAGCTTTAGTTAAATAGAAGAAACAGTTTGTATCTTAAAGTTTAATTTTTTTGTTTTCTCATAAAGACTTAAAATTAAAAGAAAATAGAAAAAAATCATCTCTGCAATTATTATTAATTATGATGTAATTTTAGATCAATGTTGCTTGTAAAGAAAGGTTTTAAACAGAAAAAAAAGTTGTATAAAGTGATAGATTTTTTTGTTTTTATTTTATTTTATATTTAATAAATAAAATTTTGTTTCTCTCTGAAGATTTTAAAAATCATTAATATATGTGTGTGTTCATTTGATAATCTGAGTAAATTTGTTAGCAGTTTTGCTTGTTTATTCTGTTTGCATCACATACATATGAAATGAAAAGAATTGGTATATATTTATATAGTATATCAGATTCTGGGTAGTTATCCATTATACATGAATTTATTATATGTTTGCTCACTTCCTCATGATACATATGGTCTATGCTAGAGGTACTCATGAATGATTGTTTTATGTCAGGTAGAGACATTTTTTCCATGAATTATATTTTTATTTGTTTTATAATATAGGTGATTAAGAGGCCTATTTATTGTCATACTATTTTTATTGATGTATGGTCAAATACACACTGTATTGGGCTAATTGTGCAATGGACTGCATGTGGGAACATATTTAGTAGATCAAGGCTATTTTATTATTGATTGTTTGATTAATGCAGAAGTGAAATATATATATATATGTTAAAACGAAGATTTGCACGGGTTAAATATATAAAATATATATTTTGCGGGTTCATCCGTGTTAAAAACTTTTAATATTAATATACTGATGTTTCGACTTGGTCACACAAGCCATCCACAGAGTTATAAAAGGTAGAAAGACGGTTATAGAGGCGCTACAATCACTGATTTGAATAAAATGTTAAAATTCCACCAATAGCAAAAAATGTTAAATTTAGGAATGGTTTTTTTTTTTTTTTAAAAAAAAAATCTTTCCAAATAGGAGGAAGTTTACATGTATCATCTCGCTTATTGATACAATCTGGCCTTTTAAGTATCTCAATGGCTTCTCTAATTTTGCATTGGTAGAGATTATCACATCTGGATATGATCCTGGTACTAGAAAAATCAATTTTATGACCTGAATCTATAGTATGGAGTGAGAGTGCTGATGATGATGAGTGTTGTTTAACTGCATTAGCATGCTCATCTCTCCTAACACTGATGCGACGATTACTCATACCTATGTAAGAAGCTTTACAATTTTTACATGAGATTTGATAGACACCATGAGATTCAAGAGGGATTGAATCCTTAGACTTGGTTATTATATTGCTGATCTTTTGATGAGCAGAAAAAGCTGTATCTATATTATAGCGTTTTAATATATGTCCGATACTGTCTGTAGTTCCTTTTACATATGGAACACAAATCCTAATAGCTGACTTATCATCTTTTTGTTTCCTATTTTGTCTATTTTGGGCTTGAAATAAGGCTTTTTTTTATAAATTTGTAATTATAACTATATATATATATGCATATATTTAAAGCTACCAAGTATTAAATGCACTCCATGGTAACATGAAAAGAGCTCGTTATCATTCAAATGCATTTGTATGTGAACTCTGTTGTATTTAAACTGATATGTTTGAGCTATAATTCAACTTCATATTTGAACAGTTATATTTGAGGTTTGTTGTAATTGAATTATGTTATACTATAAATAAACTTTGTTTTGTTTACTGTTAGATTTATTTCAGCAATTTGTTTATTGTTGTCTGCTCTGCCAGTTGATATTTGCCAAGAAACTCTGCTTTTTATAATCTAGAGGCAATATTAAATGTCTGAGTGATGGTATAATTGTGGTAGACATTGATATTTAGTATTATCACCAGTAAACTCTCATTTTAGTAAAGGTTTAATGGTGCTCTGTGGTATTTGATATCAATATTCTGGCTATCCATTATAGTATATAGTGTTTATTAATTAGAGCTTACTTATATATGTATGCTTGACTTGTGTTACATATATTCATAATTAAGAGCAAATAGTCTGTTAGATGAATCAGAAATTATCATCAAGATGGGTTAACCATGTACTGCATCTTAATGACATTCTCAATTATCACTTGTGATTCCAAGTAACTCTTAGAGCATTATAGTGGTCACACATTGTCACATCAGCTCAGATGCAGAGAGAAATAAATTGAAGATAACTGTCACATTTACTCAGAGTAGTGGCAGATATCAATATCTAAGTACATACAAATATAATTAATTCATTGGAAGATTAACCTTGAGTGAAAATAGCAAGAAGATATTGGTGTATGGTTTGTGATTAATTCAATAAGAACAGAATGCATAACAAAACACTCTTATCAATGATAAATTAGATTTGGGATTTCTCCCACATTATGTTACTAAAAGCAATGATGATAATTGTGCCTAAAAATTATTTGAATCATGAAAAATGCTAAATGATGATTTATGCAGCTCAACTATTATTCAGTAATCAAAGACAATATTACCTACTCAGCAATCAGAATAAAATCAAGTAATTAGATACTAGAAAACAAAGTGTAATACAGAATGTAATTCATGGGCAGGTAAACATAGCTTGGACAAATGGAGCTTGTGGATGAAGAAGGAGATGAGGATTGTACATTGAAGGTATTTGAAGGATTAATAAACTGAGATTGATGGGTCAAATAAATAAAAAGGTTTGTATATCTGCAGTTTTCCAGAAACAAAATAAGCAGAGTAGAGATCACAATACAGTGAATGTTCATATTATTGTATTGTCATGGTAAGATGAAAATGTCACTATAGTTATGAGGATTAGATATGCAAGAGATATAATAGAATTGTGGTAGAATGTTGACTTATAGAATTCTGGTGTTCATATAAGACTTTTAACAATGGATTAGATAATCATACATTATTATGCATAACTAACAATAGCAACAAATAAAGATATACAGCATTGTATTAAATATTACCATCAGTTAATCAGAAAATGGAAAAATAAAGATTATTAGTAATATGGATAGGATATATTTGTGAAAGAGTTGATAATAGAATGATTGGATATATGGATTAGGAAGCATAATATAGTTACACAAAATTTATTGAATTTCTGCAGTACAAAATGATATACTCATTACAAAATTTCCATCACATAATAGAAGAAAATTGACCAGATCATAGTTGAAAGGAAATGAGAAAAAGAGCTGATCTAGACACAGTTCATTGGATTTTGATTGTGAACATTAAAATGAAATTACACAATGTCAAGAAGAGGAATATTAAAAGACTGAATGTTACAATGTAGTTGTTGATAATGTTATTGCAAATTAACAAATCAATTTGAATGTGAATGTAATGATCTAAAAGAAAAATTAGAACAGTTAAAATTCAGCATGTTATGGGTTTCACAAGTAGTCATGAGAGATGAAAGGAAAAAACAAGGATGACTTATTGGGTAATAGTGGAAACAATGAGAGTGTTTGATGGAAAAAAGAAAGATCAAAAACCATGATTGTATAAAATATGCAGAGTTGAAATGAGAAATACATAAGAAAGTAAGAAGGAACAACAAAAGTATATAAACTTATTCACAGAACTTAAAAGGAAATTAGGTGTGGTAATACCAAGAAAATGTTTTAAATCATACACACAAAATAACACAGGAAGTTTATATCAAGATTAATTATGATAAAAAATAATGCTAATGGGTTATATGGAGGTTTATTCATATTATATAATTGCTGAGATATTAAAAATGAAAACTGATATAAAGTAATATACATTATCTCCAACTTTGTTTTGTATTTTTATGATTGGTTTTTGTATCAGTTTATATGTAGCTTCATGAAGAAGACATCAAGATAATGGGAATTTTAATATAAACTGATTTAAGTAAAAAATCAATTTCATTTTTTCTTCTAGATTTACTATATTTCACTGATTATATTATGCTTACTAATTCACAGATGATATCCTAGATATTGTTATTATAGTGACTATAATATATAAAGAAATTGGTTAACAATTAATATTCACAATAACTTAAATGCTTTATTATCTAACAATGGTAGAAAATTCTTGAGAATTTAGAATTGAATATCATCTTGAGAATTGAGGATCAGTTAAAAATATTGATTGCTGGATTATTTGAGTATTATCATTATTTACTAGTCAGAACAAAACTTTTGTACCTGAATTACATATATTCTTTAAACCCCTGTATTTGTTATTTTACTACCTAAATATTCATTATTATTATGTTCCTTATTTTACTCACCAAATATTCATAACTACTTCTCTTTTCAAAATTTTCAGTTCATTTGTCTACTTCAATTTTTATTCTTCACAATTGTTTTCCAACATATCTTTATGAATGTCTTCTTTAAAATGCATATCTAATTCAATTCAGAATCTCTTTAATTTCTTCTATTGGCAACTAGATACATTCTCCAAGTTTTTATATTTACTACTCTATTCCCTAAATTCTCATAACTACTTCTTTTCTCAAAATTATCATTTCTTCCATCTACCTAACATTATCTTATCCTTCACGTCTATTCCAATATATCTTTCGTAAACATCTTAAACTGCACACCATTTCAATTCCTAATCCTTATAATTTTTCAATAAATATATTTTTTCACTTTCTCTTTCAGTAGTTTTGTATTACTAATTATACTCTTCTAACTTTTTCAAGTCTATAATTTTCAATTATATTATTGGTCAAAAACACTTGTCTTAATCTCCTCATACATCTTTTTTTTTTGTTACTTGTTTGACTTTGACTGGTATGAAAATTTGAAAGGAAAAAGTTAAGAACAAAAGGATTTTTTTTCTCTTGTGTCATAGCATCAGCCAGGAAGCCGAACGTGCTAACCCGGGACAACTGCGCTAACCTCTCGACCACCAAATGCTTAGAATATTTAAATTATATTGTAAAAATAATTTCAAATATTAAAATATTGTGCACTTCAATCATATTCATAAAAAGTATTTGTTTTTTAAATTTATTTATATACATATATAAGCTTACATTTTAGGTTCAGTATTCGTAATTAAAATGCATTTTTAAACAAATATTTTTCAAATTTTCTGAAATCCCCCTCTTACTACATATATCTCCAAATAATTAAAAAATGAATGTACTAAGCAGCAATAATAATGTATTGTACGCCAATACTATATTGGGGGAAGGAGCAGAGGTGGGTCAGATAAATTGCTAGCTATGAACATTATTATTCATATAATCAACATCCCATTGTAAACAAAATGCGTTATTATTCCAACCATTTAAAAGTTAGCCATATAAAAAAGTAATGGTAAATCATGTACTCAAGGTATGTATTATTAAAAAAATTTCATGAAGATTTTTTAAAAATATAAACACCATTAATGAAGATGTTATCTTATTATCATGTTATAGTTATTGTGAATATAAAAATTTATCATTTTAATCTTATCATGTTTGTCCAAGTATAGAATTATGCTAAGTCAATCTTAATTAAAACTAAAAATATTTATTATTTTTAAAAATTGTAGACATTCCAAGATAATTTTGCCAAAAAAAAATGCAAATTAGATCAAATTTGATTTGCATAATTTATGAATTATTACAATTTTAGAATTAATTTAATAATTCTATATATACATATAAAATTTGTTGGAATTAAGATTAAATTTTGTAAGTTCTATTTTTTTTTTTTTTTTTTACAGCAAATGTCCAGTCGTCCCACACTCAACAAACCTATCGTGATTTTGCATGGTGAAGATGCTGAGAAACTGATGCACTTGATGAAAAACTATAAACTACGAACAGCAAAGATTTTAAATGAACATACTACTATGTTGCCCGAGTACTCAAACAAAGAGTATTTTGACATGGGAATATTTCTGGCTTTTTTTGTACTTGTATGCATTATCTGCCTTTTTATTATTATAAAGGTAAATCATAAATTTTGAAAAGAACTTCAATTTTAAAATATTGGATAGAAATGTTTAAAAAATGGTGTAATATTTAGCATGAAATATGAAATGTTAGTTCATGAATATTGATAACATATGGCTATCTTGTTAAAACATTTCATCATTCTTAACAAATAGTACTATTAATAATACACATTTACTTGGGGAAAAAATTATAAAAAATTATGTATTATTTAAACAAAAGTGCTTTTATATCTTTAAAAGCACTTTCCATAATAGTAGAAAAATATATATTTTTTCCTTGTGAAAAGGCATGTTGTAAGTGAAACTGGAATATGCGTGGTTAATTAGTATCATTTTTTAGAATAAGATTATGGGGAAGGGGGTTAGGGAATTTTCGTAATGGAAATTTTTATAATTTTAAAAAACTACTTGTATCAAATAATAAATCCTTAAATAACAATTCAGTGACATCATATTAAGTAAACTAGACCTGTATTTTATATTTTTATATTTTCGCTGCATTTGAGTTATGTATAAACAATCTGTTGTTTGCAAAATGAATATTTATGACTTAAATTGTTCATCTTTATGCATGCTATCATAAATGATTATTTTTTTAAATTAATTCTGAAAAACCAGTATTTTGTCTACAATATTGTATTTGAATATTTCACCAACTTATAAAAAAAGGTCAGAATTCAATATTGTATGCACTAATTTAAATTAATAAATGCAGATTCAGTAATTACATTTTTTAATAATTCTGTTTAAATATAAATGAATTTAAAAAAAAAAAATTTCTATAAAATGTATCCATCATGGCCCATACCTCTTCTTGCAACTTTGTTTAGGTCATTATTAAGATTTGATAATACTGATATTTGTCACAAAACTCTTTTTCTCATGTGTGTCATAGCATCAGCCGGGAAGCGAACTCGCTAACCCGGGTCAACTGCTTGTAAAGCAGCTGTATTGCTTTAAACATTTATAGAGATTTTTAATATAACCAAAACTATATCATTTGCACAGTTTAGAAAGCTAATGCAATTGCTATTATAATGCTCCATTTAATTTTAAAAATCATATGATAATTAATGTACTAATATATTAAATCAAATAAATATGACCCTTGTTTGCCCATGCATTGTTCAAATATATTGCAACTTTTATGATTAAAATTTGTTGACTTGTAATTTAAATGAAAAAAAAAAAACTTTTTCATTTACAAACATTCTTATCTGCTATTTTGTGACATCTCACTGGCAGATAACTCTGGATAAAAGCAGCAAATCTCATATGTGAATGAAGAAAATTGTCCAAACTAAATGCTTTAAGAAAACATTCTTTACATAACGTAAGAATATAAGATATGTAGAATTCTCAGATGAACAAGTAATATGTCTAAATGTGCTAAAATGCAGGCAATGGTGAAATTAAGTACAAATTGTAGTATTAATTGGCTTAACATTTTAGAGAAGTTTTTATCTTCTCACTGTTACTTATACAAAAGAGCTTTTTAATAAACCTGAATACAGTTCTACCTTTTGAAACATCAAAGATCCACTGACAATATGTTTGAACTGATTTCTGCTTCCATTGCATGAATAGAATGCCATGGTTCTAAATGTAAAATCAAAGAAGCATGGCTTATAGCTAATGACACCTATTCTATAAACCAAAAGGAAACATGCTTTACCATCTCCAAAAATAGTCTTTTTAATCCACTTCGCATATATTTAAATTTTATCACTTACATATTCTACCATGCTCACATAAACCATTTGCTATGATTATAAAAAGATAAAACTTCTCAAAAGTGCTCAGCCAATTAATATTACAATTTGCACTTAGGTTCATCATTGTCTGTGTTTTAGCACATTTAGACATATTCTACACCTAAGTAAATTTTTCTAGAACTAGTTTATAATTTTTTATAAATATATGACAGATTATCACTTTTTTTCTTCTGCTTAAAAAGATTATATTTTATATAATTGTTTGAGTTATGATATAAAATAATCTTACAAAGTAAAAGATAAATCACCAAGCATCACATGATCACCATTTCTTGTACTTGCTCATAACTGTTATTAAACAGGCAAAACTCTCCATATAGTAGTGCCACTCAATACATGCCAGAGTAACCAATAGATGCCAGAATGCTTGTGCATAAAATTCCTATCTAGTACCTACTCATCCAATATCCGCAGACTAGTTTCTGGCTTGAGGCCTTTGTCGGTGAGGAGCTTTGGTTCTGAGAGCACTGCACCTAGATCTTAGGATCTAATGCAACCCTCCAGCAGCCATCTTTTATCTCTATTTAACTAAAAAACTATGAGAATAAAATTGAAAACAATATTTTCAATCTAAGCTCATTAGCTTATATAGTCATGTAGGTATGAACTCAGTTCAGTACCCATACATTTTGGTGTCTTTGGTTCTTTAATAACCATAGCCACCACTATACTACAATGCAGGATTGGTAATAAACCACCAAACATAACATGATTACCATTTCGTATGCTTGCTCGTAACTGTTATTAAAAGAGGCAAAACTCTCCATACAGTAGTCTCATTCAGTGCATGCCTAGTAGTATAGTGGTGGCTATGGTTATTAAAGAACCAAAGACACCAAAATGTATGGGTATTGAACTGAGTTCAGACCTATATGACTATATAAGCTAATGAACTTAGATTGAAAATATTGTGTTTTCAATTTTATTCTCATAGTTTTGTAGTTAAATAGAGATAAAAAGTGGCTGCTGGGGGGTTGCAGTAGATCCTAAGATCTAGGTGCAGTGCTCTCAGTTCCAAGGCTATTCACTGATGAAGGCCACAAGCCAGAAACTGGTCTGGGGATATTGGATGAGTAGGCACTAGATAGGGATTTTATACACAAGCCTTCTGGTATCCATTGATTACTCTGGCTTGCACTGAGTGGCACTATTGTATGGAGAGTTTTGCCTGTTTTAATTAAAAGGTAAATCATGAGGTTGCCCAGATAGAATATCTCCTCACTACCAGCCTGCATTTTATTACAATCTAGCACTTATCAACTCACATTAACTTGCAATCATTTATCCTCTAGGTAATGATAGACTTTATACCTTTTTACCAGACAATATTACATAGCTATCTGGATTTGCTATGAGTTAGTTACTTGAAAGAAAACACTCAAGCTTAGTTTGGTATTTTAAGTAATTTCAAAAGTTCACTTGATCTGGTAGAATCTCAGTTCATGAATATTTTAAATGGATGTAATAATCACTATTTCATTATACCCTTAATAATGATCAGATAAATGTAATTTATGGATTGCATTTTTTTACTTTATTTTACTAACAGTCTTTCTTTTATAATAATGTAATTATTGATTGTGTCTCACCATGTTTTTATAATTTATATTCATATTTACAACTAAGTATAGTAAACATTTGTTTTGCTTTTTTTTACTTTTTAGCTATTTACATACATTTACTATATGTTAGACATTTAAACTGTTGACATTTATATTATATATATAAAGAAGAATGATTCATGATTAAAAGGTTTTCTGGAATAGCACTAACTACACATTTCTGTAGGTTTCAATATTAAGTGTTTCTAAGTTTGTAATTACTCTAGTTGTTTGTTACATTACATTAGGTTTGAGTTGCATATCCAAACTCATTGGATTTAGGAAATAATATTAAAAATTCTAGAATGTTAGAAGATATAACGTTAAATAAATGGACAGTTAAATGCTTAAGATTATAAAAGAACTTTTGTGTGCATGGTTAACAAAGTTTGCTGGAGAGAAGCTATTGTTCAGAGAAACTAAATTAATTGGGAGAAATCTTTATCCTATAATGAATTGATAATGGGTGAAAATGTTGGTGATAAAAATATTTTAATGAAATATGTTACTGCAATATTAAAAACACTGAAAATTTTTTTTTTAGAAATGATATAAAAATAAAATTGAGGTTGTAAGGAAAATATTAGAGATATGACAAAAAGTATTTTAAAATTTTGGTAATAAAAGTGGATTTAATGTAGTTGTTTTCTTAGGATTAAAAATAAAAAAGGCCTCTTCCTATTAATCTATAATGCTTTCAGATTCCCAATTGCCATTATGTTTTGGATGCCCTCTTTTTCTTTTCCTGCGTATCCACATTAATATTTGTTTTAGTGACCTTTACTGAGACATACTCTGTAACATGTCTACATCATTACAATTGTCTTCATTTACTATAATGTGTTCAATGTTGATTAATTCTTGAATTTTTTTATAGCTTATGCATTATCTCCTTACCCTTTCTGCATTTCTTCACCAGTAATCTACTTCTGTAGTACCATAAATCCCATTTCTATTCATTCCTTTATTGCCAAATCTCATTTTCATATGTAATGATACTTTTCATTATGTCATTGAAAGGCTTCTATTTATTAAATAATTTTGAATAGCAGTATTATGACAAAGTTCTAAATATGGCTGGCAAGTGATGACAAAGATAATTAATGATCAAAAATATCACTAGTTTGATTAATAAACATTTCTTGGATAAAAAATTCATCCTACAATACTAAAATATGTATGAAAATTTATGTGGAAGTTATTAGATTAATTGTTCATAAATTAGTCTTTTGAAACTGATTGAATCTCTGTTATATCAATACAGTTATCATCAGCAGTATAATATATAAATAATTGTTTAACAATATATATATGTATGTATGTATTTATAAGGGACTTGAACTCAGACTTTTCAAACTCCCCACAATTCTCCATCCCATTTTATAAATATATATGTAAGAGTCAGAGTCAACATGGGTATGATAATAATATTGGCATCAACAAGGACTTTAAGTGTTTCCATTCTCGGATTTTCAGTGATGAATAGTTGGATGGTGAAGAGTGAAGCTTGTCTGTTAAAATTTGATGATTTGCTATCTTAATATAAACTGAGCATTGATTGTATATATGTGTGGGAGATGATCTGGATCAACTAATGAGTGCTGATTCAGCACAAAATATGTACATTGGAGAGCATTTATCTTTTTCACATGTATGTTGTCATGGGTATCAGTTATATAAAATGGAGTGGAAAGCTTGTGGGGAGTTTGAAAGTCTGAATTCAAGTTCTTTATAATTACATTAAGTTTAGTGTAGACAATGTACATGTATTTAAATGTATATATGTATGTATTATTGAGAAATCTATTAGCATTACATAGTATTTTTATTACTGTTAGCACAAACTAATGATTAATAAATTACTATGTATGATAATGAAAATTACTTTTTGTAATCTTTTATTTGATATAATGTTTTTACATTATTTAAAAGTCAAATTTATCAAAATTGCAAGTTTCTCTTAAAAACAAAACACAGAATTAGCTTTTTTCTTACAATTAAATTAAATTACAATTATGTAAACGTTGGCAACCATACATTCTTTTACTCAGATTATGTGATTATATAAAATCCATACTTCTACCCACATTCTGTTTTATATAGGATATTTACTGTTTTGCATTTGATCTTTAGAAATTGAGAAAAGGATTAATAACATTAATAATATCCAACCTTTCTTATCTCAGTAATATAAATTTGCAATTTTCTATTCTGTTAATTTCTAATTTCAATAAACTAAAATTTTTTAGGTATTTATTTTATTTTAAATAAAAACATTTATCCAATTAAAGATAAATTGGAAACTTGAAAATATCACAAACGTTTTATTGGTTCATACTCTGTGCTATATACTATATAATAAGTAACTTAATTATGGCAAATACTTTTTTTCCAAATGCAGTATTATTCAGAGATGAAACATGAGTACAATATTTTGTTACAAGATAGATTAATGCTACTCTTTTATATACAACATGTATATATAAAAAATGAAAGTGTGCCAAGAGACTTAAAACATTTAAAGATTTTACTTTTGTTGTATTGCCATTAATTTATAGCATATAAATTTTACACAAACAAAGTCATTTGTATTTTTAGCAAAAATCATTCAAATATTTTATAAAAAAATAAACTTTCATAAATAAAAAATAAGCCTTTATTTAAAATGACAAGATGATATTTATTTGTTTTTATCTAGAGAATAAAATTGCAAATATTTTTGTTTTGTTTGTTGTAAATGATTTTTTATGGGATTTTCTGAAATAAGTGATTTTTTTTTGTCTCAAAGTATAATTGTAAATAAACTTTTTTTTAAATCAAACACTTAATTTTTTGAATTCATGGAATGCCCACTTGTCTAATCTACATTGAACACAGTTTGCCAGTAGAAAAATAAATAAAAGGCTTCTTGAATAGAAGCCTCCTGCATTAAAAATACATAAAATAAAACCATTTCACAATGGACACGTTCAGTTATATATATTAGATATTTATTTATAGTTATAGTAATGCATTTTTAATAATTACAGTATAAAATTAGATTTGAAATTAAAACTTATCAAAGGCTAAAAAATGTAAACATGTTATATATTTATTTAGCTTAAGCTTCCCTCATTAATGCATTCGACCAAACTATAGAACTCTCTTATTAGAAATCAGAATACAATATGCATGAAATAATAATGTAAAACAAATAATCAGTGGCTTAAACAAGGCAAACAAATAATTGGGTCAGTAAATCTGATTGTTAAAACAGGCAAAACTCTCCATACAGTAATCATGTGATGTTTGGTGGTTTAAATCTGATTGTTCATAGAAAAGTAGGGAACTGGCTATAGAAAAAGATTGCTTGAGAAAGAAACTAATGTGTTACTGAACCATGTTCCAAATAATAATTCATATTTCTAGAATTACTTTGACTGTAATGAATGTTGCCCACTATTTAAAGGATGCAATTGGCATGGTGAAATTTGAAGCTGATGATGGAATGTAATATTGGACCTAACCAGAAATATTAGGTTTATTTGAAAGAATCATGACATACTGACAATAATTAAGTAATAGTAATCTTAACAACCACAACAGGTGGTGAATTTTTATAATTGCAAATAGATGCAATAAATGTTACAATGTCACTTTAGTTGTACCTTAATTATTTATTAATTCGAAAATGTAATTTTCTGGCAACAAAATATATATGTACAATAAAATATCAACTACCATTTTAAAATATTACATCATACTTGAGATCATTATTAGAAATTTGCATTTAGAAGAATACAGTGATCATTTAAAAACAAAAGGTACATTTACAATTGTAAAAATTCATATAAAAATTACAATGTAAATAAAAATAAAAGTTTATCTAGATCAACAATTCCCAACTGGGATTCTTTAGTACCCTGGAGTATTGTGAATTCTTCCTAGGGATTACCACAAGATGAAATAAAAAATAAATATATATATTACTCCATTTCTCTCCCTCTTACATTGAAGAGCATAAAAGAAATCACCTTTCTCTCGAGAATGAATTATATGTACGTCTACCCAAAATTAGATCAAGTATAAAACAGATGTGCTATCATATTGCAAATATTGTGATAATATATACTCTCATTTCAATTTTATATTTTTAAAACAATAGAACATGTATTAGTAACAAGATTGCTTTTCCATAGGTTTTTTTATTTTGTATTTGAATGTAGCAACATTAAACTTAAATGCATTAAGTTTAATATTATACT
Source organism: Epiperipatus broadwayi (assembly GCA_028023455.1). Classification (NCBI taxonomy): domain Eukaryota; kingdom Metazoa; phylum Onychophora; class Udeonychophora; order Euonychophora; family Peripatidae; genus Epiperipatus; species Epiperipatus broadwayi. The sequence continues at coordinate 120,547 of JAQFVV010012509.1, read as the reverse complement.
ATTGTCATAATTTAATTACTTTAAATTAGATTCATTTTCACATCATTAATTAATGAATAGATAGATACTTAATAGCAATAAACTATTATGTCTAACATAATTAATAATTAGAAAGTAAAACATTTTTTTAAAAAATAGATGTTTTTTTAAGAATGCTGTGAGTTGTGAAGAGCAAGGTTAGAAGTACCACAATATCAAAAAGGTTGGGAAATACTGGCCTAGATAAAATAAACATCTGATCAGCAAAGAGATTGCATTCCAAAACAGATTGAATATTTATTGACCATGAAATGAAAAATTTAATATTTTTCCCACTTTTAAAACTTAAATGATTGTGTAACATTTTAGCAGTACATAAGTAATAAAAGGAGCAGTTATTAATTTACAAAAATAAAAATTCTGAAAAAAAATAATGTCTTCATTATCAGTTATTTATCAGTCTAATTTGTAAAAAAAGCATTTTTTATTTTACTGAAGAAAATAATTCACTTAATGTATTTTTTAAATTTGAAGATTGCCATGGCAAAATTAGAAATTAAAAACAATGGCAAAGTTATATATATTTATCTTTTTTTTTATTAAACTGAATGTAAAGTGGAAGGGAGGATAACTTTAAGTTTATATTTTTTTAAAAATTTATAATATTTTTCTACATAAAATTTTAATTTTTATGCTTATTTAATCCATATAATTATTATATATACATTCTTTGATTCCTCTTTGAGACTTTAAGGGAACCAAGCTCAGAAATTATTTAATGCTCATTCTATACATTCTTGTCATTGTGGCTACCATTACTAAGAGATAATTTATATGCTAAATGAACTTGAGATTGCAAGAAACATCAGTTGTATTGTCTTGAATACAGGATGAATATTTGTGTGAATAATCGTTTTAGATATTTATAATTATGACACACAAATCTTAATAATGATCTTCATTGTCAAGAACTGAATCAACTATGGCAGAAGATCCTACCAAAGACAAGGTAATAAGAATCTTCTCATTATGCATCCACTTGCTATTCAATATTCCTACTTACAATGGCAGATCATTTTCAAGTAGAGAACAATTGCACAAATTAAAAAGAACTGCCTAATAGTAAATGAAATATTGATAGATTTTATGATAAGTGAAGAAATAATTGATTTAAAATGTGGTTAAGGATTCTACTACAAAGGTTCAAATATTTGAAGCATGAATGGGGTGGGATTCATTATAAATGAAAAACAGCAAAGATTGATGTATTATTAGATGAAGGCAAGATTAATTAATTTAGTATTAATTTAAATAAAAAATACATTCACACTATTCTATATTCTTTTTTTTCACGTGTCAAATGTGTTGACCAGGAAGTGAACCTGGGCCAGCTACTTGAAAGGCAGCTATGCTAACTATTAGGCCACCAATGCTTGGCCACTATTCTATACGCTTATTAATACAAATAAAATATTTTATTGTATTCATTACTAAATTTTCTGTGATTTCAACTGTCCTACAGATTTTTTCAGCCTCTTTCACTATTTAAAAAATGTTTAAAGTGTTAAAAAAGTTTAATATGATGAAAGATATTAAATGTAAATTTAGGCTCCCACAACTTCTCATTGTGAACAAGAAATAAATGATATTTTTATAAATAAACAAAATGCTTTGCATGGCATCAAACAACATTTTAAAATTGTCATGGGAGATTTCTATACTAAAATTGGAAATATGAAAGTGCCTCAGGTAAATTTATTTATGGAAACAGAAATGAGAGAGAATATAGATTTGTAGAAAATGATATTGTGAATTATTTTTTTGAAAAAAATGCTAAATAAAAATGGATGGAATGATCCAAATGAAGATATAGCACAATTTGAATATATTTTGATTAAGAGAAAATATGTATTTCAGGACTGTAGTATTTTAAATAAAATCAATGTAGGACATGATCAGACATTAGTCAAATATAAGATATATATTTATACAAAATAATAGAGGTGAAAATTATTTAAAAAGATAGTTTTATAACTTGCAGATATCATTTTTAGTTATGAACAGACTTTAAAAAGTGTTGAATGAGATTAATAAGATGATTGATCTTGATGTTGGAAAGAAAGCTGTTTCTGCAGTAAAAGAAAATATGAAATTCATTATAAAAAGGATATTTGTTTTCAGCCTATTCTTTTCCACTATAATATCTATTATAATAAAGAATTGTTGTTACAAAGATTTTTGATTTGAGCACTTTTCAATGAAATAGAATACTTCTATAATAAATTAGTGATTGGTTTATATATATATAATATAGTTTTCATGCTGACAATTTATTATCATAGCTACATTCATTCATTTTGTGCATTCTTCCTCCTCCCTTATAGAAGTTTTTAATAAGAATAGTTTAAATCTTTAGGCATTAAATCACAATTTATTTTTATCTGATAATGACAATAAAAGTTCGAAATAATTTTATTCTTTTTTGTAATAAGTTTGTAGGTTCTGTATTCATGTGAAACATTTTTTATAACTTTAAACTTGCTATAATACCAATATTGCAAATCAATATTATTTTTATCAATTATTATTTGAGGATCCTTTAATAGTGTCTGATTCAGTAAATATTATAAAGTCATTCAATTCTGTTCTGTAACTAATTTCCAGATTTTTTTTTTTCACTTGAACTGCCGTACATGAATTATTTGCAGTTCTGCAGCAGGCTTCTGCAGAAAAAGTGTAAGCAACAATTTATAAAGAGTTTGGATGGTTGAAAACAACTTTTAACCAATATTACTTATCAAAATAGAGGGCTGAGTTTTTATTAGTTTGGAGTCAGCTTATATTTGGAATTAGCATCAGATAATTTGGAACAAATCTGATGAATCCTAAGAAAAAGTTATTAATAAGTACCAGGCAATGATTTATACTATACATAAATTTTAGTTGAGTGCAGAGTAAAAGAATGAACATTAAAGTCATCTACTCTGATTCTGAAATAATAGTCAAGAGGCTTATGTATTTTAAAATTAGACTATCATAAAAACAATAAATAGTTGGGTTTAAATTAATAATTATAACTTAATTGATTAAATATCTTGCACAGTTTAGTTCAGTATAGAAATAGACTCAAAAGCCAGAAGTTTCTGGATTGCTTCTAAACTAAATGAGAAAAGCAAGCTTATTGCTCAGTATGTTTTTTTTGGTACTTAATATCACATTATCTTCCAAATACTTATTCCAAATAATAAATATATGAAATAATTCAATAAATTGCATAGATATTTATAAATAAAATTCGCAATGAATTATAGATATAGAATATTTGCCATTATTTTGTGTACAATTTTAAACATTAGTTTTTCTTGTAAACCCCCAAATTAAAAGAATATTTACTAAATATTACAGACATTTCTAAAATATTGAATTTGAAACATGTTTCTATGTAATAAAAATATTAGAAAGATAAGCAGTCTTCATTTATCCTGAAATCATTATTGACATTTATTCTTTTACTTTTAGATGAAATGGCGGCATCGCACCAAAGAGGTTAGTGTTGTTTTTCTTTTGTTTTTTAAATGATATAATCAGTCTTTTTTGTAATAATTTCTATCCTTTTCTACCTATAATCTGTTCATATATATATAACTTTTTAAAGATACTTTTTAAGAAATGAAAAAATTCATTAAACAATGATCTGGTATACTTATTAAGGAAACATTTGGGTCAGTAATGCCCCTTCATACTTTTTCTTAAAATTTGTATCCCCTTTATAATCAACTTTTGATTTAAAACCCTAATGTCCAATGCATTTATCTAAAAGTTGAATCTATTGTCCAAAGAATTGGTATAGAGTCTTATTAGAAAATGAACTAAATATTATAAAATTTATTATTCAGCAAACTCTCAATTCATTATTTATGTGGACATTTATATTGTCAGTTCTAATAAAATTCCTTTCATGTTTTTTAATAATAGTATTTGTATGTCATTTTGTTTTTAAAACAGTTAAAATTTTCATATGAAAAAAATTTAGCAATAATAGATGAAAAAAATTACTTACAAAAATTATAACTAATATCTCTATAAAACACATTTCTGTGGCACTGATTTGGGGAGCAAACAGATAACAGATGGTCATATTCATCATCTGTTTTCCAAAATTAAAACCATAGAAATGTATTATATAGAGTTATTAGTTATAATTTTTTAAAATATTGTTTTTTCATCTATTATTGTCAATTTTTTTCATATGAAAATTTTAATTGTTTTAAAATTCAAAATGACATACAAATACTATTATTAAAAAAACATAAAAGGAATTTTATTAGAAATGAAATTATAAAAATACTTTCCTAAAATTATAATAGATTATATTGTATATATTTTAATTTATTAGTTGTAATATAATTAATTTTCTCATTGCTGAATAATGTTCTGATGATTAAATTTTTATAAATTCTAATTATAAGTAATAAATTAAAATATATACAAAATAATATTATAATTTTTCAAATCATTTTTATGATTTAATTTCAAATAAAATTTTTTTCTTTATTACAAATTTTAGGAGTTTATTGTAAAAACTTCCCTATTCACAATCATCCCCCCCCCCCCCCACCATGTAACATTTTAATTTTTTTAAAATCCCTTCAGATTGAATCAATTATAAGTGGATCAAACTCCGAATTTAAATATAAGTCAAAAAGAATTTTTAGATAAAATAGAAACAAGTTTATTGGAAAAAATATTGCACTTATAACTAATTCTTCTAATAAAAATTAATTCTGAATTTTTTAAAATCTAATTATTGTGGTATTAAAATTATATATATGTACACTTTTTTGCAAATAATAATTTTTGAATATTTGAATTAGAAAATCAAGTTAATACTATTTATTTATTTCAGTGAATTATCTATAATTTTTAATTGAGTTTCATTCTATTTTTTGCCATATTTATTTTCTCTAAATCTTGAAAAACTATGAATCTAGTTCATTATATATATATATATCGTATGCAGTAATTACTATTAATCATAGTCAAGTGTCACTTAAGAGTCTTCTTGTGTTCAGTCATAATTATACATGTAAACACAAATGAGTATACATATGTTTTATAATATATTTATTAGTAATATATTTTAACGACTACGTGGTATTTGAATATCACGCCACACACTGGGCAGCCATATTTTAACATTCTACCCGCAATCTTGTTCAAAGAATTTAGTGTGTATCGTTATCACCCTAAGCTTCGAGCATGTATATTTATGAGCAAAGGCCGAAGCCCCTCTCAGGCACCAATCTTATCCATTTAATAAGAATTATACATCTTGAAAGCGTAAACAAAAGTTCCAATGGACAGTCTTTGGGTATTTTATCCTAACTAGCTCAATCTCGCGGGTCTGGGAAAACAATGTTTATCGGGAGAACAAAGCTATGGATGATCTCATTAAGAGATACCTTATATCTCTAAATATAATTTCTATCTAAATCCAATCCTATTACAATAGCCCCATCATTTAACAGAAATCCAGAATGTAAATAATATATATATAAGTGGTAATTAACTCTTAAGATTTATTAGCACGCGCACACATATATTAATATCTAAAACATATAATTCATTTATTCCGTTACATATACATATATAATTCATACACATATTAACGAAAGCATGTGATTACACATCAGAGTTGCATTTTCTTAAACAATTTAATAAATTATTAATTTACTTTATTTAAATTGAAATAACACATGTTTCTTTAGCCATTATTAAATGTTCATTTAAGGCAGATTAAGAAAAGATCAAAGTTACCTCTTAAGAGTGAATGTTCACGTGGCTGAGGATAATAATCTGTAAGCTTACAGCATAGAGAAGATGTTGGTTTTAACGAAGGTCGCTGGTCCGAACGATGATGATAAGCTCTGAAATATTCTGACCAAAACAATCCCTATTAGAATTTAAGTAGATGAGTTTGGCTTGATTGTGAGAGGTTCTGGTTGTTAGAGTTCCGTGGCCATTACGCTTGGTTGACTAAACGGCAAATCCATAAATGCAGTTCAGGCGGGTTCCACAATAGCTGTCCATTGAGCGGTCTGACGAACCTAGATGATTATTCTACCCCCCGCATGTAGATGGAGTACATTAAAAATACAATTCTTAATTAATAATTAGGTTGATCAGTTTATACGTCTTTCTCTGCTTTTCTATATCACTTCACTACCTTTTCTAAAATTTAAAATCGCCACTAAAATCACCGAGAACAAAAATAGTTCTATTCATTAGTGTTCTTTAACCTCACTTTTCTTTTCTATTCCTACGCCGATGGTCCGATCTCAAGAATGCTTTTTCTTTCATTGTTTTAAAAATACGCTTGACCAGTTCTAAGAATTCCGGTGGACAGTCATTAACTGAAACCGCCCGCGGCACAACTTTCCATTCTATTGATTATTTTCCAGCCTTATAAGTTTAATGGGTTTTGCTTAAGAAACACGTGTTATCACTGGCATTTAAATCTATCTTACGATATTCATAACGAAATATCTATTTAAAACACAAATGAATAAAAAAAAATAACGCAACTCTACATATAATCGCTTCTGTACATTCTCACATATAAATATATTAGTAATTTTCACCCATTATATTAACACGTACAGCGAATATATATACATTCATACCTTTAATTGATTAACGTACTCGTTCATACTCTTGTGTAACAGGGTTCGAATGACTCTTGTAAATTTTATCGCTTCGACCTATTTACTTCGCAACAACACTGGCAATTAAACCCGTATTCGAAACCAGCTACTGTTACAATAGGATACAGATACAGCCAATCCTCAATTTACAGTTGTTGCTTATAGATAGCTATACTTCGCCTGCTATTATTGGCAGTTGTACTTGACAGTCTGCTTCATGAGTATGTACAGTTAGTCTTCAGGCTATACTATGACAACTTGATGAGTTGTCTTTAGTTCTGGTAGCTTCCAGTCCTAAATTTGGACTTCTCTCATTGTTTAACCATTAGCTTAAATAGATATAATCTGGACAATGATCACTGCTGTTCAGGTTAGCAAAAGTTCCCTTCGACCATACATGAAGAACCGGGCTACTATTATTCAAGTTTATCAGTTGTTCTTTAACCCTACCTTCAAAAAGGCTGATTATTTTTTGCCAGATCTCCAACTTAAATGAAACATTTGGATTCAATGAGCATTATTGTCTATTGGCCTGTTCTTGTCATTGGCTGTGTATTATTTCTTTATATACACATTGTTAGTTTCAATGAATACTCAATCTGATCACAATAAAAAAGGAATTTGGACTAGTTCATTATTTAAAAGCAAGATGAGATATGACAAGTCTGTCACTGCTTCTATGGAAGACTGAATGAGTTTTTTTTCATATTGCACTTATATTATGTCAATACTTTACAATATATTATATAAATAATAGTAATAAAAAAAATTATGAATAACTTTATTTTTGCAGCAATTTCATTTTGTGAAACTATTTTATTTTATTTTATTTTTTGAAAAATATTGAAATCCTTAGTTTTGAAAAAATGCATGATCTGAATAGTCATTCAGTCCACCCTTAATTTGCTAGCAACTTCTTTAGTTATTTGGCAAAAACAAAGAGGAAAAAGAACTTATTAATTTATTTTGTTTGATTAAATAATTTAAAAATTTAATATAAAGGGAATGAGAAATAAATGTTTCATTTCTATATTGGGAAGGAGAGAGGGATTTTGAGATTTTAATCCAATTTTTTGTAACTGTACTATTTGGTCATTCTCAGCAGCCACATGACTGAAGTAACTCCAATATAAACAATCACATTTTAATAGCTGATTCTATTCTCCGAGTATCTAGTTTCTTCCTTCCAAGAAAACTCTGGTCAAAGATTAACAGAATCATAACATGCCAGGGCAGATGTCATTATATGTTGCACAAGTAGGAATTTATAGACTCTCCAAACTATGTTTGTGGAAGACCACAAACTATGTTACGTATTTACAAGGAGTGGCCAATTTACCAGGCCCCTATTGACCTCTTTGCTCTATATCACTTGGAGGAGTTGGCTCTTGAGTGGTTGAGAAGTATGGATGTTGAATTTTAATGTGATGACACCATACACTAAATAAATATGTATATGAAATTATATTAATTAGTTCAAAACTATATCCTCTGTGCTAAAATAAATAAAATACATAGTTTCAAAGGTTTTTTTTTATATCCTCTGTGCTAAAATAAATAAAATACATAGTTTCAAAGGTTTTTTTTTCTTTTTTTGCAACAAATAAATGAGTGACTAAAAATAAAATGGATGCTTTTAGTTTTTTACTATAATAAAAATACATTAAATCCACATCATCTTTTATGCTATTAATTTCTATTATTTATATATTGTAAGATGGACCCGGAAAAAAAAATTTACTATGTAACAGTCAGAATCGTCTATCTCGCTAACACACTGCAGAATTCAAACCCCAGACACGAAACATTCTAGGAGGGGTTGCCTTCTAGATATACTAAGTTCGAATCTAAAGCCCAAATTTCACAGCGCCATCTACGTGACAATGCATCTGATGCCACTACTAGTATGACCTTTGACCGGTGCCTGGTGGTCAGGGAGAAACAAAAGACTCTATACTAAAAGAAGTTTGGGTGGCTAATTAACGTCTATGGATTTACAAAAGAAATGCAGAAAATATATATATATATAGACCGAGACAGTGATAGGAATCAAATAAAATAAGAGATCAAATTTAGTTTTAAATAATTTCACAAAATTTATTCATATAAATTATATATATAATGCCACTGTCTGCTTATATGAGACAGGGACGCGTATTAAATAATTGTTGGCATTATATTCCCACAACTGACAAAAAGACTTTAAAACAAAGTGATATATTCTATTCCTCGGGCTAATAGCATTACGATAATGTGCTTGACGAGATAGGAACATGTGCGAGGTGCTTTGAGTAATTATACAAGTTTAAGAAAATATTTGAAAATTAAGTGTTCTAAAATATTTATTGATTTCGAGAATAGCACGGACTAAAGCTTACTAAGCAACAAAGTGGGAATGTGATCAAAGCATTTATTTGAGAATAATAATAATAGAGTTGCATTGGGAGGTCAGTATTGCTGATAATGAATTTATTAAAGTTGGAGGGTGTGACACGTTTAAGTCACGGATGCTTTGTAAAATAAATATAAAATAAAACAATATTGAATATCCGGAATGATTACGGAGGGCATATCGCCGCTAACCCGTAGGAAAGTATTTTATGAACAGCCGAAACTTAGCGACTGGGTGACGATTGCATTTAATTCCCAGGTGTGTCATTTGGGGACACACTCTGCCTGGAAACCGCAAAAAGGCGAAGAGAACGGCCTTAGCCGTGTAAAGAATCCTTGGAAAAATAAAACAAAGCGGTCTCAACAACCAATTCATTTACCAGCAATACGAGACGAGTGTATATAAAACATACTGAATGGGTTTTACTTGGATTAAGAGAAATGCCCAATCAAATTCCCCGAAATTCATTTAAAAGGGTCCGCACATTCTCGACGTCAATGATGAACTTTGTAATTAAAGTAGAACACGGTAATTAAAATAGGAAAATGCATGCTTGCGGGTTTGAAAAGTAAGTATAGATTTATATACGCAATCATGCATTAGGGGACACATTTAATCATTGACCTCGCACATACTCTCATATTAGATTAAAATCAATAACATGTAGATTTTAAACTATGTGATTATATTATATATTAAAGAAAAGAATCGCCCTCGAACGAGTGATTTGCAAGATCATAAAATTGGAAATTACTTAGAAATTTAAAATATGCCTTCATAGCGGCGTCTTATTTTCAACAAAGGGAATAATTCACTCGGTCAAAGACGATTCTGACACATTATCATAATAAAATAACAGAAAGCTTAATAAATAGAAAATATTAACCCAAGGATAGAGAGCAAAAATGTTGATTATATTTAAAAGAAATACATAATAAAGTTATGTGAAGTATCAGAAAACAATTTAGAATAGCTATAGCATGTTAGTTATCACAAGAGCTCTTGGGTTAATTTAGGTTGCCTCTGGAGATGCATTTGCAGGTAGATGTTTGGCAGGTTTTATAATTCAGCAGCAAAATCTGGAATGTTCATATTTTTGCAGCAGCAGCAGTTCCGGGGTTCCTTATGTGATAGCTTCCGATGGTCTGGAGCAGCGGCCAGCTATTCCGAGGGGACATAGCCATCTTGATGCCTCTACTCTGTCATGTCAAGGTTAGCAAATTATTAGAATAGAACTCAGAATGATTTCTCTTAGAAACATTAGAAAAAACTGGAGAACAAAAAAAAAACCCTTCTTTTTATAGTAGACTTTAACAATAGAACTGCCCTGGAGCATTACAAAAATATATCGGACTTATCAGCTGTAATTAAATCATCCGAATGTCTAAAGGAATTCAACATTAATTAATTTCTTTTGTTAATTTCCCTGTCGACATTCGAATTACAAACTAGATTTAATTAAAAATTACTTTTATTAATTAAAAAAAACCTTAAGTGGACATCTGCTGTTTTTAGATAAAACTTATATAATATTAACTAATTAAACTATTGTCCCTCATTTATTTTAAAGAAATATTTGGAATGACTTTTATTAAATTAAACGAAAATTATTTTACTTTTAACTTGCAATATTTGAATCTATTTACTAAACGAATATTTACTAAATGAATTTTATTTTAAATCAAAATATATTACGACGGTAATATATTTGTAAATAGATTCAAACAAAATAACTTTAACAATTTATAATTTTGATATGTTTTAAAATGCATATCATAGTGTGTGCGCAATTACGACTTATATAACCTACTTTTTAATAAATCAAAATTATGTGAACATATACATAATCTATAATCTTTTATTTATTTGGGAATGAGTTATATATATAATACGAGCATTGTACTCGTGGTTTAAAATTAGGCAGGATTTTCGGTATATAAGCGTATTGCAGACACACTACAATAGATTGGGGTTCAAACTAAGGTATGAGGGTAGGAAATAGGTGAGAGAAGGTGAAACGAAGATCTGCAAAGCAGACCTTACTGTTTCAATATATATATATCTTATATAAACTTATTAATTTAAACTGAATTTAAAACTATTCTTACAAAAGTGTATTAACAAAAAAACATTATAAGTAAATTTAAACTAAAAATTGATTTTTTGTTTTGCTTTTATAAAGAAAGCATTGGATTTGATTTTAGTTTTTAAACAATTTGTTTTAAAATGGTTCCAAATATAAATCTTACAATAAAAAACTGTTAGAAAAAGGAAAAATTCAAGAAATTACAAAATGAATTAAGAAAACAACAAAATTTATCAAAAACATGTCAGTAAAATAATTTGTTTTTGGAAGTGTCCATTATAAAGTTGCATATGCAACTGCTTTTGAAAGAAACCATCTTATGGTAATGAATTTGTTTAAAGTTGTGCAAAATTTGTGTGGAAAAATAAGAAATAATGCACTCTAAATAATTTTTGTAAAATATGAACTAATTGAATATTTCAATTTATTATTTTTGTATGTGAAACTATTTATGTTTAAAATAAATATGTGGCAAAAAATTTTTGGCAATATTTTGTCTATCTATTGCTTAAAAACTTGGTGGGGGTAAGAACTAATGATTCATTAATTATAATTGATAAAAATAGTAGCTTATGGGCAAATAATCCAGAAAACGAAAGACATTGCAACTAAACCTCTTAGAATACATTGCTGCACTGTACATGAATATTAGCTGTGTACACCAGAGATAAATGCATAAAACAATTGTGAATTTATTTTACTCATGAATATTATGTAACACTAATATGGTTATTTTAATTATAAATTTTATATCATATGTGGCTTTAAGTAACATAATGGAAGATGTAATATTATATAGTGCAATTAAATGATTTATTTATGACAAAGTGTTATATTAGTTTTTTAAACTGCATTATACATTTATATATATATAATAATTTGAAAGCCTTGTTAAAGGCAAAATAATACAAGAATCAAATATAGAGTAATTTTTGTTCAAACATTTTAACTCCAAATGAAGAAAAAAAATCATAATAATTTAGTATATAAATTACAAATTGAAGAGATCTTTTGCAATTTGAAAGTGATTTTCAAACTAAAACAACATTGTTTGTTTTATCTTTTAGTACATTTTTTATTGTTTCTTTTTGTTTTTGATTTCAATATTTTTCTATAAGTCTATCAACAAACACAGTTTTGTCTTCTCCATTGACCTTTTGTTTTAATTTTTTAGTGAAGTGTTTTGCTCTATTTTTTTTACCATGTTTAATTGTTTTTGAATAAAATTATTTTAATCTATAGTTTATTTTATTTATACTTTTCAACTAAATTTAATCTGTAAAAGTGTCAAACGAATGTAATTTTTTATCATAATTTTCATCTAACTGAATCTTGATATACAGTACATTGCTGAATTATACAAGCACCCATTGTTAAGTTAAAATAAATCTTCAAATACTAAAGTTGGACATTTCTGTTTTATTCTATGTTTCTCATAAGCAAAAATTGGAAATAAACATTCCCTATGTTTTACAAAAATTTTTTGAAAATTTAATGTGGAATAATAGATTTTATAATCATTTAGAATAATCAACTTATTATTTCAATTGTTTGATTTTAAACATTTTTAGTTTTATTCTTTTATTCCTTGCAATTCATGTTACAAATTTTGAGTTTATTATATTTTGTCCTTATATATTTTAATATTTTATAAACATTTTGTAATAGATTTTGGGCCAATACTCAATGTTTTGTCAGTAAATTTGCATGAGATAAATGTTGAATGTTTTAGCTAAGAGAACTTCAACTGAACTAATACATGAAATTATAGCAAAGATTTTTGAATATTTGGATAAAATGTATTTATTTTTACATGAGTCCAAAAATTTACAGAATTATCAGATGAAAATGTCTAAAATGAAAGCACTTAAATTTTGAAAATTATTGTTTTGTATAATAAACTGAGAGTAAAATGTCCATAAAGATATTTACAAACTAGAGATTTTTATATAAACCAATGTGTTGATAATTCAAAGAGTTTGAGATCTTTAAGCATTTTTATCAATTCTTATTGTGGAAGAACAATTGATTCAAACATTTTTAAAAACAAAAAAAAATGAATTTTACTTTTATAGATGTTTTAATTAATATTTTATTGATATAATTATAGTTTGATGAAAGATTGATATTTTAGATCTAGTGTCCGAATATTCTAGCTCTCCACTGACATGAACCATAAGCTCCAAAACAGTTGGTCTGGAGATGGGAGTGTTCTGGATAGAAATTTTAAATATTTTCTCATTCTGCCCTTATTAATTAAGAGTTTGTTTGAGCTATTGATACACTCACTCTCTGTATTGCATTTTTGTAAATACAAGCTTATAACAGTAATGTCACATTATATATGACTTGCTTTTTTGATTATTAATGATTTTATATTGAAATAGGAATCATTTCTGAAAGACAAAAAAATACAATAGTTTATTAAAAAGTATGAAACTTGTTAAATTATTTTAGAAATGGATCAGTAAAACAATATTAATATACTATTTTATTATTCCAAAGATAATTGACAGTTTCATCTGTCCAGCAGTATTCTTCAGTAGTATAACATGTCATGATAGAATAATAAATATTTTTTTTTTAAATCTTGTATATTTTTAAGTATACATTTGTACATATTTAAAAAATTTACTTAATATTTTTTTTAATAATAGAATTTGAAAATAAATAAAGTAATTTAAATTTGGTTGTTTTGTTAGCATGTGGGGGAGGAGGCATATTTGTCATAATTACTCATAATTTTACTTGTATTTGTTGACATAGTTCTAGTATTTTTAATACAAATTCAGTTTATTACTTCCAAAATAATAACACATCAATAATTAATTCTATCGGATTATTTGTTTCTAGCTTCTTTTTTTTTGTCTATAATTTTCTCTATCCTTCTCAAATCAAAATTCGCAAGCATTTATCTCTCTTCTTGATTTAAAGTTACATCTTTTTAAAAGGTAGTAATTGTCTTCTAAACGAAACATTTAATATATACATACATGTTATTCCATCTATATCCTTTTTTATTTAAACTTTATTTTTTAAAAAGAAAGAAGTATTTATAAATAAATTTATTTAGGCATTTATTATGAGGTTATTTTCTTCTGACATTTATTAGTGATGAAGAAATAGCTTCAAAAAAATTGTAGATACTCAATAGAGATCGCTCGCATTTATTACAGACTTCTTTGACACAGCTTGCTAAACATGCCATTGCGAAGATGGAAACACGGCGGTATAAGGAAGCTGCAGTTCCACGATCTTCTAGTGCATATAGTTTTGATCCAAATGCTGATACTTGTGCTATTTGTCTTGAAGAATATAAAGAAGGACAAGTATGTCTGTTTTTTTTTACTTTTCATTTTACTTATAGAAGTTATTGATTCATATGATTTTCTTATTGATTCACTTTTTTAAAATTTGATGGATAGAAAAAAAAAACATTTTTATTTAAAGTAGTAAAAAATGTTATAAATTAAAATTTTGAAAAATTCTATTATGATTATTATTATTTTATTATATGCCAAAAACTTATACTGATCATATTTATTACTTCTATAGCTGAATATTAAAAATAGCATTAACTCACTGTAGTTGTATAACTAATTTTTTTTTAAAAAATTTATATATATATACACTCAATATAGAAATAGCTTTATACAGAAAAAACATAGAATGAATATAAAAGAAACTCATAAGGTGGGTAACATATTTCACTACCAAAGTAATCTTAATATTTATCCTATGAAAATAGATTAATAGAGTAATCATTATCATGGTACACAATACAAATTTGCTTTTATGATATGGTTAAATTCTTTAATCATTTTCTCACTTTATAAATAATTGTCTCCTATGTTTATCTTATTATGTAATTCCATACTATTGCAGGATGTATGGTGAATGCTAGCAGACATTAGTACATAGTAGTTCAATGGATAGAAATATAGAGATTGATCAGGGCAAGAAAATATCTGCATCTTTTGTAGGCTTGTAGAAGGAAATGGTGCTATGTATGGTAATAAACATATCCTACTGCAGAATAGCTACCAGAATTTATTCACATCAAGAGTTGTGAAAATTTAAGCATAATAGTATTATCATATTAGCAGGTTAGTGGAATATATCTTATGACATTCCAAATTTAGTCGATAAAAAAAAACATGATGCCTCTAATGGTCAATAGTTGAATTATTATTGTGGTCACATTATCATCATCAGTCATGAACCATAAGCACTGATGTATTGATGTTTAGACAGAATTGTGACTTATAGTTAAACTTTATTTGATAGTCTTCTTCTCATTTGTTATATTATATCCTCCAATCATGGTATAATTTTGTAATTGTTATTTAAACATTGCCATGGATTTAGGTTTTTTATGATATTATAGCTTCCTCATTGCATATCAATAAAAATGCAAGTTATTTAAAATAATGTTGATTGTATTAATCTTTCCATAATGAGTGTAGGCTATTTTGCTTAATAAATCCAATTGTTTTACATCCTAATTCATATGGAATACAATTTAATTAATCTATAACAAAAGATAATAGGAGTGACAGTGAGATTACCTAGATATTTTTTGTTCTTGCATATGTTACTATAATAGTAACTCTACCATTAATTACCATATAACACAGTGTATTAAATTAATCTCTGATACTTGATTGCTTTTATATTTTCTGAAATTCCCATATGACTGACTGCCATTTTCTTATGTTAGTATGGTATATTTTTCTGGCTAGGGTAATTTCTTATATTGATGTGTTTTGCATTTATTTTTAAATTTTATTAATTTTAGCTTTATTAACTTTAATAATAATTTATGATTTGTTATGTAGCTCATTCTGATAAGAAAAGAATCATCTAAAAAATACAAATATTTTTTATTATTTATTTTAAGGAGATGAGAATTTTGCCTTGCTGTCATGAATTTCACAAAGCTTGTGTAGATCCATGGTTGTTAGCTAATAGAACTTGCCCACTATGCCTTTATAATATTGTTGGTAAGTAACATTTTATATCTTTTTTAATTGTGGAGGAGGATGAAAGGTTAACTTGTGCCAATATCTACATATATTAAATTATTATTGCCAACAGCTAACTGGTTGTTATATGTAAATTACATCAGCATCCTGTTGTCAAGTCAATACTGGAATTAAGACTTCAAGATGTAATGATAGTTATAAGCCTCTGTGCCTATCACTTGAATTCAAATCTGAAATAAGTAATAAACATTTGAAAATTTCAGTCAAGTTTTTCTTTCAAATAGTAGTTCATCTTCCACTATCTTAAAGTATTTACTATTTGAAAATTATGAATACCTTTTCCTCACTATGCCTCTATGAGAAGCTTTGGAGAGCCTTACTTTTCAATTGGTTATTAGAAGGCTGTTTACCTTTATAAATATTGATCATAGCACCAAATATTAGTACTACATAATTTAATTTTTTTAAATTATATAATCTTGGAATAGAATTAAAAAAGGATTCTTGAGAACAGCAAAAAATGAAATAGGTATTATTCATGCAAGGAAAGCTAAACAACCTTGGATAACTGAAGATGCGTTGGAAAAGATGGAAGTGCGGAAATGATGGAAAAATATAAATACTGAGGGAGGGCAAAAGATATATAGGAAATTTAATAATGAACTAAGGAGAAAAACAGATTTGTCAAAAGGAAAGTGGTTAGAACAAGAATGTAAAGGGATATAAAGACTTCAACAGGTGAGAAGATATGATCTGGTATTTGATAGAATACAAAGTATCATTTGGGAGAAAAAGACATGAGTAGCAAATGAGCTTGCAGATAAGAATGGAAGGAGGTTAACTGATAGTAATGTTATATTAAAAGATGGGAA
Organism: Epiperipatus broadwayi; assembly: GCA_028023455.1. Taxonomy (NCBI): domain Eukaryota; kingdom Metazoa; phylum Onychophora; class Udeonychophora; order Euonychophora; family Peripatidae; genus Epiperipatus; species Epiperipatus broadwayi. Next base: position 103,529 of record JAQFVV010012509.1, on the reverse strand, counting down.
GAATATTTTCAGTGTCTGTTTAGTAGAGGAAATAATTTAATTAATTATGAACTTGAAAATGAAGGAGATGTTGAAATAGATGACAGAAGTATGGACATATTGCCAAATGAAGTAAGAAAGGTAATCGCACAAATGAAGAATGGTAAGTCTGTTGGATTTGATGCAATACCTACAGAATTTTTGAGAGAAATGTGAGAATTTACTATGAAGAAAATAGTTGGACTTTGCAATTTGATATATAATAAAGGAGTTTGGCCTAAAGACTTTTTAAGAACTATAATGATTCCAATTGCTAAAAAGAAGAAAGCTGTTAAATGTGAAGAGTTTAGAACAATAAGTTTGTTGTCTCATGCTTCTAAAGTTTTATTGAGGATTTTAACTCAAAGGATTTATGGGAAGGTAGATTATTATATTGGTGAAGAGCAGTTTGGTTCTTGGAAAGAGAAAAGCACAAGAGATGCTATTGGTATTGTTAGGATAATTTCGGAAAGATATATTGAAAAGGATAAAGGAACTGGTATATGCTTTGTGGATTTAGAAAAGGCATTTGATAGAGTAGTCTGGAATAAACTGATGTCCATCTTAAGAGATAAAGGAGTATATTGGAAAGAAAGACAATTGATTTAGACTAAGTATAATGGTCAAAGGATAAGAGTTAGATTTGGGAGTAATGTGACTGATGAAGTGAATATAGAAAGTGGAGTTAGGCAAAGATGTAGTATGTCACCTTTTCTATTTAATATTTATTTAAAAGACATGCTAAATAATTATTTGGACTGTGGAGGAGGAAATGTTGGAGGGAGAGTAATAAACTGTATAAGATTTGCAGATGATATGGCTTTTATTGTTGAGGAGGAAAAGGGTCTTCAGAATATGTTGAATAAATTGGAAGAAGGATGTATGCCATATGGAATGAAGATTAATATTGAAAAGACTAAGTGTTTATGGATAGGGAGAGATGCAAAAAGGTTGCAAATTGGAATCCATGATGACATGGTTCAACAGGTGAAGGGATTTAGATATTTGGCTATTTGGTAGAGTGGGGATGGAAGAAGTGAAGATGAAGTTAAAAGAAGAAAGGCATTGGCAAAGGAGATGTTTGTGAAGAGAAAGAAGATATTTTGTAGACCTTTGGAAAGAGAATTAAGGAAGAGATCGATTAATTGTTATGTGTGGAGTGTATGAATGTATGGTTGTGAGACATGGACCTTGTGTAATAGAATTAAGAAACGATTGGAAGTCTTTGAGATGTGGACATGGAGAAAAATGGAAAAAATCAGTTGGATGAGTAAAATAACAAATGAAGAAGTTTTAAAAGAGTAAATGAGGAAAAGATTGATTGAGAATATCAGAGAGAGAAAGCCAAACTGGATTGGGCATATATTAAGAAGAGATTATAGTTTAATGAAAGATGTTTTGGAGGGAATGGTGAGTGGAAATAAAAAGAGAGGACAGAAAAGATTGACAATATTGGATGATATAAGAGTTGGGAGGACATATGTGGAATTGAAGAAATGGGCAAGAAAGAAAATGAAATGGAAAAATTGATGTTGTGACTACTCTCTGTACCTGTCTATTGGACAGAATACTATTGAATGATTGATTGATAATCTTGAATTGATTCTATAAGATAATATCCGGACTAAACTATCTTATAAACTCAGGTAAAATTACTTTGTTAGGTTACAGAAATTTACTGTTTTCATTAATTTTTCTTTTAAATGTTAAAAGAAGTAAATAAGTTGTTTTCTTCCTTTGATTTTAAAATTCACTATTAGATTTTGTGATGTCAATTTTAAAAACATATTTTCTTAATTATTGTAATTGTCTTGTTTATTTTAAAGCAATGCATTTGAAGCATTATTTTTTGCCTATAAACAATTTTCAATAATTTGTTTTTAAAAGAAAAATTTGTTTGTTTTGAAAATTAATATTGTTTACCAAATTTTCTGAGTTTATTTGATTACAGATATTGTTTTGTTGGTTTAATAACAGATAATTAATTATTTTTAGTTTTGAAAGAGTTTTTTAAAAATTGAATTACAGGCTATAAAAAAACTCTTGCAAGCTAGAATGTACTTTTTGTATCAGTTTAAATATATATTGATTCATTAGAATATAATTAGCAATAGACAGCAGATCACATTGGTTGAGCCTAATTATTACTTTTACCTATCTTTCTATAAAATTTCTGGATAAGAAATCTTTGACAAGGGAAACTATGAATCTCATCTTGAGTAGAAATTAGAAACTGCATGAATACTTTATCAAAAGTATCAATTATAAACCAGACAACGCCCACTAACAATTATATCTCCAGATTAAAGAAAACTACTTAAGATTCAACATTTTTAAAGCTTATAGAAGTTGTAGTTTTTGTATTACCTAAATGCAATTATGTGAACTCCACATACATATACACTTAAAGTCAATACAAACTGCAAGAACTGACTTCTCCTAAAGAATAAAGAAGTCTGTGGAATTAAACCAAGGAATTTATCACAAAGTAGTATTAGAATTTCTATGCAAGGAAAACTCTTGTTAAGTTTAAATAATGAAAACTTACATATTAAGATGTCAAAGTAAATATACCCAGGTAAGATAAAAACATTTCTATTGTTTTTTTTTATATTCTATTTGTTTATTTAATTTATGCATTCTAAATTATACTTTTAATAATTTTATATTTTTAACTTTTTATCACAATTATATTTTTTAAAATATAATTTTAATTCATGTGTTAAATTAAGAAATTTTTTCTGTTGCATACTGAAATAAAATTAATTTAGTACTCTATATATATTTTGTTGATTTATATATTTTAAAAAGCCAGAGTCATTTAAGCTAATACTTTAGAAAACATTGTGCATCAAGAAATACATTTTGATTAACTTTTTAAAGCATAATGCTACTTATTTTTAAATCAAAATATATTGATTAAATTATTGTATTTATTATAATTTAATCAGCCTTGTTATTAATTAAATATTTCATTATTAAAAAAATATAATTTTAGCTCCTTCTTTTCAAGTGTATTTCTTCTGTATATGTAAATGATAAAGTTGTTATTAAATATCATGGCCATGTTATAATAAACGGAAGATGTTAGTTCTATAGATATATTGTAATGAGTATAGATGTGTGTTCAAGTTTACACATTAGTTTTCTCTACAGAAAATAAATTGTAAGAAATACGTGTGTCAGATTAAAAATTATTATTTCATAGCATGTGTGCATGCACACACTTAATATAATTTTGATTTTATTGTAGTAAAGTTGATATCCAAAAGAGATTAATCATTTATGAACATCATTATTTTTCATAAGCTTTCCTTTCACATCATTACAATATATTTAAACCATCTAATAGAACTTTAACATCCTGAAGAATTTAATTAATTTATATCATCATGTGACTTAGCTAAGGATTCTTTCCAATGCTATATTAAAACAGGCAAAACTCTCTTTACGTATTGCCACTCATGTGATGTTTATTGGCTTAAAATCAATACTATATAACATATTCATAGCTTTTAGACAATTAACTACTAGTTAACAGCAATTCCTTTAGAGAAATCATGCTTACATAACAAGAATTCTAATTCATACTTATCTGGATGCTGTTGGTATTTTGATTAATAGATTTTTGAATCCTTTTTAGTATTTTTTGTTCATTTATCATGCTCTTCACAAATGATTTTGATGTTTAAAGGGTTGAAGGATTGATTTGTTATTTTCTTGTGGCCAAGGAATATTAAGCTTGGGAATATGTTAGTCCATATTTCAGCAAAATAAATAGAATCAGAAAAAGGAATTCAAGTATATGATATCATCTATATATATTGTAATGGAATGCAGGGGCTCTTAATTGACTTCTTTATATTTATGTGTGTAAAATTTTACAATGGCTGCCAAAATGTAACAGTCTAAACAAAAATCATATCAATGTCAATAGGTATATGCATGCATATATATCTACAAAAATAACCAAACTATTTTAATTATGTACATATTCCTAGGGAGAAAATAGTTATATTTTAAAGACACAAATTACCTTATTATAACAAGCAAAACTCTCCATACAGTAGTGCCACTTAGTGCAAGCCAAAGTAATCAACAGATGCCAGAAGGCTTGTGCATAAATCTAGTGCCTATTCATCCAATATCCTCAGACTAATGTCTGGTTTGTAGTCTTCATCAGTGAGGAGTCTTGAATCTGAGAACACTGCACCTAGATCTTAGGATCTAATGCAACCCTCCAGCAGCCACCTTTTATATCTACTTAACTAAAAAATTTATGAGAATAAAATTGAAAACACAATAATATTTTCAATCTAAGCTCATTAGTTTATATAGTCATATAGGTCTGAATTCAGTTCAGTACTCATACATTTTGGTGTCTTTGGTTCTTTAATAACCATAGCCACCACTATCCTATTTGTCAGGATTGATGCTACTAAGCACCACATAATCACTATTTCTTATGCTTGCTCATAACTGTTTTTAAAACAGGCAAAACTCACCTAAAATTTGGGTTTTCTAAATAGATGATACATTTGTTGTATGGTCACATAGTGAAGCACTACTACACACTTTCTGGAAAGATATCAATAACACATCCCCTTCAATTAAATTCACAATAGAATCATAACAAGATCAAGAATTGACATTCTTAGATGTTCTTGTGACAAAACTCCCTCATGGCAAAATCAAAACTAGTTTATAGAAAACCCACACATATAGGAAAATACTTAATCTGTACATTCAATTACACTAGAATCACAAAACATGGAGTTATACTATCACCATGGAACATAGCAAAAAACATTTATTCAGAAATCAGCAATTCCAAAAAAAAGATTTATATAGAACAAACTCTTATGACAAATGATTATCCATCAGCTGGTTTAAGAAAATCTTAAATAGACAACAAAAAGATCCATCAAAAGAAAAAAACAGTTATTAGTACTATAGTAACCCATACTGCCAAAAATATCAGACAAATGAAGGAAAATCTATAATCAGTATAACATCAGGACAGCTTTTTGAAGCCATAACACACTAAGAAATTTTAATATCTACAAAGCCTAAACTTGAAATGTTGAAAAGAATTGCATCTATGAAATACCATATGAATGTGGAATTGGTGAGATCTCTCTTATGATTGAAAAGCACTTGCAAGAACATAAATTGATGGTTAGAAGAGAAAACAAATGTCTCTAAGGTAGCAGACCATATATATACCAGTGAACATATGTTCAACTAGGAAAATATGAATATATTGGAGAGGGGGAAAAGGTGCAAAGAAGAAATATTAAAGAAGCTACTTACACGGCTATAGTAAACAACCCCATAAGTCAACCTAGTGTGACTATACCTAATATGTAGAAACCACTAATCAACTTTGCTCTTAAGGAAAAAATAGAAAAATTGGCAAGGACCTCATAGATAAGTATATGAATTTTTTATTTTCTTGCCTTTGCCTTTGGCAGGATGGCTCAGTTGATTACAGCATTCCCTTAAATTTTAATATTCAAGCATCTAAGGGTCCAGGTTCAATTCTCATGCTATTACTGACTCTGGTCATGCCAGCAACACCTGCAGAAGAAGGGAGAGCAATATTTCTTGAAACATTGTACAGATACTAAGATGTGTGCTATTACTAACAGTTGAATTAAATTGAAAGGCTGCAAACCTCTTGCACTTATTATAATACTTATTTGACTGTCAATCGGATGTTATGATGGCTGTCTGAATAGCAATCAAACCATAAACACGACATAGAATTTTACAAGAAAAAGGCGACCCTCCCTCTTCTTTACTTGTCTTTCTATATATCTAAGCCAGTCTGAAGCATTTAGGTTTGAAAGTGTGAAGCTTTAAATATCTTCACTTTTAACTCACTGAGTCTAAATTACAAACATACAGTGCGAAATCCTACGATTTACTATGCAGTAGTTTTTAAATGTTATAAATTGCAGTAACGTATGGAAATAATATTTATTTTATAAAGCACAGACAATTAGTTGAAATTAAATTGAAAGACTGTAGACCTCTCGTTCTTATTATAATACTTACATACTTTACTGCAATTTATAACATCTAAAAACTACTGCATAGTAAATTGTAGAATTTTGTGCTGTATGTTCGTAATTTAGACTCGGTGAGTTAAATGTGAAGATATTTAAAGCTTCCCACTTTCAAACCTAAATGCTTCAGACTGCTTAGATATATAGAAAGACAAGTAAAAAAGAGGGTGGATCACCCTTTTCTTGTAAAATTCTCTATCTTGTGTTTATGGGTTGATTGCTATTCAGGCAGCCATCATAATATCTGATTGGCTGTCAGATAAGTACTATAATAAGTGCGAGAGGTTTGCAGCCTTTCAATTTAATTTCAACTAATTGTCTGTGCTTTATAAAATAAATATTATTAACAGTTGAATGTATTTGGAATGTTTAAATAAAGTTACATTTTTCTTAAGACTTTCAATACATATATTAGATGATGGAAATAATCCAGTATATAAATACAAAGACAATAATGAATTTTGTTCAAAGACTTCTATGTCAAAAACATACAGAGAATGAATTATCTAAATTTAAAAAGTTTATTAACTAATTAACTAACTTTTTATTATAAGATTTTCTGATTAAGAAAAGCAACATCAGTTTTGAAGTTGATATTTTTGATAAATACAATTTACTTGTGTATTTTTAAATCAAAACTTAAACTTAAAGAATAAAGAAACACTTTCTTAATGTTTTTTAATTAAAAAAAAAACTTATTTCCTGTTTTTTACAGTTAAATTTAAAAAAAAGTAAAAATAAAAATATTATAATTTTAATCATTGTCATTTAAAAGATTTTTAACTTTTATATATTGTGACAGATTTAATTGTTTTTTCTTAGAGTGAAGCTTTCAACATTTAATTTTGATATTAAACCATTATTCTATATCAGAATATAATAAATTAGATTTAATTTGATAGAAATTTACATTTGTAAACAAATCAAAGAAATCTTTTTTAATTAACAATTGTGTTTAAAATGTGAATGAATAAATATCAATATCTGATATATGTTTCAAATTATGCTTTAAAATATTAACATTTTTTTAATAATTTTTACAACATCACAATATAACTTAACAGAATGTCAGTTATGATGTATTAGTGATCAGTTTGAAAAGATGTCTCATAACTCTGCAATTTGCTTTGTTAATGTTATGCTAGAACTTCTTACCTTCTACTTTTAAAAATAAAACATACATATAAAATAAATGTGTAATTATGTATAATTTTGATTTTATAGAATTATTGTGCAAAAATCATTGAGAATCTTAATAAACCCACAAAACGTCAAGTTTTTAATTTAAAAAAAAAATGTTCTCAAAGAAATTCACAAATAAATGAAATGCAATAACAGTAAGAATGATTCAACAAACTGTCACAATTGTCTAAAGCTCTTGAAGTCACTATATTTTTGATTATTCTGACATATTTAGATTTTTTAGAATTTAAATATCAGTAAAACACACATGAATTTTTTGATTTTTTTAAAAAAAAAAATCTCACTAGATGACTAAATACAAGTTGACTCCAGGGCTTTTTTTCAATTTTTTCTTGTGAAGGCCTTCATTTTGATAAAACAGATGGTTAAAACAGTTTATATTTAATTTATAAAAATAAATATTTATAAACATTTGCAATTTTTTAGTTGTACTTTATATAATACTATAAAGTATACCTGTTATTTTTGTAATGCAAAATATTTTAAATTTGTTATTATTTAAGTGATTTTGTGGGTTATTGGTTCAGATTATCATATTTTCCTTCTCTTGGAATAAAAAAGGAAGGATCACATACAAACCTATTTTCCTACATTTAGAATCAGATCACATTATATTGATGTTTGTCACTTTGGTGTATCCAATTAAAATATTGGTTCACTTACTTTGTATTTTACTTTCATCAAGTTCTGTCTTACATGTTGTTTGCATGGTACACTATTGGCAATTGCATTTGGTAATTCTGATAAAGCAGATTTTAAATTAAGATTTCTGTAATATTTTGTTATTAAGCTTGCTGTTCAAATTCTGAGATGTTTTTAATTTTTAGTTTGTTTTTAATGATGAACAACTGTTGTATTTTAATTTGGATATGTATTTTGATATTCTTTCTTCGTTTTGAAGATTGTTTTTATTATGATTTGCCTTATTCAGCCATTTATTATATTGGGTAATGGAATTAGACTAGTGTTGATGGATTTTATTTGGCTTTTTATTTGATGCCTCGCAGGTATATTTGATCTGTTTGCTCATAGTTTTGATTATACTCATAGGTACATTTCATCTATGTTATATATTGTTGTCTATTTTTTATATTTTGCTATTTGTTTCAAAAAATTTTTGGTATTTTTGTGACAGATATACCTTAATTTATTTTAAGTTACGTACCTGACAGATATGCTTGATTTTCATTTGTCAGATTTCATAACTCTATTTATATTTGCAGTTATTTATTTCATAACCAATGAACGGGTTGCAATAATGTCTCAAGCCTTTTTTAATTATATAGGCAACTTCCTTTATTTTTAATTCCTCTTGTGACTATAGATCCTGCAATTTAACTTTTATCATGAAAGCATATCCATATCAGCAGATTTCCATGTCTGAAATGACTTACCTCTAGAATTAAATAAATAAATTTCTTGTGATTGCACTTACTGATTAAAGCTTCTGTTTTATCATTGTCAAAAGTAATCACAATCCCACTGAAAGTATTGTCTCCTGGAGACATCTGTGAGAATCTGGTATAATATTGTTGGTATATTACTCTCGAACAGTACAATTTGGCAAAGCATAATCAGAATGAAAATAACCAGAAATTAATAAACTAGTGAGACTAATATATGGTAGATATAAAGAAGGCCAAAAATTTAACTACTTGACAAATAAATTTTGAGGTGATCTACATATAAATGTTTAGTAGCTTCAGTGAATATAAAAAAGATGAGATACTCAGACAGCTGGCAATCGTTTGCATGAATTGTCAAAAACATAGGCGATAATTTAGATTTTCAGTATCCATTATTTCCAATAATAGCCAATTATATAAAAAATATACCCAACAAATATTACTTTAACATCAAACAATGAATCTTCAGGGGGAAAACAATAATAAAAAATCCATGCACATTCCACAACTTTAGTAATGCTATTTATAAATATTTTTATTTGTGCATTTATGAAACGTAATATTCTTGTCTAAATCAAATTTTAGTTTTAATCATTTCTTATTTGAGTAAATTTTATAATAGGTTGTCATGGGTTTTCATAATCACTGGTAAATATTTTATTTCCATGAAAGGCATGTTTAAACTCATTCTATTTTTATGTTCATTGTCTAATTGAAAAAACATTCTTTTCAAATTTATTTATGATTTAAATCTTTTGCTGTCTTTTTAGTTGATTCTAGTCTTTTTTTATGAAAAGTGACCAAACTGCAAAGTATATATATTTTGGACCATTCATTATGCTTTTAGCATAATAATTCATAACGTTGTAGCATTCAGCTTATATTCTCTTATTCCTTCATTTTTCATCCCTATATATATATATTCCATATTTAATAACTTTTTATAAATTCCAACTTAATTCATAAATGAATTTTTGATATTACTTCTTGCATCAGCTTGTCCATCAAGTATATCAAGTTATATATCCATTCTATCTATTTATCCAACATCAAATATTTATCTATCACCAGTCTTTTTATTTATCTTAAATTCTCTATTCTCTGAAAGAAGCTACCTTTAATCATTAAATTGAGTTGACATTCTTCTTTAATTTTTATATTAGATTTATCTTCTATAGTGTCCCCATTATTTTTAGAGTCTTTTATGTTAATTGAGTTTTCAATTCTATAATATTTCTGATTTTAGATTTTGTTTTCTACCACTATTTAAATCTTCACTGTTTTAATAATTTTTTAGTCAGGATTTTTTTAAATCTTTTTCAGTAACTTTTTAAAACTAGTGCAATGTTTTATTCTTATCATTGATTGTTCCCTTCAATTGCTTTAATAAATGTTTGTAATATTTAGTGTGGCTTTATTCTCCAACATAGCCTTTAAATTCTCCATTTTTGCTTTTTTTACCTTAATTATCCATCTCCTATTAGACCAGCCTGATTTATTTTAGTGTTAAGTTATCAACATCCTGTTTCTATCATGATCTTTTTATATATGTTGTTAGATTCAAATCATCACAATATTTAAATTTATAAAAATAGTTGGAATTATGCTTTAGGATTTATTGTCTTTTTTTAAATTTAATGCTGCTTTAGACTCAATTTTTTCAGTCTGAATGTATGATGAGTACTGTGATCAATTATAAATTCTACTTAGCTTTTAATTTTAAGTTGAGAATACAAATATCTCTGATTTGTTTTTCTCTCAAGTGTAGAGAACTTTCCAGCCCCATGTTGGGTGCCAAAAGCTAATGGGATGCAAAAGCTTTTTGACTGATAATCATGCCTCATATGAGGCATCAAACAATAGTTGGATTTTAAAGTATTTTAATTATATGTATGCCTCTTCAGGAAATAAATTGAGGTAGAATCTGCTTTCTATACGCAACACTTTAATTATGACACATATTTTCCATTTCTTATAATCAAACTAAAGAGCTTAGTTCACTTTATGAAAATGCACTTTAAAAGATTAATCATTAGTAACATACACATACAGAAGGAATATTAAATTAAGAATAAAACAAATATTACATTTTAAATAACATTTTAAAAATTAATAACAGTATTTAATTAATATAAGATTTACAATATATATTGTGCTATCTATGGTATCTTTAGGGGTTTATATGGTTTAGTTGCCTCATATTCATTGACCAAATTACATTCGATTTGTTAATTCTCTTATTATGACGTTTCAGGTAATTTTATTAATGCAATTATTTTTCCTGATCACACAATCTCACTTAACATAACTAACTTGGATAATAGAAAGGGGAACCTGTTTTAATTTGTTTGAAAGATACCAGACCTCTATATGTGAGTCTACTGGTCTACATCCTATTCTGTCAATTATTATCATAGGTTCCTTAGAATGACCAGAGGTTTGTATTTTCAAGTAGACCATCGGCAGTTTATTTACTCAGATTGTAATGATTGAGTTTAAATGACCTTAGACTATTAATAATTAACAATTAAATATCAACGTAAGTTATATACAAACTTATTAATTCACAGTGGAGTATTTATAATATTAAGAGAATAAAAAATGAGAAAATAAATTGTGGTTAAAAACTACTGATAAGATTTTGATTTTAATTAATGCAACTCAGTACAAAATTTTGTCACACTTAGACTTTGAGAGAGAGTGATCACTTCTAATTTGTAGAAGAAAGTTTCTTATCAGTAAGTTTAAATGTATATGTATCATACTGTATAGTTCACCATGTATGGATTTATCTTGTGGACATCCACTGTTCAGTATTCTTGTAGCTTGTAGGTAGTCTAGCATTCCTGGTTCAGGTAGGAAATGACTTCATTCAGAGTTTTTCACTATGTCAAGTAGAGAGCACCTTGGCAAATGAATTTTTTTTACTTGCACAACTTAATATGATTTAACATACTAGTGAGAGTAATTTTGTATAATTCCCATGGATTCTCCAACAACTATTTTTATCTTGCACTGCTTCACTTTAGTAATGCAGTAATGATGCAAAGTATGTTTTTCCTTTTATAATCTTCTCTCTTTCTTTAGCCTCTGCGCATCTCTTGTTAACACCTGCTAACATACAGAATTTGATGTAAATTTGTCTTCAAAATCATTCTTTTCTTTTTTCTTTGGTTGGCCGTCTTTAATTATCAAAGGAATGTTGTTGTATGTCTTTTCTCTTTTGTTATGTACCGCTAATTGCTTCCTAATAAGAATTTGTTTTCTTATCTTAACCAAAATAGTTTTACATTCTCTTTTCATTCATTTTATATTCTCTCTCAAAGAAAAATGTATACAACACGTTATCTAAAATAATCAATTAGATATTTTAAAAAGAAAAAATATTCTATTTAAGAATTTAGTAATTTAATTTCTAAAGTGCCAGTGCGAGTTGTACTAATACAATCCAGTATAACACCTCCATGTTCAATAATGAGAGTAAAATATGGTATTGTCATTGCATGGCATTTTATACATCTGAGGTTTTCATGGTTTAAATCCGACCTATTTATCCTCTAAGGCTATCTGTCAGGATAACTTGTTTTACACAGCCTTAAGACCCTTGCATTGAAAGTTTCCTTCTCCACTCTTTCATTTGTGAGAGTAAATGCATTTGGACCATTCTCCCTAACTATCTGATACCATCCCTCATAAATTCTGAAACTTTTTACATATACCCTTCTCAGTTTGGCAAATGGGATTTACTCTGACCAATAACTGGTCTACCTTTTTGAAGCTGTCAATTGTACCTTCTCTGTCTACTCTTACATCAGTTGTATGCCTCATCTTATTGCTGCCTTCCTCTGATCCATCTCTCTATCGATATACCCGGGAATGATTGGTAACAGCCTTGTAGAGCTTTGGCATGGGTTGATAGAACTGGCACCGAATAGGTGCAAACCCTATGGACCCATTCTCCACCCAGTTGATGTAATTCACCACCCATGGTAACTTTCATCCATTCTTTATGGTTTGAAGACATATACATTAAAAAGCCATCCCAATTCCTCATCACATGTTCATGTGGGTTTGACTGGGGGTTTGGAGTTGATGACAATGTGTGTTATACTCCCATTTTCACTACTCATTCCCCTCCATTCATTGACTATGAAAGGAATCCCATGGTCAGATAAGACTGTTTTTGGTTTACCTACTTTAGGGGAAATGGTTGTGTTTCTGATATCCATGTGGAGTTTTTTGCATTGGCCTGTATCATGGAGTATACAGACACCCATTTTGAAAAAAACAACATAGACCACTAATATGTGTTTCATCTTCCAGAATCTAGATAGAAGCTTATAAAAATCAATAGCTACCAGGTCTTTTTTTTGGAATTATGGGGTTTAATGTACCTGTGTATGATTTGTTGGCAGGCTTTGTTTTTTGGCACACTTCACACCATTTCAACATTTTGGTTACTTGGTATCTCATGTTCAGCCAGTAAAATCAGGTTTTCAATAGCCTTTCTATTTTGTCAACCCCATAATGGGCATATAAACAGTGAGTATACATAGTTAACCTATCTTGCAGAATCTTGGGCTCTACCATCCTCCACATTCCCTCTATTATGTCAGTCAGGTACACCCCCTTTGTCAAATGGTTCCTGCTTCCATCTTTTTCAGAGCAACTTTCCTTTGTCCCCTCTTTACTTTCTTCTTTTTCTAAACTATCTATAATCATCTGGGATCTAGTTTATGCTTATTGCCTATGTGGTTAAGTTCATCTTCTACAGACTTATGCCTTCTGTCTGCAAATGTTCTTTGGACTCCGGACCTCGATTTTAGCTCAAAGCACCTGACACTATATTCTCTGTCCCGTTACAATATTCATAGAATAGTTGAATTCTTGAAGAAAAAGGTACCAATGAATTAGCCTACATTTGATAGATAACTGTGGTTAAGGAATTCCAGAATTTTTGTGATCAGTTCTGACTACCATCTCCGATCCTATCAGAAAATGTCGAAATCTCTGGAATGCCCATACCACAGCCAATGCTTCCTTTTCTGTTACAGAACAATTGACTTCCAGTGCTCTTAAGGGTCTGCTAATGAAGTATATTTATCCCTTGATTACCATCTTCCTGTGTTTGCATCAACGCTGCACCAAGCCCATATCCACTGCTGTCAACCTGTACTATAAAAGATTTTTTTAAATTGATATATCAACATTATCTGGCTCAAAATTTATCTTTGATGCCTTCAAATACTATCTTATGTTTGTTCATTTCCCATGGAATGTTTTTCCGTAATAGTTGCAGCAAAATGCTCCTTATTTGCTTCAAAGTTCCTGTAGAATTTATTATAAAAATTATATAGTCCTCAGAAAGACTAACTTGTCTCACTGACTTAGGGACCAAGTCTCTGATGGCTTGTATTTTATTGTGGATGAAGCTTAATTTCTGCTTTTCTATTTAAATGTCCTAAAAACTGACTTCTGTCTTGCATTGGTGGTCGAGAGGTCAGTGCGACTGCCTTGCGCTTGCGGGCAGCTGCCCGGGTTGCGGGTTCGCGTCCCGGCCGATGCTATGACACTTAAAAAAAAAAAAAACTGACTTCTGCCATGGTTATACAACTTTTTTGTAAATTAATGCAGATACCTTTGTCTTTGCATTCTTATAAAAACATTTCCCAATGTCCTAAATGCTCTCTTGGAATTTAGTTCATAAGTTGTGTCATAAACAAGAAAATGATTCTCCAATTGATTAGAATGTTGAAGACTTTCTCGAATCATTTTTGCTGTAAAAACAACAAGTTCCACTTCTGTTGTTTCATTATCTTTTACGGTATCTAAATTTATTGCCAAACCTTTTCCAAACAGGTATTTAAAGTATGTAAAATTTAATGCATGTATATAAATAATGGGGAAATCCTGATTTTAATTGAAATATGAACTTCTTTATCGCATAAAAGAAAAACGCACAAAAAGATATTAAGAAGAAACATGAATCGCATAACTTCAAAAACGCATTAAAAAAATCCGCATAAAATGAGACCCAGACCTGCTTATAAGTCAATATATGACCGTATGATATATTGGATATAAAAGAGAAAAAAGAAATATATATATATTTTTGTTTTGTAGTTAATGATAAAATCAACTAAAATCAGTGATTTTGATTTGTCCTCTCTATCAGAAGGTATTGTACCATTTTAAAATACAAGGCATATTGGTGTTCAAAGGGAAAAGGGAGATTACTTAAGAAGTAAAAGAATAATTATATAATAAATTTATTTATTTTTTGCAATTAATTTCTAGAATCTTTTATTAAATTATTTAATGAGTATTTTTTGTTATATGTCAATACTTGTAGAAATAACAAATAAATTTAGAATGAAATGTTATATATTGGAAAATAATAAATGTGACATGCAATTAAATGTATGATAAACAAAAAGTTAGGAACTTATGGAGTCTTTATAGGTATTTAAAAAGAAGCAGATGAAGAAAAAAAGAAGTTTTCATTATGTAATGATATTTAATCTTACTTTCTGAGTATCTTGTGATCATCCAAAGTTGATATAGTTATTAAATGTTACATATCCTATAGCTTCCATGAGAAAGTGCATCTATTTTGCCTTTTTTATATACTGGTGACTGTACTTTCATCTAATTTTATTTTGATATACTTTGTAAATTTTATAAAGATGTTATTCAGAATATTTTTAAGTACTTATCAGTTTATATTTAGATATGAAATATGCAATGGATTTTAAATATAATAATGTTAAAATCTTTTAATAATAACATTATCACTATTTTCTATCATATAAATCAATGTGGAAGGTTAAGGAATGTGAAAAATAGTAATATTTTCAAATCTATCAATATTTTATAAATTTCATATAAAATATTTACTACGATCATTATAAATATATAATGGAGAATTGTGAATTTAAGATAATTAAAAAAATAAATTGGATTTAAAATTATTTTTAGTCAAGTAGAACACATTTAAGTATTAATGGAAGGTATAAGAATGAGACATTGAATATAAATTGATATTTTGCTTTTGATTTGCAGATTATGAGACTACATTTGACTATAAATTTTTACTTTATTTAAAGTTTTGGAATATCATGGCATAGATTCAGAATATATTCAAATTATAAAAAATATTTATCAAAGGACATAAGTAGTTAATAGGTTTTATAATAATGCTAAGAACATTATCATAGTATATAATAGATCTCTCCAAAAGTTTTTGTAGCAGTTTTACAAGAAATATCTTGTGGATTTGGAATATCATGGCATAGATTCAGAATATATTCAAATTATAAAAAATATTTATCAAAGGACATAAGTAGTTAATAGGTTTTATAATAATGCTAAGAACATTATCATAAAAAACAAATCCATTTACTTCTGTTTCTAATCACGACTCAATCCTTTTTTCTTTTCAAAAATATACAGTACATATAGCCATATAATTCTATAATTAAAAATCACTTCTTTTCTTTTCAAAAACTTTATTTGATGTATATATATATCCACTTATTTCCAACGTTTCGACTATCTTTACTCTATAGTCATTTTCAAGGATCTAGAAAAAACATTACATTATAAACAAACTTCACATAATAAAAACAAAAATAATCAAAAACAATATAAAGCATATATAAAGCATGTATAAAGAAAGAATGGTAAAAGAGAGTTTATATATAAAAAGATATAAACCTGTTTTAAATAGAATTGGATAAGACATGAATAAAGAATTATTTTTGGAAATAAATTCATTTTTGAAGTATATAAGAAAGAAAAAGAAAATAAGTTTTTATTGTAACAATTGGTTTTTTGGATAAAAAAAAGGGAAAGTTTTTTGAGAAGGGAGTCAAGTAAGTGTGGTGTATGTTTTGTGTTTTTAATTTAATTGATTTTAATGTATTTTATTTATTTTTAAATTTTATGGGGTTTATATGCTTTATATTGTTTTTGATTATTTTTGTTTTTATTATGTGAAGTTTGTTTATAATGTAATGTTTTTTCTAGATCCTTGAAAATGACTATAGAGTAAAGATAGTCGAAACGTTGGAAATAAGTGGATATATATATACATCAAATAAAGTTTTTGAAAAGAAAAGAAGTGATTTTTAATTATAGAATTATATAACATTATCATAGTATATAATAGATCTCTCCAAAAGTTTTTGTAGCAGTTTTACAAGAAATATCTTGTGGATTAATATGGGGAAAATAATTTATATCATTTGAATTTTGTAAATGGTGTAATTGTGTTTATAAACAATTTATTAGTATTATAGAAAATTTTACAAAAGATATTTGATGAAGGCAAAACAGTAAAAATATAAGTAAATTTTTAAAAAAAGATTAAAGTGATGTATAATATTGGCAGTAATGTATTAGAGGATACTAATTCATCATCATCAACCATTATCAATCCACTGCAGGATGAAGGTCTCTCCAAGTTTAATCCATCTTCTCCGATCTTTAGCTTCTCTTTTCCACAACACCCCTGCACAATTTCTTATTTCATCCAACCATCTCACTTGTGGTCTCTTTCTGGGTCTTTTACAATCTCTTGGAATCCAGTTTAAAATTTCAATTGTCCATCTATTATCATTTCTTCTAGCAATATGTCCAGCCCAACTCCATTTCAATCTTTTAATTTTTTCAATAAGGTCAGTAACACCTGTTTGTTGTCTTACCCATACATTGCGTTTTCGATCTCTTCTTGTTACTCCCAACATACATCTCTCCATACTCCTTTGAGTGGTCTGAAGTCTCTGTATTGCTCTTCTATTAAGTGTCCAAGTCTCAGATCCATAAGTAAGAACTGGTAAAACACATTTGTTAAAAACCATTCTTTTCAAACACATAGGCATATTTCCTTTTAGTATCAAGTTATTTCTACCAAAAGCACTCCAAACAAGTTTAATTCTATGATTAATTTCCTCCATTATGTTTCCATCTGTATTAATAATCTGACCTAGGTATTTGTAACTGTTAACTTCTTCTAATTCTTCATAATCAATCTTTATTTTCATATTTTGAGCAAATCGATTAAACATTACTTTAGTCTTTTTAACATTTATCTTTAGTCCTACTTTTCTACTTTCATCTGCTAACTCCTGCAACATTTCCTGCAGCTCTGAAGCATTATTTGCAAAAACAACTACATCATCTGCAAAATCTAAATGACTTAAATACTCTCCATTTACTTTCATTCCTTTAGTTTCCCATTTTAATCCACAAAATACTTCTTGCAGCACTGCTGTAAAAAGTTTTGGAGATATGGAGTCACCTTGCCTTACACCTTTCTCAATGTTGATTTTTCTACTATCATTATGTAATCTAATTGTTGCTGTTGCATTTTTATAAATATTCTTTAAAATATGACAATATCCTGGATCTATACCTTGATGATCCAATGCTTTAATCACTGAAGAAATGTGTATAGAATCGAATGCCTTTTCATAATCTACAAATCCAAAACATAATGACAACTCATATTCATTTGTCCTTTCTATGACTTCTCTCAATACCTGGATATGATCTATTGTACTAAAACCACTTTTAAATCCAGCTTGTTCTCTTGGTTGGTGGAAATCCAAAGTTCTCTGTAGACGAGTTGTAATTATCTTGGTAAAAATTTTATATAAAACTGATAAAAGGCTGATAGGTCTGTAATTTCTAATATCTTCTTTATCACCTTTTTTAAATATTAATATTATTACTGCATTCTTCCAATCTTCCGGTACATCTTTATCATTTAGACATTTGGTATATAACTTTGCTAAAATTGTTTCTATTTCTTCACCTCCTTCTTTTAATATATCAATTATAATTCCATCATTTCCTGGAGCCTTTCCTTTCTTCATACATTTAATTGCATGTCTCACTTCTTCATTTAAAATTCTGGGCAATTCGGAAGATGTAATAGATATAGGAGGTACTTGTTCTTTATTACTATATAATTCTTGATAAAAATCTTCTACCAATTTCATGATGTCATCTGTCTTTTTAGTAATAATTCCATCTTTTTTCTTACTGCAGATATAAATTTCCTACCAATACCAAAATGTTGTTTAACATTCTTGAGACTTTTATTTTCTTCTACAGCTTTCCTTGCTATTTCACAGTTATACTTTCTTATATCATTTTCAACTTTTTTCCGTACCATTTTACAAAATTCGAGATATTCAATTCTTTTTAATACATCATTTTTGTATATCTTCATATTCCTTCTTTTCTTCATAAATTCTCTAGTCTCAGTAGAAATTTTATTAGACAATTGCTGCTTTTTTCTACCAGATATCTTTGTTGCAGTTTTTAAAAGTGTATCAGTTATTTTCATATTAATTTCATTCAAATCTGAATCATGTTCAAAATCTCCTAACACCTGAAACCTATTTGTAAGTTCTAATTTAAATTCATTAGAATGTTTCTGAAGATTAGGAATATCAACTGTAAATATTGTTTTTCTCAATAATTTTTGTCTCTCTAGTTTTACATTAACACGTAACTTACACCTTACTAATTGATGATCACTTCCTGTGTTAAATTTATTAAGAACATTACAATCTTGAAATATGTATTTCCTGTTAATCAAAATATAATCCAATTCTGCTGTACCTTCATTTGGATGCTTCCATGTCCATTTCCTTTTAACATTTTTCTCAAAAAATGAATTCATAATATAAAGTTTTTCTTTTTCCGCAAACTCCACAAGTCTATATCCTCTCTCATTTCTATTACCATAACCAAAATTACCTACAGCAATTTCATCTTTCATTTGTCTACCAATTCTAGCATTAAAGTCTCCCATAACAATTTTAAAATGTTGTTTACTCTGATCAAAAGCCTTTTGTACATCCATATAAAAATCTTCTACTACTTCATCACTATGAGAACTTGTTGTAGCATAAACCTGAATTATCTGCATTTGGTATCTGCTATTAAGTTGTATAACTAATCTTGCAACTCTGTCCGATACACCATCAATCTCCACAATATTGTTCTTCCACTTTTTATTTATAATGAATCCTACTCCACTTGTATTTCCAATATGTGTGCCTTTATAATAGAGTATATGTCCACTTTTTAAATCAATTGTCTCTTCACCTTTTCTTCTAACTTCACAAAGTCCAATAATGTCCCATTTAATATAAGACAATTCTTCTTCTAATTCTTGCAATCTTCCTTCACTTGAAAGTGATTATAAAAGCTTTATTCAATATATTAATATCAACAAATCACTGTCATCCAATATAAAATAAATACCTGTTTCTCACATTTATTTATTGCATAATCTTAATTTTATTAATTAATGTCTAACATTTTAATTGCTTAAGAGTCTTAATTCAGAAATCTAAATAATAAGTTCTACATGTTTAATCAAGAATAGATCGGCAGACTCAAGCTCAAAGTGCTATTATAGATTGTGGCTTCATATTTGTCACTTCCAGTGCTCGAGTTTCTTATAAACTCCCAAGCAACCAATCACTTATTTATCAAAATAGGAAAATTTTGTATTGATTTACTATCAAAATATTTAATTTTACATTCTATAGAAATCCAATTTTGTTAATCTATGCATTTTTATAAATAATTTTCCACATATAACTTTCTATAAGTATCATAAATCATACGGTAATACATACATATATATTGAATTAAAAATTATCATAGATTGTCATAATAAAGAATAGAAATAGAAAATTTTATCCATGTAAACAGAGATAACTTTTTACCTTCTGATGTCGCCAGAAAATTATCAATAACTACTAATTTACAATCTCCCTGAGACTAAACAAATTTCTTCATTAACTTATAATAACTCTTTTGTTGATTTTTTTTTTAAAAAAAATATTTTATTTAAGTTTATAATTTCTTACAGGAGAGCCTGTTAAATTATAAGAAGATTTATAAAATTATTTATACTTTCAATATTCACACATACATGTATTACCATTCTTACAAAAATGTAGGTACTGAGTTAAAAGTGAATTTACTTTTGACAAAGTATTTTAGATATTATTACTGTGCCATAATTTTAGCTTGCAATGTCTGTTTTTAATAGATTCTTTGCTACATTATATCATATCTAAAAATGATTTATTTAAATTTATAAATACTATAAACATTTTTTCTTTAAAACTTATAACTTCTTATAGGAGAGCATTATTTAATTATGAAAATATGTTTTATTTTCTCATCACGTATATCATCATCATCATCATCATCAACAACCATTATCAATCCACTGCAGGATGAAGGTCTCTCCAAGTTTAATCCATCTTCTCCGATCTTTAGCTTCTCTTTTCCACAACACCCCTGCACATTTTCTTATTTCATCCATCCATCTCACATGTGGTCTCTTTCTGGGTCTTTTACAATCTCTTGGAATCCAGTTTAAAATTTCAATTGTCCATCTATTATCATTTCTTCTAGCAATATGTCCAGCCCAACTCCATTTCAATCTTTTAATTTTTTCAATAAGGTCAGTAACACCTGTTTGTTGTCTTACCCATACATTGCGTTTTCGATCTCTTCTTGTTACTCCCAACATACATCTCTCCATACTCCTTTGAGTGGTCTGAAGTCTCTGTATTGCTCTTCTATTAAGTGTCCAAGTCTCAGATCCATAAGTAAGAACTGGTAAAACACATTTGTTAAAAACCATTCTTTTCAAACACATAGGCATATTTCCTTTTAGTATCAAGTTATTTCTACCAAAAGCACTCCAACCAAGTTTAATTCTATGATTAATTTCCTCCATTATGTTTCCATCTGTATTAATAATCTGACCAAGGTATTTGTAACTGTTAACTTCTTCTAATTCTTCATAATCAATCTTTATTTTCATATTTTGAGCAAATCGATTAAACATTACTTTAGTCTTTTTAACATTTATCTTTAGTCCTACTTTTCTACTTTCATCTGCTAACTCCTGCAACATTTCCTGCAGCTCTGAAGCATTATTTGCAAAAACAACTACATCATCTGCAAAATCTAAATGACTTAAATACTCTCCATTTACTTTCATTCCTTTAGTTTCCCATTTTAATCCACAAAATACTTCTTGCAGCACTGCTGTAAAAAGTTTTGGAGATATGGAGTCACCTTGTCTTACACCTTTCTCAATGTTGATTTTTCCAGTATCATTATGTAATCTAATTGTTGCTGTTGCATTTTTATAAATATTCTTTAAAATATGACAATATCCTGGATCTATATTTTGATGATCCAATGCTTTAATCACTGAAGAAATGTGTATAGAATCGAATGCCTTTTCATAATCTACAAATCCAAAACATAATGACAACTCATATTCATTTGTCCTTTCTATGACTTCTCTCAATACCTGGATATGATCTATTGTACTAAAACCACTTTTAAATCCAGCTTGTTCTCTTGGTTGGTGGAAATCCAAAGTTCTCTGTAGACGAGTTGTAATTATCTTGGTAAAATTTTTATATAAAACTGATAAAAGGCTGATAGGTCTGTAATTTCTAATATCTTCTTTATCACCTTTTTTAAATATTAATATTATTACTGCATTCTTCCAATCTTCTGGTACATCTTTATCATTTAGACATTTGGTATATAACTTTGCTAAAATTGTTTCTATTTCTTCACCTGCTTCTTTTAATATATCAATTATAATTCCATCATTTCCTGGAGCCTTTCCTTTCTTCATACATTTAATTGCATGTCTCACTTCTTCATTTAAAATTCTGGGCAATTCGGAAGATGTAATAGATATAGAAGGTACTTGTTCTTTATTACTATATAATTCTTGATAAAAAATCTTCTACCAATTTCATGATGTCATCTCTCTTTTTAGTAATAATTCCATCTTTTTTTCTTATTGCAGATATAAATTTCCTACCAATACCAAAATGTTGTTTAACATTCTTGAGACTTTTATTTTCTTCTACAGCTTTCCTTGCTATTTCACAGTTATACTTTCTTATATCATTTTCAACTCTTTTCCATACCATTTTACAAAATTCGAGATATTCAATTCTTTTTAATACATCATTTTTGTATATCTTCATATTCCTTCTTTTCTTCATAAATTCTCTAGTCTCAGTAGAAATTTTATTAGTCAATTGCTGCTTTTTTCTACCAGCTATCTTTGTTGCAGTTTTTAAAAGTGTATCAGTTATTTTCATATTAATTTCATTCAAATCTGAATCATGTTCAAAATCTCCTAACACTTGAAACCTATTTGTAAGTTCTAATTTAAATTCATTAGAATGTTTCTGAAGATTAGGAATATCAACTGTAAATATTGTTTTTCTTAATAATTTTTGTCTCTCTAGTTTTACATTAACACGTAACTTACACCTTACTAATCGATGATCACTTCCTGTGTTAAATTTATTAAGAACATTACAATCTTGAAATATGTATTTCCTGTTACTCAAAATATAATCCAATTCTGCTGTACCTTCATTTGGATGCTTCCATGTCCATTTCCTTTTAACATTTTTCTCAAAAAATGAATTCATAATATAAAGTTTTTCTTTTTCTGCAAACTCCCACAAGTCTATGTCCTCTCTCATTTCTATTACCATAACCAAAATTACCTACAACAATTCATCTTTCATTTGTCTACCAATTCTAGCATTAAAGTCTCCCATAACAATTTTAAAATGTTGTTTACTCTGATCAAAAGCCTTTTGTACATCCATATAAAAATCTTCTACTACTTCATCACTATGAGAACTTGTTGGGGCATAAACCTGAATTATCTGCATTTGGTATCTGCTATTAAGTTGTATAACTAATCTTGCAACTCTGTCTGATACACCATCAATCTCCACAATATTGTTCTTCCATTTTTTATTTATAATGAAACCTACTCCTCTTGTATTTCCAATATGTGTGCCTTTATAATAGAGTATATGTCCACTTTTTAAATCAATTGTTTCTTCACCTTTTCTTTTAACTTCACAAAGTCCAATAATGTCCCATTTAATATAAGACAATTCTTCTTCTAATTCTTGCAATCTTCCTTCACTTGAAAGTGATCTGCAGTTGTAAGTACCTAAATAAAAAGTCGTCATCAAATGGCAGCCTGGGTCCGCAATCAGGGGATTCTTAGCACCCTCCGCCTTCGGCCACCAACCGCTGCCTTGGTTGGTGACTTTACAGCCTCCTGGGGATAAGGGCCATGCTTTATTTTTGTCTGTCATCATTGTATATATGTATTGGAAAAATATTTGTCATTTACACAAACATTCATTCTGCCTTATCAGGCACTGAGAAGAAAGACCATGGTGTTTCTTGATCTTAAACTCAGAGGTAAAAAGCCAATAAACTCACCACGCTGGCTAATGCGTGTTCGTGAGCAGCCCATTCATGTTCGTATACTATATGAATAATCACGTATATAATATATATATATTGAAACAATAAGATTCGTATTCGAATCTTAAGTTTCACCTTTTTTTATCGTCTCTCACTCATCGGTCTATCCCACCCAAATTTAAACTTTTTGGTATCGAATTGTGTGTGTAGCAATATTAAAAATGTATAGATATATGTAGAATTCACCATAAACACACACATTTCGATCTCAAATTTAAGGCAATAAATAAAGATAAATAATATAATTTAGATTTCTTTTAGTTATAAAAAATATATATATATTTTTAACCATTCATTTTGAATTGTAAAATCCATTATTTATTGCTTTGTTTAAATTTCATTTAATAATAATTTTAGAAATAGATGTAATATTTAATTAAAAGTAAAAATAATCGTATGTTCCCTTTTTGTCTTTGAAATTTTAAAAAGAATCGGTCGGTGAGAGATAATAGATTAATTAAAAAGAAAAATTCCCTAAAATGTAATTATAAAAATTAAATGTAAAATCTAAACGTAAACAATAGAAAGGCAGCTGTCTCTAAATTAGAATTAACAAAAATGCATTGATTATCCTCAGGGCAGATTAAGTGGAATCCAAAAATTAACTATGACTAAAATGTGAAAGATAAGATCTAAGAAGAGAGGCCATCTTAGACTTGCTAGAAACTGGCACTTTAACTTTAGCTGTGCTCTCAATCAGTTGAGAGTCTCCAAGATATTAAATAAATTTTTCCTGCCACAGTATGACCGAGTAAAAGCACCCAGACTATTCTCCATCTGGAGATGCCCTATCGGATGCCAAATCTTCCATTGCCCTTCATAAATTCAACCACGAAGATCTGCTGCCTAAAATAATGAGAAAGCTGCTGCTGCTGTTAAATTAAATGAACCACCTAAATACAGGAAAGAACTGCTAATCATGAACAATTTGCTACTAACCAATGGAATCGGAAAACTTCTCATAAAACAGGTACCTGTGTCCAAATTCTCTAGAGTACTCTACTAATATGCTATAGCTCATTCTTCATACTACTTATATAACTTATAAAATGTAAAATTGTCATTTGTAAAACTAAAATTTAATAATTAATTTATTGTGTAAATTTCTCTAATAATCTAGCTTACCTCACTCTGTCTTTCTTAGGTACGTATTTCTAAAATCTACATTTTATCATATAATTATCGCATGCTCATAATTTTCTAAGTTTAAATCTATGATCATTTGAAACAGTGAATGCATGTCAAATTTTCATTAATATTTACTTTCATAAATAACTTAATATTTTCATATAAATCGACACGCATTCAATGCTTCCTTTATTGTAATGTAGGGGTCTACTGCTTAGCAAATGGCTGATGTATTAGTGTAATAATCATCCAGATTTTATATTTTATTAAATCTTGACTAATAATTCCATAAAATTGCATTTCTGTGAGAGTCGCAAACGTTCGTTATTAAATGTTGATAATGTAGGGCCGAGTTAGAAAATATATTTAAATCTTACCAAAATCGTCTATACATTATACATGTGTTACGTTTTAGAGATGCGATGACCCCTTTATAAGCCTTGAATATTCCAGATTCTATAGGGTTGAAATTAACTCCAGTCATCCTACACAAGCGGACATAATAAATGCTCCTATAGGGCTTGACGACTGTCATGCAGCCAGAAGGCAATTTCGGCACGAACTGCTTGTCCCTGGTTATGCTTATGTGACACCTTACTTCTTTGGGCTGATGGCAAATGCCAGCCCGTCATTCTTATAAACTCATTCACGGCTTTGCAGTTTCAATATACTGCCATTCCATATCGCCTTTCTAGCGTACCACGTGTTTTCTTTAACTAACTTTATTATTCTATGTATCACTCCGTCCCTGCATTGTCTTCATAATTCACTCTCAAATAAATGTTTGCCCTTAGTTATAAATAAATATTTTTAATTAAATAAATATATGTCTACTGCTATTCTTATAAATCTTACTTTAGACTCTTGCATTGCAAAGGTATAAATCCCTAAAGGCATGCATTAGAAATACTTGCTCAAGAATTTTAGGTAGCTAGATTACATCATCAAATAAATGTTTTTCTTTTTGTAAACATTACAGTATCGGAAATACCGCTACTGAGGTCTTAAATATAAAATATGTCTAAATAAATAAATGTATTTTTTTAATATAATAGTATTGGAAAATCCCGCTACTGAAACCTTAAATCTTAGCAAATATTATTAGTAAATAGTTTTATCACTAAAATGTTTTAAATAAATAATTTCAAACTATGCGTCTGCAGTTACGTTTTATTTATTCGATACCCATTCAATATGTTTCCTCGATTTGTAAATATAAGTGTTTAATTAATATTAGTGTATGATTAATGTTCTGATTGGCTAACTCGAAATAAAATCATGAATCTCTTGCATATCCTGACCACCGTGCCTAAAGAAATATTTACTAATGTTGCATCAGATGCGTTGTTTCGTAGATTGTATTGTGGAACCGATAAACTATGTTCGAACTCAATACTACGGGTGGCTTCATTACCTTGATGGTGCTGCCATTCTGTGTGGTGGTCGAATTCTGCACTATGTTAACTAATCACACATTTTCTGACTGTTACATTATATATATACCATTATCTGACTACGATACTTATAAAACTTGGATGGTAAGTTACATTTGCTACATGATAATTTCAGTTTGTAATATCTATTTTTAATTTCAACTTTTTTTTTATTATATCATAGTTGAAAAATTATTTATAAAAATACACAGAGTTTATGTTAAATTTCTATTATTTAAATCTATAAACCTGTAAAAATATTTTATTTAAAATCTCTTTTTATATATAATGAATATAAATACATATTGCCTATTGAAAATTCTAAAATTTATAATATGTATATATAAATTTATAGATTTTCATATCAAACAAATTCATTGTTCAAATTCAGCCAATTAAATAGTTATTATCAAATCATTTTATAATGTAATAGAACTGGATTTATAAAGAATATAAAAGTAAATAATATTTTGATAATAACACAATATATTCTTTTTCTGTTTAAAACCTGAAGAAGATTGTTAAACAATTGAAATGTAGGACATTAATTAATAAAATTTATACAGTATATACCAAAAGTTAAATAAGAAGAGCAGATGTTTTATTTTGAAAAATGTAGATAAAAAAATCATAATGGATTAAATAAATTAATTATAGAAATAAACTTGAGTGTATTGCTTTCAGTAGGATTAAGCTAATATTAAAAAAGAAATATAGTTGTAGGCTTAAATAGGAAAAAAGTAATACAAAGGTCACAGTTCACACATAGGAATATAGAGTGATTTATGTTAGGATTAAGAGAGAGAGAGCTCAGAAATGAAATACATAAGTAAATTACAATTAGGCATCACTAAAATGAAGATGAGTTTGAAAATATTTCAAGAAAAAAATGGTAATAGAACAATTAAAGTCCTAAATGGATTTGAAGAGATGTTAAAAAGCTATGAGTAATATGAATGAATGAAATAAGAGAAACTTGCTTGATTTGATGGAAAAAATAAAGACTCTATATTGTAAATATGAGTGAAAAGTCACAGTAACAATATCAAAATTTAGAAATCTATTAGACATTTTATATGGGCACAGGTCTATGCTTTGTTCTCACAAACATTTAAATGCATTTTGGTTATAATTGTATGAGAAAATTTGTTCAATTCTGTCATTTTACAATTTTTTTAAAATATTATATACTTTATATGTTAATATTAACATCATGACTTATTTTAAAGTTTATCAAGCTCTATTTACAGTTAATCATTGAAAAGTTAAAGTATGATCAGATGTGTACATTATAAATTTTGTTTACATTTATTCTGGTAATATAAACTGGATATAAATATATCACATCTTCCTGTCATGCCAATAATCTAAAGTTCAAATTCAAACTGAGTAAAATTTGAAAAAAAATTTTATGTTCCAATCAGGATTAAGATTTTTTTTTCAAATAATTGATCCATAATCAAGTTATTTAATTATTCAATGTTGATCAGTAAATGGATATCCAGCTATAGGATAAAACAAGAATGAAAACTGCTCAGATCCATGTCTTACTGTTTATCTATGTAAGACTGTTGGAAAGTATTTTACCTTGAAGTATGTTTCTAAAGGCTGTTTATCATAACCTATTAGTAGTTGCTAATGTCAACATCAGAAGTATTTATCAGATGCATAAGCAGATTTTATATAGTCATTAGAACATAAATTAAATTGTAATGTTCCTTTTTTAAAATTAAAATTGATATTATTTATAATTGCAAATTCTAATAGCTTTTTTGTTTCTTTTTATAGAATGTTCTCATGAAACAAATTCTTTGCATTGTACAGAAGATTTGCCATCTCCAAATTCTAATTCCAGAGGAATGAATCATTCTACTGTATTGGCTTTACATTTGCCAAGGCGCAGCAATAGCAATTTGACTACAATTGTATCACCAGGATGTGCAGCTAGTTCACAATGCTATTGTAACCACACTACACCTGTTAACACATCTACTCTTTCTTCTCGTGTAAATAATCCTCAATGTTATTCACTTTATGGTTTTCAGAGATCACCTGTCATAGAAAATTTGCAAACTTCCTCTTCTCACAATTCTTTCGTTACTCCTCTACCTAAGCATTCAACTAATAATCATTGTAGTACTAATGTTGTCAAAAATGAAATAATTATAGATATGACTAATAACTCAAATACTCAACACAGTGTTCTTTTGGTAGAAAATAGTAGTAATACTGTAACACATTTTAAAACTTTACAAAATGCTACTCATGGATCATCTCAAAACATTCATTTATGTAATGATAATCAATGTAACAATCACAAACCAGAATTTAAACGGCACCTTAATTATTCAACAAATAAAGATGTTTGTGAAAAAAATAATACATTTAGTAACACTCGAATGTACATGCTGAATAATATAAAATTAAAATTGAATAAAAAACTACCAACATTAAAAGAGTCATCTCTAGATATTAATAGTCAGAGTATATTTGGAAGTTTAGAAACATTCCATGATGGATATAGAACTAAATGTCTGCCCAATGTGTCATATAGTTGCACAGATCTAGCATCCAAAGCTACTGGGACTTCATTGCCACCTGTTCATTTAAAACCAGCTTGTGCCAATTTGCGTCGATTAAAAGATGAAATAAAATCCAGAGAAAATTTAAGTTGTAGCAGTAGTACATCCTGTGAAAATTTATCAAAATTTTATGCTTCTTTAAATAGAGTAACTGCCCACACTTCTTTTTGTGCCGTTAATACAACCAATCCAACATTAGTAAATGATGGATACGCTTCAGATATGTCATCTAGTGACAATAGCCAACCTCAGATTGATTTGCCTTTAAGTACTTGTACATGTAATCTCCCTAATATTCAGCCTGGAGTTGTTACGTATAGTTGTAGTAGTAATGAAATTACTTATAGTATACCCTCAGGACTCCAGCATGGAGAAGTGCGCTTTGTTAAAAGAGAAACTATATGTTCTTTGCATAATCCACATGGATCTCCTGAAAATAAATGTCCAACAGCTTCAAGTGGGAATAGTTATCAGACATTCAGGTCAACCAAAAGCCCAGTCAAATGTTACCATAAACATTTACTTGATAATGGATGTGAATCTCCACCCTCTTATGGAACTATTAGTAGTGCAATTGTATGTACAAAGTCTGAATGTAAATGTTCACCTGCTGTGCATATCTCAGATCCTATATCTAATAGATGCCAAAGGATAAATGAAAATCAAGCTCACTCCCATCGCAAATCTATTATGGTTTATACTGATCCACAAGGTAATTGTCTATTTTAAATATATTGAAAATTAAAGTTTTACATTTATTTTAATTGCAAAGAACAAGATTTCAGCATTTATTTAAAAATATATATTTTCAGGTTTTTGGTTTTTTGATATTGCATTCTTCATCTAATGTCTATCATAATTTAGACCACCCTCTTTCACTATGCATCATTTTTGGAACCACTTTATACAAATTACCTTGTGAGTGGAATGAAGATTTCTGATATTGATAAGTTTGGAGTATTATATATATACACACATACGTATTAGATATTTAAAAATCTTAATTCATACTTGCATATATTTAAAACTTCCATTTCATCTCACATTTTTGAAACATATAAACAAAAATATATTTGTTTATATGTTTCAGGGATGAAAGTTTTAAATTAGTATGCATAAATGAAATTAAGATATTCCAAAAAAAAAAAATAAGTTTAAACAAAAAGTGGAAGTTGTTCCAAAAATATATGCATATGATAGATGTGCTAATGGTTGTTTGTGATGGGTAGAATTGAGATGAGAAATGCGCTGATCAAAACCTGAAACACTTGAAAAAATATAAATATAGTGTAATGATTGTTCACTCTTCCATAAAATGTTAAAATGATATAGCATGAGTGTTGTAAAAACTATTAATCTGACAAGCTCTATGTAAATACTGAACAAATGAAACTAAATTTCCATTTTCATTTTGACACTTCAATAACTTACACTATATCACTCATGCAAAGTAAGAAGTGTTTTCTATTTGCTTTTAACATCTTGTGGAAAGGAGAATGGTTGCACTGTAAATATCATACATATTAATTTTTATATTGCCTTAGAAAATAGTTTAATAATAAACTTATTTCAGAACCCACTTTATATTAAGAGTTTTATTCAGTTTCATTTTATAAACATTTAAAAGGTTACATCATAGAAATTTTTTTTTGGTTGTATTTTTTTATATATATTATCATGTCTGTAATTGTCAATTGCAAATAATGATAATATATAAACAATTCAGTTATTCTCTACTTACCTAATCCAATCAATTTCTTGTACTAAGAAAATCTTTTTTTGTTACATATTCAATTTTTTTTTTATGTGGAAAAGCTTTCTTGAACCAGAAATGGATATTGAATCAGCCAAGATATATAAGACAAACTGATTATTTAATTAATTGATATTTTTATGCTATTAAACACACACATTCTCTGAAAAAAGATCATTATAGGACATTATAAAAGTAGTTAAATGTTTTGCATGATTACAGTAGTATAAGTGATTGATTGAAGATCTATAGATTGCAGTTCAATCTGTTATTTTCTCATGCCAGTGGCATGTGATCTTCTGAACGATAAACCATTCTAATATTTTTTAAATAAAGAAATGAGAAGGAGAGAAAAGCTTAAAAACAAGACATGATAGTTTTATTAAGTAAATCTTTTAAAATATTGAGATTTTATATTTTTTAAAATCCCATTTCAATATAATTACTCAATTTTAATAAACTTTTATTCCCTTCATGCATCCTGATGATGTAATGATTAGAGAAAATTGTTAAAGGACATGCATTTAGTGAAAGATATTAACAAATATCTGATTCACTCAAAAACGAGGGAGATTAAATTATCTCTATCTCAATAACCTTTGATAGCAAATTGTAAACATTTTAAGGTTTTTGCTTAAAAATTAGTTCTTTGAAATATTAATATGTTTGTCCATATATATATATATGTGTGTGTGTGTGTGTGTGTGTAGAATGAATGTTTAAAAATAATATTTTTAAAAAGTAAATCAGTGTAAAGCAAACACTCATAATGAATATGATCATTCCAACTCTAGTAGAAGAAAAATAAGGAGAAAAATAAAAGATAAAAAGTTAAATAAATGAACAAACTTCTTATTTCTTTCCAAGAACTTTATTTCCATATATTAACTAATGAACATATATATAAATTCACATATTATACATTTTCAACGTTTCAACTGTTTTTTACACATTACAATCATTTTCAAGAATCTCCAACCAAAACAATACATATATAATACTCTAAAATACAAAATCTTTCTTGTATTAACATGAACACATCAAATCATTATAATAAAACATTAATGGTTATATACATAATTATATTTTTACTTACTTCTCCCTCCCTCTACTTTCTATATTATAAAACTTCCTTTTTTACATATTAAGTATAAATTTTCAAAAATATTACAAACCATCTAAAACACCAATAAACAAAAAACTATTTAAATCCGTTTAACCAACCCCTAATTACAAATTTATTTTTTCCTATAAATATTTTATCTAACTTCCATATCAATTATCTACATTCCCTATCTTTACTTTTAAATCTATTTAAAAACTAATGTAAATTTTTTTCTCTATCCTTTAACAATTTACTTAAATACTATTTACACATTCCATATTAATTACATTTTATTTACATTTATTATGGATTTTCTCAAAATATGAAAATAAAGATTGATTATGATGAGTTAGAAGTTAACAGTTATAAATACCTTGGTCAGATTATTAATACAAATGGAAACATTGTGAATGAAATCAATCATAGAATTAAACTTGGTTGGAGTGCTTTTGGTAAAAATAACTTGATACTAAAAGTAAATATGTCTATGTGTTTGAAAAGGAAGGTTTTTAATAAATGTGTTTTACCAGTTCTTACTTATGGATCTGAGACTTGGACACTTAATATAAGAACAATACAGAGATTTCAGACCACTCAAAGAAGTATGTAGAGATCCATGTTGGGAGTAACAAGAAGAGATCGAAAACACAATATATCGATAAGAGCACAAACAAGTGTTGCTGACCTCATTGAAAAAATTAAAAGATTGAAATGGAGTTGGGCTGGACATATTACTAGAAGAAATGATAATAGATGGACAATTGAAATCTTAAACTGAATTCCAGGAGACTGTAAAAAACCCAGAATGAGACCACATGTGAGATAGTTGGATGAAATAAGAAAATGTGCAGGGGTGATGTGGAGAAGAGAAGCTAAAGATCAGAGAAGATGGATTGAACTTGGAGAGACCATCATTCAGCAGTGTATTGATAATAGTTGATGATGATCTACACCATTAATTCTATTTAAAACAGGTTTATATCTTTTTAATGTAAAAATATTCTTTTATCATGCTTTCTCTATAGTTTTTAGCCTTTTCCAACATTTTTATATTAAAATTTTTATGTCCAAATTCTTTATAAAGTATATACACATTGGAATTTCTATCATTTAAACATTGTTTAAACCTAGTTTTTAATCTATTTTTTGTTGTACCAATGTATGATACATTTTCCCCTCTCGCTTACAATTCAAACATTCTATAATATAAATTCCATAACCGCAAAGCTAAAGATGTTTAGTATTTTATTAAATCATATGCTGAGCGCTTTCAAGAGACATGGCTCTCATATTCATAGCTCTTATCGTATAATGACTGTTAGTTTAATTGTATGCAAATATATGCAACTTTTAAGCATTCCATTTCTTGGATACAGAGTAACTTGATTCTTTCCAGTTGATGGTGCTGCAATCCATTGCGATGTAGCAGGCTTCTTTCACTTTGCGTTTTACATCATTTGCTTCCCTGCAAACCAAACGGATTGTCTGTGATTCACATGGATGTCCCACATTCTTTTGGTGCTGCATGAAGATGGAATTATATACTAGATCCGACTGTGCCTTGGTGTATAAGTATTTGTGCTGGGACAGTCTAATTTCTAATGATGCCTTGGTCTCCCCTTAATATGAAGATTTGCAATTCCTGTGAGGGCATATAATGTTGTAGACTGCTTGCGGTGTTTGAGAGAGTGTTAATCAGTCCTTTGTGTTTTAAATTAATCTATTGGAATTAGGAGGAGTGTGAAAACATAACTGAAATGCTTCTGCCAAAAATTGAGTAAAGTTTTTTGTGCATGTTTGGTATATATGGCAATAACAGCCTGTGTGTGTCTGTATTTACTGTG
Source organism: Epiperipatus broadwayi (assembly GCA_028023455.1). Classification (NCBI taxonomy): domain Eukaryota; kingdom Metazoa; phylum Onychophora; class Udeonychophora; order Euonychophora; family Peripatidae; genus Epiperipatus; species Epiperipatus broadwayi. Next base: position 69,608 of record JAQFVV010012509.1, on the reverse strand, counting down.
TTGTTGGTAAATTTGTTTTGGAAATGCCTGATATTTCTGTCGGTGATGCCTTGCTTGAAATCTGTGCTTAATAATTCTTCTCTGTATGCTGCTAAGTTTAATTTCTTGTCTGTTTCAAATTTGCATAGTTGTTGATTTCTGTGGAGGATTCAGCATATAATTCCATCTTCATGCAGCACCAAAGAATGCGGAACATCCATGTGAACTGCAGACAGTCAGCTTGGTTTGCAGGGAAGCAAATGATATAAAACGCAAAGTGAAAGAATCATGTTACTCCATATCCAAGAAATGGAATGTAAAAGTTGCATATATTTGCATATAATTAAACTAACAGCCATTATACAATAAGAGCTTATAAATATGAGAGCCGTGTCTCTTGAAAGCGCTCAGCATATGATTTAATAAAATACTACACACCTTTTGCTTTGCGGTTATTGCGTTTTTAGCGCTATTTTGATTTACTATAGCAAGCCAATACACATAGTTTTAAAAAACTAAATTCATAATATAAATTCCATTCATTTTTTTCCAGTTCTTGATATTCTGTTTTATTATTAAATTCCCTAAATTAAATTTCTTTTTATATACAGGTTTAAGAAATTAATCTACTCTCCCCCTTATATTTATTATTTATGTTTTCCATAATCTTTTTAATCTAATAAAATATACTTCTTGAAATTATTATAACTACTATATATTATATTCAGTATATCTTTCTTATTATTCCTCTTATTATTTGTGTAATATTTTTATCACATAATTTATTAATAACTTTAATAGGATAAACAGAGCAATAAATTTATGTTCTGAAGAAAATTTATTTAAAAAAGAATTTAATAATATAAAAGAGGAAGTTATAAAAAATTATTAAACCTGTATATAAAAAGAAATTTAATTTAGGGAATTTAATTAATAAAACAGAATATCAAGAAATGGAAAAAAATGCATGGAATTTATATTATAGAATGTTTGAATTGTAAGAGGGAGGGGGAAAGTGTATCATACATTGGTACAACAAAAAGTAGATTAAAAAGAAGGTTTAAACATTTAAATGATAGATATTCCAGGGTGTGTATACATTATAAAAAATTTAGACATAAAAATTTTAATATAAAAATGTTGGAAAAGGTTAAAAATTATACAGAAAAGATGATAAAAGAATATTTTTACATAAAAAAGATATAAAATGTAATTAATATGGAATGTTTAAATAGTATTTAATTAAATTGTTAAAGGATAGAGGAAAAATTTACATTAGTTTTTAAATAGATTTAAAAGTATAGATAGGAATGTAGATAACTGATATGGAAGATAGATAAAATAGTTAAAGGAAGAAATAAATTTGTAATTAGGGGTGGGTTAAACGGATTTAAATAGTTTTTTTTGTTTATTGGTGTTTTAGATGGTTTCTAATATTTTTGAAAATTTATACTTAATATGTAAAAAAGGAAATTTTATAATAAAGGAAGTAGAGGGAGGGAGAAGTAAGTAAAAATATAATGTATATAACCATTAATGTTTTATTATAATGAATTTGATGTGTTCATGTTAATACAAGAAAAAGATTTTGTATTTTAGAATATTATGTAAAGATATGTATTCTTTTGTTGTAGATCCTTGAAAATGACTGTAATGGTATAAAAAACAGGTGAAATGTTGGAAATGTATAATATGTAAATTTATATATATAATCATTAGTTAATGTATGGAAATAAAGTTTTTGGAAAGAAATAAAAAGTTTATGCATTTATTTATAATGTTGGAGAACATATATATTTTAAAAGAAAAAAAGTGATTGTTTAATTTGTCATTGTATAATGATAATATTATATTGTAATATATATTATAAAAAATTAAATGAATTTTGCAATAAATATATAGAAATTTTAAGCCAATAAACATCACATGATCACAATTTTCTATGTTTGCTTATAACTGTTATTAAAACAGGCAAAACTCTCTATACGTTATGCCACTCAGTGCAAGCCAGAGTAATTGAATACCAGAAGGCTGGTGCATAAAATCCCCATCTAAGGCATACTCATCCTATATCCCCTGACTATTTTCTGGCTTGTAGCCTTTGTCAGTGAGGAGCCTTGGATCTGAGAGCACTGCACCTAGATTTTAGGATCTAATGCAACCCACCAGCAGCTACCTTTTTCTCTACTTAACTACAAAACTATGAGTCTTAAATTGAAAACATAATATTTTCAATCCAAACTCATTATCTAATGTTTTCAATTTAAGACTCATAGTTTTGTAGTTAAGTAGAGATAAAAGATGGCTGCTGGAGGGCTGCATTAGATTCTAAGATTTAGGTGCAGGCTCTCAGATCCAAGGCTCCTCACTGATGAAGGCCACAAGCCAGAAAATAGTCTGGGGATATTGGATGAGTAGGTACTAGATGGGGATTTTATGCACAAGCCTTCTGGCATTCATTGATTACTCTGGCTTGCATTGAATGGCAGTATGTAAAGAGAGTTTGGGATGTTTTAATTTTATGTAGAAGTTGTTATACAATATGAATCTTTGCAATACCAAAATAATCACTGAATTTTTTTCAATTAACAGAGTAAAATATTTTAAACAAATCAGTAAAAGCAATATTAAATCCTGTTTTTTTTTTTGTTTGTTTTCTTGCATTTGCCTAACAACAAAAACTATGTCTATAGATGTTTTCATTTTCTAAAAAACATTTTAAATATCTGATAATTTAAATGGAGTTAATGTATTAATTAAAATTTTGAAATTATTTTTGCTGTAACGGATAACTGACAGACCTGATTATTACTTCAGTCTTTTCTATTTTTTTTTTTTTTTAATTGGAGCAATAGAAGTATTTTAAGAATCAGATTACATAACTTTATTATATCAGCATCATTTATTGAGTTTTCTCTAAATATTTTATTAAAACTCTTAAATCTTTTCATTTTAATATTATTGTAATGAACTCTTGTAGTCTTTAAATTAATCTTATTTTAAAGATTTGTATTCAGTAAACACAGAAATAAACAACTATTTCTTTATTTTGATAATTAATAATAAGAGGATAATTACCATAAACTATTTTTTGGTTAGTGACTACAAAATAAAAGGCTAATTTTTTCTAAAGTAATTTATTTATTTCTACTATATACACTGCAAGTTGTGAGAGATATATATCCAAACATGTCTGAACCTACCCTGACACCTCTCTGAGGAGTGCTGAAGCATGAAACCATGGTCAGGGGTTTGGGGAGGGGTTCCTGACAGAGATATTTTAAGTAGCTGGCTTTGGCTAAGCATTTATCATAAAGCTTGTAGAGGAATTGGCAATCCTCACTGTTTATAACTTACAAGCTTAAGAGATAGGGTCATGTGATCTATGACTCTTATTTTGACTTTATTTAACCATTTCTCATTTAAACACAGTCAGTGACTAAGATATGAAATAATAATTTAAATATAGTGAATAAATGACAAAGGGACAAATTGTTCTACATTTTTTGTTGGAAATTTACTACCATCATCACTCTAAGTTCATCTTTTTATCATAGACAGACCTAATTCATATATTATTGTTAATATATCAAAGATTAATAAAAGCTTAAAATATAAAAATTGGTTTGTCTAAATTAATAAATAACACAAAGACTTTGTCTAATTTCTTTAAGCTGTATGATCCAAATTTAAATAACTTAGTAAAATGATTGACCACCTATGCTTTTGAAACAGTTATTGCTAGAGAGTGAGTGCTTTTTATAGTGCATATGTAAAGAGTAGTTGTTTTCCACAATATTTCATATATATAATAATATTATTTTTCAATGTCTGTATTTTTAAAGCAATATACATAATTATATAACTGAATATTTGTAAATACAGTAACTAAATAATTTAAAAATTTTATCCACTTAGTAACGCTTTTGATTATCCCAGTAATCTTTGTCAACTAAAGCTTTGAAAGGCTAACTTTCCCACAATTCTGTGATCTTAACATTTGCTGCTTGCCTGTTAATTAAGTCATGTTTATATTTGTATATTAGCATAGCTTCCTTTATTTTTCTTTTATTGTCATTTTTTTCAATTTGCAATATTTTTACATTATTAAAATTGAAGTCAAAACCATAAATACATGATTTATTATGGTCGTAAAAAACAGATGCTGAAATATTATTATCTTATATTAGCATAGCTTCCTTTATTTTTCTTTTATTGTTATTTTTTTCAATTTGCAATATTTTTACATTTCACCACCAAGTGAAATAATCATAAATATAATAAAATAAATGCTCCAGCTAAAACTTTCAATCTTAATATAATAAAATTAAGTACAAATAATATCTTAAGATAATTTTGACCACTAGACTAGCTCAAATTGATAATAATAAAATATGGTTTGCTTTAAATAAATAATAATAAGATAATATAATAATCATGAGACATATGGTGAAAGATAAAGTAGTGGGACTACATTGAGCATATGTCCCAAAAGATACAATCAAATGACATAAGAACACTATCCCCTCTTTTATTTCAAGTAATAGTATAAAACAATAGAATTCATAAGACTTCCAAATATTATAAATAATCAAATGTAATATTAATAAATAAATAATAGTTCTGTTATTAAAATATAATTATCTCGGGTTCTTTAAATAAAATCTCTACTTAATTTATAATCTCCCGTAGCCAAGTATGAACTGCACTTAAACAATAAGAATACTCCTATACTTAATCTAACTAACACGATACAATATTTATTACTCAATAATCTGGTTACTACTACTACTAATATTATTATTATTATTATAATTCTCTCATGTGGCATATAATAAGTATGTTATAATCTGAACAATATGTGGCAACAAGAAATATACTTAATTATATGGTAGTATTTTCAATAATAAATCATGATTAAAATAATCTTATATTATATGATTTTGCTGTATCATATTCTGAATAATGATTAACATTGTTTAAATAAATAATATCTTTTAAAATTATAATGTGTAAAATATGTAATATGTTTTCTGAATTCTGTAAAATCGAATCCTGTGGTGGAAGGTAGATCAATAATAACAGACAACAAGTGTAACAACAACTTTAATAAATTTATTCTATACTAGGAAACAATTATATACAAAATATTTACAATTTTTTTTATAAAAAGAACTGACAAATATTATATTAAAATATAAAAAATATACGGAATTCAAATAAAAGAAAGATTGAATTTACAGATTTTCAATCTCAAAAAATTAATAATGTATAAGCCTTCACTCTGGCATAGAAATTTTTTATTTAGAAATACATATTATGTACTTAGTTATTCAAGATCAATGAATAATCATTATTACTTTATATAACAAAAAATATCTAGCATAAATTTTATGAACCAAAACATATCATTAGGTTTATTCTAGGTTAATGAAAAGTAAATTAATAAAAATATGTTTATTCATGTATTAAATAATAATATAATTTGCTTGGCACCATCTATTTTATGATGTGTGTTATATGTTCAAAACATATATATATATATAAGCATTCATCATACATTAATATACTTCATTTTATGTTTCACTGTAAAAATATTCATTGTTCTACCAAAATCGAAAGTATCAAAAACATTTGAAAAATATAAGTTAGGAATAGTTATCATTCTTTCATCATCAAAAATATTTCAAAAAATATTTAGGAAAAATTATGATTCCTTTGTTATATTCACCATCAACATTATGCATTCAACATCATTTGTATTTCTTCACAATACCAAAAACCTATCTTTCCTTCTAAAGAAATCATCTTTTCTAAAATTATCCATTATTCATCTTTCAAAAATACTAGTCTACGTCATGTTTTGCTAATGAAATTCAGATAGCGATACAATACATAAGACATGAAGGAATAACTAGAGTAAAGACAATAGTATAAACAATTCAATAAACCTCATCAAAATCAGTGTGAAGAAACAACAGGTATGACTTCATCTAATATCTTTAAAAATATGGTCTAGGCTTTCTTTTGAGCACTACAGACTAATCAAATATAAAGATTAAAAAACACTGTGCATGAAAATAAATATAAAATACAGAGCTACGTTAACTGTATTTGCATCATAACTTCTTAGACATAATATAGGCTAATTATCCTATCTTCTTAACATATTCTACTATATAAGCATTCAGGGTTTCATTATTCTACTCCCCTGTCACTACCATTTGTTATTTCAAATAGATTTAGACATTTAACATCGTAAAATAATTAAGCAAATTTCCCAATAATAAACAAAGTTACATATCTCTTTATCAAGTCATAACTATTATAAGAAAAGGTTTCACCCACAAAACTTATCTACAAATACAAATGAGATTTGATTTTAAAATATTTGTTCAACATTCGTATCTTGAAATAAATATCATATGGTTTGTCTAGCAAATAATCATATAAAATTATGATTATTTTATAAAGTTATAACAAACTTTATAATATAATAAATAAAAAATAAATATATGCATATTTCTCATAGCTTATATCTCTTAATAAAAATCTATGTGTTATTAATTCACACATCCCTATGTTCATTTATTCATGTAACATAAGTTAAATATTTTTAAAAACTCCAAGCAACTTTAAGAATATATATATAGATAATATAATTATCATAATTTAAACTACCTAATATGATTTTACTATTTGCAAAATCAGCTCTTTGATGTTATCCGGTTTTACATAAAATATAAGAATTAAAATATCATTCATACCACAGTCAGTGTAAACTAATGCACTTTAATAAAAATGTTTTCAAAAAATTTAAGAAAAATTATTAAAAAAAAAAAAATTAATATTGTTAGGATTTAAAAATATCTAAAAATGTAACCTTTACTACATCTTATAACTAAATTCTAATTGTTAGTTTATTTTAAAATAAATGATAATAAAATTTTTACATATTTCTTTTATAGCTGTCCTTCCATATAACAAGTTCAGTTAATAAACTAAGGGATTGTTGTTTGCTAAGTGACAGACATTTGTCCAAAGCTTTTTTCTTTCTAGCTCTCCTCCACTGTAAACTCACAAATAATAAAAAAATACCAACTTTTAAAAATTCAGGCATATCTGAAAAATAATTATTCATCCTGCTTCCAAAAGTTATTCAAACAGTCTATTTTCTGTCATTTTCTCACAGGATACAATAATTAATCTGATATCATTTTTTTAAAAAATTATTTTATGTAAGTCCATTTCTTTCCGTGCATTTTTACTTCTGTGAGAGATACATCATTTTCATAAGTATTCATATTAACACAGACTTCTTTTCGGGTTTTTTTAATAGAAATTATATTCCAATTAGGTACATATCAGATTGCAGATAAACCCAGGTTTTAAAATATAAAAGAGTCATTTGTTTCTAGCATAATAATATTCTTTTTTTTAATATCCATTTTCCTTTTTTATAGTTCAATTATCATAATTAAGATAACAGGTTTTATTACACCAAAATATTCACTTATTTCTAATATAACTTTATGAGTAATTCATAATCATTATAACAGCTATCTCTTTAAGACACTTTTACTTCCAAAAAAGTTTAAAAATATCACTTGCTTCAAAGATAATTATTTCTTTTAAAAATATCACAATCTTTTAAAATAAAAATCAATATTATAAAATGAATCTTTAATTAGGCTTCAAGAATCCTCTACTAGTAGGAAATAAATTGAAAATTATTCCATCCTTTTTAAATAAGCAAAATAACAGTTTTAAAATCCTTGACTATTAACAAACTGATACTATTTAAAAATAATAATAACAAGAATAATAATAAGACCAACTAGATAAAAACAATAGTAGGCAATAATTTTAATGATACAGAGTTTTTATATCTGCATTTTAAAACGATTTTGATTGGCTGATACATCACCTAAATATAAATTCATTTACATATTTGTCAATTATGTACTTTTAAAATCGAAAATAAAATTATCAGTCATCATTTTTATTCAATAATATAAGAAATATTTAATTCTCAATTAATTTTATAATTATATTTAAACCAACCAAATATTTTAAAATAATATCTTTTAATAATTCTTTACTAATTTAACAACCATTTTTTAGTTTATCTTTACTAATTTAAAATATCATTAAAAAAAACTAACTAAATAAATATTCTATATTTATTTTATCATGTACAAATACCTCAACTTAGTAACAGTTTTATAAAATAATGATATATGGTTGGAAATGGAGGTTATTTTAGAATGGGGGATCAATTAATTAATTGATATAAAAGTAATTACATGTAATAGAAATTAGCATATGAAACAATACTGAGACTGAAAAAATATAAAATAAATTCTATAAATAGTTTAGTAGTGCCAAATGTGGAAGATAATAAATAAAGTGATGATTTGATAATTGAGGGAGTAGCACTGGGGGAAAGAATCCTATTTTGTTTAAAAATCCTGAAATAATTGAAAAGATAGAAAAACCTACAGAAATACAAGTGCTAATGAGTGTGATATTGGAAATTTTAAACAAAAACCAGAAATATTGCTAGAAATAAATCAAAATAAGCAAGAAATGAAAGAAAGCCAACTTCCAATAATGTTAGAAATGAATGAAATGAATCAAAAGATAAAAGAAATTAAACAAGATAAAGAAGAAATGAAAGAAAAGATAAAATTCATCAGGGTTTAAAGAAAGAAATGAAGCAGGAAATCATGGTTAAGGTAGATAAAAATCAGGAGGCAATAGAGATAGTAGAGAAAGATTTAAGTCAAGTTGAGTAAGTAGAACAACAAGTAAAGATAGGAAAAGAAGTTAATAGAGAAATTAAAGAAGAGTTAAGATCAGAAATGATAAGAGAAGAGCAATTAAAAGAAGTTACTAGTATTGAAATAAAAAGTTTTCAGAACAGAAATAATAGAAGAAAAACAGAATGAGTATTTGTATATAAATTATAGAAGAGAATATGGGCTGGCCTAGTAATGAATAGGGAGCTTTTGTATATAGAAAGAAAAGTCAGCACTTATAAAAAATGGCAAAGTATAGATTGTGGCAGATATTTACAGAATCCAGTGTGGTATAATGATAGCTATGCAATAAAAGAAGAGGAGGATAGCAAATTTAATAAAGAAATTCTAGGCAAGTGGTTAAGGAAAAATCAGAAAGGGTGTAAGGAACAAATTAAAGTATAATGGAAATACATTGGTATATCATTGTTTATAATGTTCGCAATGAAAGATATGAAACTAAAAAAATTTGTTATTGGAAAGTTTTTTAACATTACCACAAGTGTGGACTGTAAATTCTAGTTTTGTGCAGACAAAATGCTTAACTTATTTTGAAAGTTATAAAGGCTTTAGCTTAACAAAATATCAAAATCTGGCTAAGCTAGAAAACCATAAAAATAAGAAAGACAAGCTCAAATAGATACATGGAGCATTGTAGTACTAAACCTTCAAGTTAAAATAGTTAAAAAGAAAAAGGAACCTCCAGATAGATGTCAATTGGCAAAAAGTCAGACTACAATTAATGGACTCGAAATAAAAAGTTAGTTGAGAGTAGTAAAGTCCAATAGATAGATGACAGTGTAAATGGTCAACAAAATTTTATCTTCTGTGTATATCTAAATTTTTAAATGCTTAAAGTGTAAAATGGAATTAAAATAAAAAAGAAATGAGTTTTTTTTGTGGCTAAAGATCGACAGTTCGATCCTCAACTGGGGCACCACCATATCAATAAAATATCTTATGTATAGGATCCACCATCATGAGTTAAGAACATTATCACTTGAAGACACTACTAGGCTACTTACTGAACCTAGAAATTTATTTGAGGTGACCAAAAGTTCAGTAATATGATGAGCATTTGACATAAAATAAAGTACTTACCCCTGATACTAACTCAGAAACATTAAGCAATTAATAGACAGTTGCAGTAAAAAAATGTCAGCCAAATTAATTTAATAAATATAATATTAGTAAAGTTTATTAAAATTTAAAAAAAAAAGAAGATTAATATTGCATCTATGAAAGAGTTAGGAGAGTGTGGTATTATTGATTGCTTTGACAGGTAAATTGATGCACAACTCAATTATTTCGATAAAACAGTGTTTTATAAAATAGGATATATACTATATGAATGAGAATGTGACTTTTAATAAGAAAGAAATAAAATATACAAGTTTATCCCACTGAACATTTATGCATATATGCACCAATGATAAATACACATGTGTGCAGCAATACAATACCACCAAATGATTATCATAGACTAAGAAGGGTTATACAACATAAGAGAGGCACGAGAAGCTAATTTTAAGTTTACTATGCAAAAAAAAACAAAACAAGTGAGTTAATGATTTGATGATTGGTATCCCAGTTTAAAAGAATGTGAGCTTGACTGAAATGTTGCAGTCAGAGGCTTTAAAGAATTTGCTAATATGCCAAAACTAGGTTATGACTAAGCAAATAGATTGCACTTAAGGCTGTAGACAATCTACGTGACCAGAAGAAATACTATAATAATATTGACCAGTTAGATATATAGCTAAGACTGGTGAAGTGAAAGAAGAGCCCTATAAAATAATTGGCATTCATACAGATGAGTTTTAAATCTACACAAACAAGTAAATGAATACTTTTTATATAATAGCACATTATGTACAAGCATTAAAATGTTTTAGTAAATCTAAAATCAAATCATACACATATATAAAATTGAATAATGCTAATTAAAAGAAAAAATTAATTTTAAACATTATTCCTATCTTCTTTAAAAGATTTTATTGGCTGATTAAATACCCAGCTTGTTTTCTTAAAAGGGAGAAAAAACATGTTTTAAATATTCTAAAACAGAAGAGGAGAGAGATTGAATTATTCTACAATTAACCAATTCATTTTTCCAGGTATTGGACAGCATTTGAGATTTTTAAAAATAAAATTTTCATTTTTCATCCTCTGCTGAAAATTTTATGAAGCTTTTTTTTTACGGCTTTAAAATTCACATATATTTATTTTCTAATATTTTAAATACAAAAAAATTCAAAAGATAGTGGGAAAATCAAATATGCAGTCCATCAAAGCATCTCAAGTTGTGTCGATGATGAGTAACCATTATATATTTCATGCTCGCAAACTTTGTAAGATTATTTCAAGAAAATATTACAATCATCAAGAAAATATTATGATGGTCTAAAAACTTGATTTTTTGGAAAGTTTATGACTTTATTTGTATCATAATTGTGTAATAATTATTAGAAATCATAAATAAATGTTATTACACATTTATATTTTACAGAAATGTTTTATTTTCAAATGTAAAAGAATATATTGTTCTGAATATTGCTACTATAGAGATTACAGTCATGGAAAATACAACTGTCTAGGAATGAGGGCAATCAGCAGGTTATAATATTTAGCAATATAGTAAAAATTATGAAAAATTTTTAAACTTTTAGAGCATAAATTTGTAGATTTAATAGTTATTAAAAATAATTATTTCAGATTTTTAAAACAAACATCAAAGAAGATTTCATTCATTTTTCAAATTGAATCATCACCTGAAATAGATGACATGACAGCATTTTGTTTTGATCAAAAGCTAATTTTTAAAATAATTCCAAAAATCAAATGTGCTTTTTTAAAATTTATTTAATTTCTAAACAAAAATATTGAATGAAGTCAAATTTATTATATTCTGATAAATAATATTGATTTAATATCAAAATGAAGGTTGAAAGCTTAAATCTAATGAGAAAGAAATCTCAGAATATTAGTGGAAAAATAAAGCAGTTAAGACCTCATTTAAACTCAAAATTCTCAATTAAAGAATTTCAGTTTTATGTATATACATTTAAACATAATACATTCTAAATTAAGGCATACTCTATAAGAAACAGTAAAACTTTCATCTATGACATACATATATATTAAATAGTAGATGCATAGAAAGAAAAAATACATTTATATCTTATTATAGTTAAAAATAATAATGTGCATATACAAAAAAAACAATCCCTGGTATATTTTAAGTTAGATAAAAATTTATATTACTGAGAAGTCCTTCAATGTTACTGCTTTAGCTTCCACAATTTATTGAAGAGGTAGATGCTTTGGTGTATTTATAGTTGTAAGTTGTCCAGGTTGTCAGTTAAGTCATTGGTAGGTTGGCTTTAGATCTTTCTAAAGATTTATTTTGACTTGTTGAGTGATGGTTTGACTTAGAACATGGAGTTTGCCTTGGTGAGGTGCCTAGTCCCGCATATTTTGAAGAAAACCACTAAGAAAATTGGGTTGGTTCATTTTTTTTTAAATTTTTAATCACTTGTTCTGGACTGTTGGTGGATATCTATAATTTTTCTGAGAGAGTTGGTAAGTAGTTTGTTGCACAGAATAAAGAGTCCCAGCATCTGGAATCTGATTTTGACTTATCGTGTAGAAAATTTGAGGAATACTTCTAATGAATGGCTTTTCAATAGCTTGGATAGATTTCTGAATCTCCAGACTAGCTGGAATGATTTTTAATTTGAATCTTCTGAATTGTGTGAATAAAACAATAGATTTTGGGGAGCTTTTATACCCATTTCTTCTATTATTCTCCACAATTTTTTTAGAACTTTCAAGATTACCATCTCAAAATAAACAGGTTTTTAAAATTAAGACATTTCTATAATTATTTCAAAAATAAGCCAGATTGTTAACTATTTTTACATTTCATAGTAATACTTTCATTACATATCTTATCTGATCAATCTTAACTCTTAAATTTTTTAATTACAACAGATTAAAATTGTTCTACAAAGTTTTAAAATAATATTTATACAAAGGATAAAAAATTCATCTATAAAGTTTAGTTTTTTGGAAATTTTTTTACATTAAACAAAATTATTTTGCTGATTCATGTGTAGGGGTATATATATACATGTGATTGCACTTTTACAACACGTTAAATAAAAATTAAATTGACAAAATTTCTAAATTAATTTACAACAGAAGTCTTAGTAGGAATCCCTCTCTTCTACATATATATATATATAATTTTCTACTTCTCCTATGTATTGATTTCTATTATAATATATACCATTTACACTTTTGACACTTTATCACTACTTTTAATTTTATTATTTGTATTACACTAACAGTTTCGACTGTCCTGCAGTCATCATCAGAGCTACAATATTCAAATATATAATTATACAATTATTACACTTATCCACATATATATACATAATTAATACACAATATAAACAAAAATAATTATACATTTTAATATGATCTTTATAAATAATCATTTCCCATTTTATTATCTTATCTTCTAAATAATTTTATCAATATTTTATATTAATTTATTTTATATCACTTTATTTTATTTTTTAAATTTTTTAAATGTTATTTAATATAATAATTAGAACTTTATCATTTATTTTACTATTTAATGCATATTATCATTTTTCTTATATTATAAAATCAACTTCTAATCTTGTCTTATTTTTATTAAATATTTCTATCAATTAACTTTACCCACATTACAAATTATTATTATTTTTTTATTATAAAAAATTACTTACTTTTTGTTGATTCTATTACCAAAACCCAACTGACAAAAACCTCCCTCTATTGTCATTTTCTTTAACGATTTTCTTTTAACCTTTTCAAATTCTAATTATTACTAACAATTGTTTATAAAATTATTGTTCTTACCCCGAAATCTAGATTAAGACTTGGTTTTATATTCTTAATCAAGATTGCTTCTTTAATTTTTCTATCCCTACTATTATTTGTGTAATTAATCATTTTATATAATCTTTTTCAAAACTATGACCTGTTTCTAATGAATGCAAATAAATAGATGATCTCTTATCATATTTATGCTGAATTAATCTGGTATAATTTGATTTCTTTGTTTCTCCCACATAATTAGTTTTTATATTTTTACTTTTGCATGATTTGCATTCAATTTTATATACCCCATTTATGTTTTTTTCTACTTTTCTTACATACTTATTATCTAATATATTAAGTATATTCTTCCTTCTTTTATTCACTATCTTAAATTTTATAACATTATTAAACTTTTTGTTAATTCTAATAATTATTCTATTCATACCTTTTACAATACTGTTATTATAAGTTTTAATACCTATATATTTATTTTTATCTATTTTAGTTTTTCTACTTACTATCCCATTACTTGTATTAAATTTCTCTTCCAATTTTCTTATATTTTTTTTTATAATTTTTTCTGGATATTCATTATCCCTAAACTCTTTAATTATTGATTCTATCTGTCTTCTATAATCTTCCTTATCTGAGCAATAATTCCTAGCTCTATATATTCTTGAATTTACACTACTTATTTTATATTTAACATCTATATGTGAATGCCAATTAGTTATATTGCTATCTACATTACTTTTTTTTTTATATACAGATGTCTCTATCTTACATTTAACATTTTTATATGATTTTTCTAACAAAATATCCAAATATGATAATTTATTATCATTTTCTTTTCCTACTGTAAATTTTATATTTTTATCTAACCTATTAATCTCCTCAAGATATATATCTATTTGCCTTTGACTCTTGTTGAAAATCAATAAATAATCATCAACATATCTTTTCATAAAAATTGGATCATTAATATTATTAATCATTAAATCTTCCAGTCATAAATGGTACAAATTCATATTTTGATAGAATATCTAAATGGTTATCAAGTAATATTCTTAAGAAATATATTAATGATAAAAGTAGTTTTTATATTAAAAATAATAAAGAGTTAATAAATGAAATTAAAGATAAGATAAATGAATATAGTAATTATAAATTAACTATGGTAAAAATAGATGTAATATCAATGTACACAAATATAAATGTGGAAGAAGCAATAGAGTTAGCAATAAAAAGATATAGAGATGATGAATATAAAAAAATTAAAATACCAATAGAAAAATTGAGAGAAATAATGAGAATTTGTTGTAAGGATATTACATTTGAGTTTAATGGAGAATATTATAAGCAAAATAAAGGATTACTAATAGGAGGGGCATTGAGTGGGGTACTTAGTAATATATAAATGGAAAATATGGAAGATTTAATGATTAATAATATTAATGGTCCAATTTTTATGAAAAGATATGTTGATGATTATTTATTGATTTTCAACAAGAGTCAAAGGCAAATAGATATGTATCTTGAGGAGATTAATAGGTTAGCTAAAAATATAAAATTTACAATAGAAAAAGAAAATGATAATAAATTATCATATTTGAATATTTTGTTAGAAAAATCATATAAAAATGTAAATGCAAGATAGAGACATCTGTATATAAAAAAAGTAATGTAGATAGCAATATAACTAATTGGCATTCACATATAGATGTTAAATATAAAATAAGTAGTGTAAATTCAAGAATATATAGAGCTAGGAATTATTGCTCAGATAAGGAAGATTGTAGAAGACAGATAGAATCAATAATTAAAGAGTTTAGGGATAATGAATATCCAGAAAAAATTATAAAAGAAAATATAAGAAAATTGGAAAAGAAATTTAATGCAAGTAATGGGATAGTATGTGGAAAAACTAAAATAGATAAAAATAAATATATAGGTATTAAAACTTATAATAACAGTATTGTAAAAGGTATGAATAGAATAATTATTAGAATTAACAAAAAGTTTAATAATGTTATAAAATTTAAGATAGTGAATAAAAGAAGGAAGAATATACTTAATATATTAGATAATAAGTATGTAAAAAAAGTAGAAAAAAACATAAATGGGGTATATAAAATTGAATGCAAATCATGCAAAAGTAAAAACATAAAAACTAATTATGTAGGAGAAATAAAGAACTCAATTTATACCAGATTAATTCAGCATAAATATGATAAGAGATCACCTATTTATTTGCATTTATTAGAAACAGGTCATAGGTTTGAAAAAGATTGTATAAAATGATTAATTACACAAATAATAGTAGGGATAGAAAAATTAAAGAAGCAATCTTGATTAAGAATATAAAACCAAGTCTTAATCTAGATTTCGGGGTAAGAACAATAATTTTATAAACAATTGTTAGTAATAATTAGAATTTGAAAAGGTTAAAAGAAAATAGTTAAAGAAAATGACAATAGAGGGAGGTTTTTGTCAGTTGGGTTTTGGTAATAGAATCAATAAGAAGTAAGTAATTTTTTGTAATAAAAAAATAATAATAATTTGTAATGTGGGTAAAGTTAATTGATAGAAATATTTAATAAAAATAAGATAAGATTAGAAGTTGATTTTATAATATAAGAAAAATGATAATAATATGCATTAAATAGTAAAATAAATGATAAAGTTCTAATTATTATATTAAATAACATTTAAAAAATTTAAAAAATAAAATGATATAAAATAAATTAATATAAAATATTGATAAAATTATTTAGAAGATAAGATAATAAAATGGGAAATGATTATTTATAAAGATCATATTAAAATGTATAATTATTTTTGTTTATATTGTGTATTAATTATGTATATATATGTGGATAAGTGTAATAATTGTATAATTATATATTTGAATATTGTAGCTCTGATGATGACTGCAGGACAGTCGAAACTGTTAATGTAATACAAATAATAAAAATAAAAGTATTGATAAAGTGTCAAAGAAGGTGCAAATGGTATGATATATATATGTATGAGATATAGCAAAGCATCCATCTTTATATTGTACCAGTCGAAATTGTTTGTTCATAAGATCTAGCATCTAGGCAAAAGTACCTCGAGTTCAATCATGTGCGAGATACATATGTCAGGAACAATCATGAACTCTGCCCAGATTCCAGGTTCAATTACTTATGAGCAGGAAATCCGATGATACCAGAATATTTAATTCTCTACCGGCCGATATCGCACATCGGAGAAACAAAAAGACTCAGGGGGAAATCATGACAAATGCGTATATACATTTTAAAACAGGCAAGCACTTATGCTTAATATTAGTGGGATCTTACATCATTCCACAAATCATGACATTTAAAATGTAACTAAATCCATTAACTAAAGAATGCGTAATGATCAGATGTTTAGTTTTAAAATTATATTTAATAATGAACAAATAGAAATAAAAAAATATACATTTGAATTATATTAAATGGTGATTAGCCTCATGTTCCAAATAAGTTATATTATGCCTACTCGCACTTGAGCATAAGTATTTACAAATAAATTATGAGGCATAATGACATTTCAATTAATCTAGCGCATTTATAAAGTGTACAATTATAACGATTTGCCTGAATTACAAACGAAAACACTACCTTGACTGATCCCAGGATGGGTTACATAATTGTCGGTTAACTAACTGACCAAGCTATCAAATTTAATATATAAGAAAATAATTTTGAATAAAGATTTATTTACTTTATTTGCATGATGAACATATGTGGGATTATTTTTCTAAATTATATATATAGAGTTCGTTACGTGATACATGAAAAGTTATTTAATTTATGAGATATGTTTAGTTAGACCATAACATTAGATAGATATTTATAGGCCTGAGCTTTTGTGAAAAAGTGATCTAATATAAAGTGTCGCAGTGATAGTATAATGGCCGAATATCTGCGGATCCAATATTTTGAGGTGCTTTATCAGATTACAGAAAACAGTCTAGCCGACTTGCCACCCCACATTTGGTGGAATTGGTTGACAAAGGGATTGCAATGGGCTGAACTTTGCCAGAATTATCCCATGCATTGCTACGTGAGTATATATATGGTCCAGGGACATTCATCACCCTGATTATGACCTGAAACAAAAGTGAGACAACTCGAGGGTTCTGACCCATGTCTCTAGATAAAGCTGAATAATATGAGTGGCCTATGCTAACAACACTTTGGGATGGACTAATAATTAGTCAAATATCTATAATTAAGCATATAATCTATAATGATAACATCAAAGATAATGGTATGATCGTATTTATTAAATGTAGTTTAAAGACATTATTGGAAAAGTATTTTTAATACCAACCAAAGTTCTAAATCCCCTCCCCCCTTTCATTACACTTATTTAATAAAACTCCACATATGTATAACATAGTATACAATTTAGTCTAAGTTGTGTTTTAAGAAAAATACTCATATATATGTTTAGATGGGCAAGAATAAAAACAAAAAAGTAAGATATATATATTTAACATATTTGTTTGCATTAATATTGCGCTCTTACAGAGATTATTAACATTGCATAAATTGTAAACTAATCACAGGTGAAACTTTATTTCTCCCTCTGTTATTTACACAAAAAGTATAATAATTAGTAAAACATTTTTTTTAAAAAATCTCCCATCCTAGCAAGCATTATAGTTTTAAAAGCAAAAACAAACTAATTAAAATTAAGTATTACTCCTATCTAATTCAAGGAGCTAAAGTAAAAATAACTATACTGGCAAGAGTGGGAGTTCATTGAAAGGTCATTTAGCATTTAAAATGTATATATATATATTAGATAAAATAATTGCCGCATTAAAAAAAATTACGAGGCTAATCAAAATGGTTATAGAATAAAATAGACTATAAAAGTTACAAATAATTAATATTAAATTCTTTCACATTTTAAGAGTTAATTAGGAGAAAGTTCTCAGTTCATACAGGTGGCACTTTATAGCGTTACCTTTGAAAAGCAGGTAGCAGATCACCTGGTTGGTTTTCACGGTATAGC
Organism: Epiperipatus broadwayi; assembly: GCA_028023455.1. Classification (NCBI taxonomy): domain Eukaryota; kingdom Metazoa; phylum Onychophora; class Udeonychophora; order Euonychophora; family Peripatidae; genus Epiperipatus; species Epiperipatus broadwayi. The sequence goes on along the minus strand of JAQFVV010012509.1, from coordinate 50,901 downwards.
AGCAGGTTCACGATGTTCATCAATAGTGGCAGGCTGGCTGGAGTTGAGTTGGCCTGGTCATGGAGAGGTGTTTCTTAAAAAATTTGAGTGATGTAGATTCGTGTGGCGGATACTTTATGAATCTACATACTCTCCCTGATGACTGAATTTGGTCCCTATTTATATGACTGGTTTATCTAAGGAATGCTATTAAGTTGTAATACCTGCGGCTATAAAAGAATACAGCTGAACAGCTTTTAGTAAGGGATTTTTTCTTTGTTAATCAGGTAGTGTAAAACAATGCAAACAGATTAGTATTTTTGAAACAATTGTTCTAAATCTATTTCTGGCTCAGAAATAGATTTTACCGAAGTATAAGTTTTGTTAATGAAATTTATTTAATTTTCTAATAGAGATTATAATTTAATCATGCTAATTGATTTTGGTTTAGAATGCTTTTACAAGCTACCAAGCCAATTACATCACCCCTATAGCCATTACATACATATGTATTTTTAGTATATAAAATTTTAATTACACATTTTCATATAACATATACAAACATAAATATTAATTTATACCTAATCCCCCATCACTTTTAATATATAATGTGATTTACGCACATATACGACCTATTAAAATTATATATTTATTTAATTCAAGATTATTAAATCTCTGATTAATGTTTATTTTGAATACAAAAAACTGAATAGGTGTGTATATACAAGTAGGACTGGGATTTGAATCCAGTTTGGTGGTGAGGGATCGGATAGGACTGTGAAACGTAATCTGAATCTCAGATTCCGTTTCAATATTAGTACAGTAGTAATTACATACAAAAAATCTTTTTAAGCACATGGTTTCATGCCGTTTTTAAGTATTTGAAAAGAGCTCAAAACCATGTGCCAAAAATGCTTTTTATGTGTAATTATTTATTGAACTGGATGGACATCTGATTCAATGGTTTTATTACCTAAAATTAAAAAACTTTTAATTTTCGTTAAATTTCTAATGAAAAAAAAAACAAGTTTTTAATTATTTAAAAAAACACATACTCGTTTATATTTAAATAAGTCATTTTAATTTTTTGTTATAGAATTGATTTTAAAATAGTTTTCTTTCACCGCTTGTTTTTAATCAATTTGATTAAAAACAAGCAAGTTTGTTAATTACATTCCAGTTGCTTTTATTTTAAGCTCATTCTAATAGCAGCGGAGATTTAATTTTGTGTTGTTGTTTAAAATAATTCCTGGTTAGAATTCTTCATTAGATTGAGTGGGAGATTGAGATTTGCCCTGTCCTAAAGCTTAGAATTCGACAACCTGAAAGGTTTTCATGGGAAATGTAGCATGGTATAAATCAGTGATCTTCAACCTTTTAACACCTGCAGACTGGTAAAGGTAAGGATAAGATTTTGTGGACCAGCAGAAGTTTACAGATAAATTTTTATTTGGGGAGGGTGTGGGTGAGATATATGTTGTCATCACTGAGACAAAAGATAGACACCAAAGTTATTTTTTGTTTGTTTTTATTTTTAAAAAAAGGTAACAGAAATTGGTTTTAAAAATAAAAGTATTAGTATTTTAACGGTATACAAATAAAGCCAAAAAAAATATTGCCTTATAGGCCAAAAAAAAGTGGGCGTATTTTTAAACAAAAAAGAAAAGAAAACAAAACTTGAAAAAGTCAAAAGTTTTGATCTTACTTTATTTTGGGGTGGTGGGGGTGTATTGAGAAATACTTTGCAAAAGTTAGAAACAGAACTTATTTTTTGGTTTTTATTTTTAAAAAAAGGTAATAAAAATTGATTTCCAAAATAAAAAGTTCTTATAGCCAAAAAAAACCCCACTAAAAATGAAATATTAAAAGAGAGAGTAGAAAAAATTTAAGAGATCAAAAAAAGTCACGTTACATTTTATTGTTTTAACAACGCTGACAAGCAGCCGTGATTGGCTATCAAAAGACAACTGGAGTTTGTATAATAAAAAACTTTTTTACCCCCCCCCCCATAAACATCTGTGATAAATAGAAAAACAAATTATGTATGATTGATTAGATTTTGTTTTTGTTCTGTTTCTTTTTTTTTAATAAATGTGATGAAAAAATAAATAAAAATTGTTTATATTAATTAAAAGTTTAAAATCTTATTATTTTGTTATTATAAACTTTCTTGCCAGTCTAGCTGAGAACCGACAGACAATTTCTGCGGCCCGGTATCGGGCCGCACTGGTATAAATGACCCTGCAAATTTTGGAACAATAGATTGCTTTTATTCTTGGCTAACACACTGCTTCAAAGTGAGATTCAGTATTCTTTTACACACTTTGATTATAGCCTGCTGAGATTTGTAGCATTCTGTGTAGCCATTCGGACATTTAATTCCTTTTAAAAACTTGCAATTGTTAAAAGACTTTGTTGCATTACAGGATGTCAAAATATACTACTCTATGTTTTGTCATCATCAATATGCCGTGATAAATCCCTAACTTCCAACTCTCCTTCAGTCTTGCCATGAATGTCTAAAAGAAACTGGATCCCCAATGCCCTTGTACTTGCCATTGTCAAAACTCCTGAAATATGAACTGAAATATAGTGTGCACTCTACATGAAACTTTGCTTTACCGTAAGGTAAATATTTTCTTTTATTCTTCCCAGGGTAAGTTTTTTTAGTTAAATCTCTGTTCAATCTTAAACATAAATCTTTATTCTTAATCATTATTTAACCTCATATTTATTAGTTGTATTTATGTTTTGTTATACTTTGCCATAGTTTGCTTTCAATTTATTTATCAGAGTGTCTAGTGAGTGTATATTTTTATATGCTTAATATATTTCTAATTATATGCCTAACTTTTTATCACCTGTATTTATTTTATTATCCACTTATTGATCCAAAATACTGTGTTTGCGCTTATGCAAACTGAAAAATCTTTTGACTGGCAATTTATTGTGTTTATTGTTCTAGTTTTTCGTATTTGGAGATTTTATTTTTTCTTTTCTATGTCTCTGAAATAGGAAAGTGGAATTGTTGTTCTTTGTAATTTTATAAATCGCCAGCAGGAAGATAATATTTATCCCATTGTAAATTACAGGTGGAAGAGAGTTTCTTTCTGCTAAAGTATTTAATGCTTTAATATTTTCTGCTCATATGCACTCTCTGATAAACTAACTTATATAAAAATCTAGGAACGTTTATATTTAGCTTGCTAGATTTATTTTGGTCTTTTACATGTGACTAAAATTTTATCAGAGCATGTTATAGATTTATTTGTAATTATAATTAGTTCACTCTCTTGAAATGCTTGGGCAGGCAGAACTGCTTTTTTAAATATTTACTTGTCTACTATTGAGACCTTTAATTATTATTAGTTTTGGCCAAGCGTTTGGTTGGGGATTCACCAGTTTTAAATGTCTGTTTTCCTTTCATCCTAAATCATATTTTACGTTTGTTCTTGGGGTAAATCAATCATCTTTGCTTTGAACATAGTATAAGGTGCAGCTTCTACCGGCCTATGAGGTTCCTGGTCCCAATGCATTTTCCGGGCCCAGAAATGCTTGCTGGCACTAGTTTCATTGATTTATTGCAAGAATGTATTGTTTTTATATCTGTGGATGGAAACAGTGTTGTGGTGAATTGTCTGCTGAAAGAAATTTGTTCTCTCCCTTTCTAATTCTATTAGAAAATTAGTCTGTCTGCCAGAACGTTGAATTTTATTATTTCTGGTACATGCCTGATATAGCCCTATTTGTTATATTATAAACTTTTTCTTATAATTTATATTTCTCATAAATAAAATTTAAAATTTGTTTAAACTTAATTTGGCTGACGTTTGTCTTAGTGCTTTTATTTTTCAATTGTTTAAACAATATTTAAGATATCTTGTTTCTCCCTGAATCTAGTTGGCACAAACCATCATCCTCATCCATTTTGATCACAGTAAATAAATTTTCCATGTAATGTGATGTGATGTATTTGGCTTCTCCTTAAACGAAGTCAAGAATATCTTAGCAATTATGCCCAGATAAACCTGTTAGCCCTTTATTTTCCATTCCCCACTCTAAGTCTTCCCATATTCTGCCCCATTCCATTTCCACAACATAATCTTTGTCAACTCTATGGCCTTTATATATAAATCCCCCTTATCTTTTCGCAAACCCAGCATAAAGACTAATAACTCACTTTCTGTATAGTCACTTGTTCTTACTTATTCTCCCATAACTTCATTATCTGTACCCTTTCTGCTTTCAAGCATTTACATTCAATCAACAGATGCCTAATATTTTCTATACCTTCCTTACATAATTTGCACACTAAATCATCCATAGTTTTCAATTTACATGTATATTCTCTTGTTGCTAAAGATCCCGTTCGAGCCTTAAACAATAAACTACTTTCCTTACTATTATCATAAATTAACTCGCATCCAATATTCCGTTTACTTCTATGTATATTTAAACTCTTCTTACCCTCCATACTAGTTCTCCATCTCTCCAACTTTCTATTTTTTATTAATGCTTCTATTCTTTTATCCCATTCCTTACCACTATAACACTCAACAATCCTCCTAACACAATCATCCCTTCTTTTATACAAGTATACTGATGTAAATTTCTTATTCAAATCTTTTGCATACCGCATTACCTTTTTCATCCATCTTGTTACTCGCTCTTTACTCATAACCCAATTAAACACTATTTTGGCTGTTCTTTTATTATCCATAAACTGCAACCTACCAAACATTTTCATTTTACTTTTTGCATCTCTCATATAAAAACTTGACCATCCCATTTCTCATTGAATTGCCTCCTTTGCTGTCCACATCTCTGCATCTAATGCATGTCTTCCTACTTCCAATTGTACTTACTCTAAATAACCTAAAACTCTTTTACTAACCCATAATGCATCATTACCATATGTTAACCCTGCTATTGCAACTCCCTTCATACTATTCTAGCTACATCATATTTATTATATGAAAATACTGTTAGTTTCTTTACCAAGCCCTTTCTTTTCTTTGCTTCATTTACCAATTTTTTCTCCTATTTATCCAAGCAATTTTCCTGACTACATAAGATGATTCCCAAATACCTATATCTGTCCACCACCCTTAACTTTATATCCCCCAATAAAAATTCTACATCTTTTCTTTCCCCAGTATTAACCATCATTATATTTGATTTTTCTTCACTAAATTTAATCTCCATCTCTTTACCCACCCTTGCACATGACCTCAATATAATTTCCATATCTTCTTTTCTTTCTGCACACAAAAAGATATCATCCGCAAAAAAAAGACCCGACAAAGTATATATATGTGGTGTGATGTATTTTGGCTTCTCTTTAAACGAAGTCAAGTATATCTCAGCAATTATGCCCAGATAAACCTGTTAGCCATTTTATTCTCCATTCCCCACTCTTAAGTCTTCCCATATTCTGCCCCATCCCATTTTCACAACATAATCTTTGTCAACTCTATGGCCTTTATATCTAAATCCCCCTTATCTTTTCGCAAACCCAACATAAAAACTAATAACTCTCTGTATAGTCACTTTGTTCATGTCTATTCTCCCATAACTTCATTATCTGTACCCTTTCTGCTTTCAGGCATTTACATTGAATCAACAGGTGCCTAATATTTTTTATACCTTCCTTACACAATTTGCACACTAAATTATCCATGGTTTTCCATTTACATGTATATTCTCTTGTTGCTAAAGATCTCGTTCGAGACTTAAATAATAAACTACTTTCCTTACTATTATCATAAATTAACTCACATGCAATATTCCGTTTATTTTTATATATATTTAAACTCTTCTTACCCTCCATACTAGTTCTCCATCTCTCCAACTCCCTATTTTTTATTAATGCTTCTATTCTTTTATCCCATTCCTTACCACTATAACACTCAACAATCCTTCTAACACAATCATCCCATCTTTTATACAAGTATATTGATATAAATTCTTTATCCAAATCTTTCGCATACCACATTACCTTTCTCACCCATCTTGTTGCCTGCCCCTTACTCATAACCCAATTGAACACTATTTTTGCTATTCTTTTACTATCCATAAACTGCAACCTACCAAACATTTTCATTTTACTTTTTGCATCTCTCATATAAAAACTTGACCATCCCATTTCTCCTTGAATTGCCTCCTTTGCTGTCCACATCTCTGCATCTAATGCATGTCTTCCTATTTCCCTTTGTACTTTCTCTAAATAATCTAAAACTCTTTTACTAACCCATAATGCATCATTACCATATGTTAACCCTGCTACTGCAACTCCCTTCCAGACTATTCTAGCTACATCATATTTATTATATGAAAATACTATTGGTTTCTTTACCAAACCCTTTCTTTTCTTTGCTTCGTTTACCAAGTTTTTCTCCCATTCATCCAAGCAATTTTCCTGATTACATAAGATGATTCCCAAATACCTATATCTATCTATCACACTTAACTTTATATCCCCCAATAAAAATTCTACATCTTCTCTTTCCCCAGTATTAACCATCATTATATTTGATTTTTTTTCACTAAATTTAATCCCCATCTCTTTAGCCACCCTTGCACATGTCCCCAAAATAATTTCCATATCTTCTCTTCTTTCTGCATACAAAAAGATATCATCTGCAAAAGAAAAGACCCGACAAAATATATACTCCCTTGCCACCTATTATTGGTATCTCTACACCTCTTCCTAGTCTTTCTATTGCTTTCTCCATTTCACTCAAAAACAACAAAAACAAAATAGGTGACATAGGGCATCCTTGCCTCAGTCCCACCCCATTTTTAACTTTAACTGATTCTATATCCCCTAACTTGTAAGTATAATAATTATTTTCATATAATTTCTTAATAATATTTACTAAAGCTTCATCCATTCCCAAATTGGCTAACCTTACCCATAATCTATTTCTATTTACTCTATCATATGCTTTCTTTATATCTATAAAACTCATATATAATGATCTACCTGAATTCCTACTCATCTCCATAAGCTGTGTAACTACAAACAAACCATCTCCTATATGCCTATCTGCCCTAAAACCTCCTTGCATTTCCCCACTACATTATTCTCTTCCATCCATTTTACAATTCTTCCAGCTACCATATATGAGAAAACTTTATATAAAACTGATGTTACCGCTATCGGTCTATAATTATTTAACTTTCTATGATCCTTACCCTTTCCTTTAAATAATAATCTTATTCTTGTATTACTCCAACTAACCGGAAAAACTGTCTTCTGTGCCATTTTATTAAAACATGATAATAACTTTGCTTTTGCTCTATGACCTAAATTCATTACCATCTCTGCTGCCCATCCATCTAAACCTCTCGCCTTTCACTTTTCAATCTTTTCCCTGCCTCATTCAATTCATTTTTTGTGAACCTAATATTCCAATTATCTGGTGGTGTCCTCTGCAATCAAGATGGATAGAGTGTCCAGTACATTATTATTAATATACATATATTTATATAATTATTGTATATGATTTTGATTATTTATTATAAAAATATGGGAACCATAAGTCAGAAAATTCTCATAATGCAATAAATAATTTTTGTATAACAGTTCAAAGCTGGAGAATGTAGTAAATTTCCATCTGCAATATTCGATCACATCACCAGCACAAAAATTGTTGTGAAAGATTAAAAATATTTTTGAAAAAGATATAATTGTCTCACTTTTTGGAATATCTCCTTTGTGTATTATTTTGACACTTTTCATATTTAATTCTTTTTTAAAGGAAAGAGCATGGGGATCAATTTGACTTAAAATTTTCCATAGTTAAAAGCTATTATTAAAAAAAATGGAATCCCAAAATATGGATTGAATTATTGCTGGAAATTTCTTTTAGAAATAAAATATATACTTTCTGTACCATAATTTAAATACATAATTTTTCAATTGCATTTACTAGAAAATTATTGATTTCAGTACAAAAATTGTTATTTAAACATTTTGTTTGGTTGATTATTTTCTGTAGTTATTACGTAGATATATGAATAATGAATAAAAACTGTTTTATAAACTAGCATTGTTTCTCATTATTATTATATCATTAGAAAGCCTTGAAAGATAAAAAATAATAATCACAAATAATACAATATACTATTTATAATACAATATATTATTTAAAATTCATACTAAAATTGGCGTTTATTTATATAGTAATTCTCTTTTATAAGAAAATATTTGTTTTTAACTTTCTTTGAGAAAGAACACTGCAAAAAGAATTTGTAATAGATTAAATCATGAGAGGTCTTTAGAAATTTTTTGCTTCTCTTGCAAACAAAGAGTATTATTGAAAATGTCATTTTACTTAGAAATGACTGTTAATATAGTGAATATATTATTTTGTAACATTATTTAATATAAAAAATTTGTATTTCAGATCATTGTATTTGAAGAAAAGTATTAATTTGTCTATCAAAGCAAATACCCTGTTTAATATAGGAATATTTACAATATTATTTAGCCCTAAAAATATCAAAATCATTCTTAGAATAATATTCTTTTATATTAGCATTTTACTTTTATTATTTTATATGTAAATATATATGTAAATTCTTACATCTAATATATTTTCTAAACATTTGTTTTTAAAGATGTTTTAGTTACAAAATTTATTATGTAAAACTATCCTCACATGATCACTATCTCATACTAGCACATAATTGTTATTAAGCAAGGCAAAACTCTCTCCATACAGTAGTGCCACCCTGTGCCAATCAGAGTAATCAATGGATGCCAGAAGGCTTGTGCATAAAATTCCTATCTAATGCTTACTCTAATTGGCACAGGGTGGCACTACTGTATGGCATTAGATAGGGATTTTATGCACAAGCCTTCTGGCATCCATTGATTACTCTGATTGGCACAGGGTGGCATTACTGTATGGAGATAGTTTTGCCTTGTTTAAAACTATCCTGTTGTAGGTTTTAAGTTTCCAACAGGGAAATGTTTGCCCAGATTTAAAATATTTTTGTTACATGTAGACCTATTTGGTATATTATGCTATAATTGCTTTATCATTACCTATGGGTGCAAGTATATGATTATTTTATTAGCCATTATAACTTCAGCTCTAAAAAAAATAGCTTTATTGTTAATAGTTATTTTATAAGACTATTGTAAGTAGAAATGGTTCTCCAAATGTTGCAATCAAAGCTAATTTTTTTTTTTAATTTGTAAAGTGTAACTGAGTAAAATATGAGAGGCTTTCATATGTTATCACAACTTTTTCTGCTTTTAAAATTTCCATGTATTAATATTCTAGATATTATAATAATCATGTATATGTCATAAAAGTTTTTGACTATAAAGGGGGCCATTAACCATTGTTATTATTATTATATTTTGTTTCATTTATATATCTATTTCAAATATATATTTCTTTTTCATCTTGTATTTCAGGCACAATTATTACTATTCCCCTTGAACAAGCAGAAGAATTCAATAATCAACTTTGAAAAAACTGATGCACCACAGAAATTCTTTGATTGCTGTGTTATGTAATATATTCTGTATATCAAACATATGAAGAAATCAGATATCGATATTAGATTATTTATTCTATGTCAAATAGGCAAACTAATTAAAGTTTTATTTTTTTGTTTGCAAGTCTTCCATGAAAAAAAAAAAACGATTTATCGCAATTATTTTTTTCCACCAGTTGTTTCTACACACTTAAATGATGTGTTTTTTAAATTCCACCAATATGCCCAGTGATCTAAATTATTATTTTGTTTATCAAGTACACCTTCTATCAAATTGTTAAATTATATATCTTCAGAACAATTATTATAATAACCCTATCACTGAAATGTAATAAATTAAAGCTAATACTAATATATTTTTGGAGAAATTATTGAAAATATTATATATATAACCTTGAAGCATTTTAGTGCTTTGCCAAAAGCAATCTTTACATTTCCGTTTGGTGGTGATTCAGAATGAGTATTGCCTTTAATTTATTAAAAACAATTGTGAATATTTAGAAAGATATAAATAACATTTGAAATGTAACTTTTGGTACAACATCAAGCATTGTTAGCCGGGAGGTCATCACAGCTGCCTTGCAAGTAAGTAGTTGGTTGCAGATGGTTGCAGATGGTTGTGGGTTCGCGTCCCGGCCGATGCTACGACATATGAGAAACAAAAAAAGAAATAGTATAAATATTTAATTCAAATTGATTCAAAATTGTCAGTTTTATAAAGTTACATACTCCTATAATTGTCAGCTATTATTTTCTAACATAAAAAGAAATTAAGATATATATATTCAGTATGTAAAAATAATGTTTTAAAATTGCAAATTTATTTTAAATTATTTGGATTTGTAAAGTTTACAAAAAATATATTTATAACTACTTTACCTGGTGGATATTTGTTGAAAGATTATTATATTGTTCATTTTATGTAAAATGTATTTATTATTATTATTTTTATGTTGCTCTAAACTTAATATTTTTTATTATTAAATAAAATGTGCATTTATAATTTCCAATGCTAAATATCAGGGGCACTCCATTTTTTTTGAATATTTTTTAAAAAAATATTTATTAAAAAAAAGATCAAAGAAGATATTTTTTATTAATATATAAAATAAAAACTCAATGGATTATAAATTTGTTGTATACTTTTATTTAAAGTTTCTTATTGTGTAAATGATGTCTGAGAATTATTCAGTGGTTAGAAATTTAAAAAACTTTGAACACATACAAATATAAAAGATAAATCATACCATTTATAGCCAAAGAATTTTATTGTTCACATTCACTGAAATTTTCATTAAATATTCAGGATGCAAAAAAAAATTAAGACATTATTTTAAGCTTAAGACTTTTATACAACCAAATTTCGGTGTTACTTGTGTTCAGTCACTAATTTACAACCAAATGTAGTTCAGTTATTACTAACAGTTCTATCTTCCCAATACTATTAAATATAACAGTCCAATTAATAATTGATAAATACTTTATATTGTTTAAAATAGTATTATTTAATCTAATGCCATAAGTGATTGCTACAAACCGGCCTAATACGGAAGTACAGTTAGGATGGACTATTAGTCAAATGAAAGCATGTCTTTTTGACTATGAGATTATCAAATGGATTTCCAAATATTATATTTATATGAATATAATAATTTTTAAATAGGCGATTTATAGTTGATTGCCAAAATTAACACACATTTTATGACTTTTTTTTTTTAATGACATTTTCAGAATTTTATTTATATATTTAAAAATAATCTCTAATTTCGTCCAATAATTTTATAAAACCAAGATTAATATATATATATATGTGCTCTGCGCACAGATAATGAAGCTATTAATTGTATGTGAAATTATCAAAATTTATTGCCAAGCACTTTTGGAACAGTTTATAGTCCCATATTCATGGTGACTTGTATTTGATTAATAATTATAATATTAATGCAAATTTTATGCAAATTCATATGCAGAGGTTACGTGGACCATTTTCGAGATAGAGAAAAGCAAGCCTCTCTTCTGTTGATTGCTGATGGGTCACTTACATTGTAGTAAGCTTCCCTGACTTTACGTTTGATGTTGTTTGTTTCAGAGCAAATGTCACTGGCTGTGATGGATAGAAAAGCATGGCCAGTGGTTCTCTCATGCTCAATGAAAACCGAATTACCTTCAAGCTTTGTTTTGGTTCTATTATAAAGGTATCTGTGTTGAGCTACTCTGGTGGCAATATTAGTTTTAGTCTCTCCATAATATGTTGCCATACAATTTCTTTGGGGGCAATTAAATTATATTTCATTTTAAAACATTTGTAATTAAATTTTTTTATTAGCTCTACATAGAGTTATTAGGTTTAGAATGGCTTAGTATCATGTGATCTTGTATTGAGTATGCTTCTCTGTTGGATGCTATTGGGTATTCTATTTATTAATTAAAATATCACTTATGTGCATCATCATCATCATTTTCAAGTATTATCAGTTTATTGAAAAATGAAATTCTCTCCACATTTAGTCAAATATTACTTATTCTTAACTTTTCCACATTATTTTAGCTCACATGCATGCGACATGTAGTCTTTTTTTAGTTTTTTTTTTTATCATCTTTTGAGATTTATTTTACGATTCCAGTTATTCTCTGTTATCATCTTTACTACATCATGTCCAGCTCATCTTAATTTTAATTTCTAACCTGTTTATCTGTCATTTATGTATTTTTTTAAATCTTTCCTTGTTAATTCCTATACATATTTTTTTTCTAAGTAGTCTGCATTTTTTGTATTGCTTGAATATTAAGTAAACCTCAGACTTATAAATAAATCTTTAATACATTGATATGTTTTTTTAATTATATTAATTCTAATGAAAGCATTTTAACCAAATTTAATTATTTGATTAATTTTATCCATTATGTTACTCATTGTATTCACAATTTTGCCAAAATATATATAGTTAATTTTAATTTCATTTAATTTGTTAATATTAATTTTATGTTTTCACAGCTTTTTTTGAAAAGCTATTGAGATAACCTTTTTAATATTTATTTTTAGTCTTACTTCATTGCTTTCATCTGGTAGCGTTTCTTGAAGTAAAGCATTAGCTTTAAACACAAATGCATATCCTCATGGTATAATATTCACTCACTTTGCTTTTCATTTTAATCCACAAAATATTTTCATAAAGCAGCCATAAAAAGTTTAAGAAGTGAAATCAGCCTGCCATTCATTTTTACTATATTAATCTTCATAGTCTCTCTGTGTAATGTGATTACTGATAATGCATTTGATCAATATTTTTCCGAATTTTATATCCTGTATCAGTACCATGATATTTATAAGATTTGTTTGCAATTGCAGTGGTTTTAAAATTAAATGCTTCATCATTTGTGAATCCTATTAAAAATGCCACTTCACTTCAGATTCATTATATAACTTTTTCCTATTAGATAGAATTTATTTGTTATTGTACTGTAGGCTTATATGGTCCGAATCCAACATTCTCAATAAATGATTTGCAATGGTCTTAGTAAAGATCTTATGTAAAACTGATAAACAATTGAAAGTTATGTTTTAATTGCACTTTACGCAAAAAAGTGAAGCTTAGTATTATTAGAAAAGAATTATAAGGCTTAGCACTTTCGGGGAACTTAGTTCTCCATATTCATAGCCTATCTTGGAAGTGTCGTCTTACAATAAGATTTTAAATGAAGCTTGGCAGTAATTTATGCAAAATTTATTCAAAGTTTTCTTTCATATTGACCATTTTCTGGAGATTGTAAAGCATGATTCTTTTTGGTTTATTGCATAGTTGTCATTTGCAATAAAGCATGCCTCCTTTATTTTCCATTTTGTATCATTACGCTCAGTGCACAGTGATCTTGCCAAAATAGGTTTGAACATGTCCTGTTGTTTTTTGGTGCTCAAAGAATATGGATTTGTTTTCAGTATTGTTTAGAGCTCTTCTGCATAAATAGTGATGTTGAGATGTTCTGGTGACGATGTTGGCATGGGTCTCTCCATAATATGCTGCTCTACAACTGCTTGGGCTATTTGATCAGAAGGTATTTTGTCTTTGGTATTGAAAGTTATATAATTTTTTATATCTTGTTTTTTACCATTCTTAAAAATTAATCACATTGTTGCATTTCTCCACTCATCTGATACATTTTATAATTAGGCATTTCTTGTCTAACTTTGCAGTCTATTTTTTCTATTTTTGCCTGCTTCCTTAAAATATCCACAAATGATTTCATCATTTTTTATATTTTATTCATTTCATTGCATGATCTCATTTTAAAATATGTAATGTAATATCAAGCTGTCATTTTAAATCTTTGTAACTTTTACTATTTTATATGTTTTTTTTTTTTTACATCCCCCCTACCCCCACGGCCATATTTTGCATGCTTCCAGACATTTAGTGCTTCTTAATCAATCATTTTTAATTTTCCTTTTTTGCATATATTCCATGTTTCAATAGAAGTTTACTTATGCTAGTTGATTTTAATCAGATATTGTTTATCGTCTTAGTGATATTATATAAATCTGAACTATTTTTAAAATATATCAATATTTCAAACCATTTGTAAATTTTAGATTAAATTCATTACAGGGCGTCAATATTATTTTTCTTAATAGCTTTCAGCTCTCTAACTTTACATATATTCTCATTATTTATTTCCACTGCTGAATTTTTAAACAAGTTACAGTCTTAAAATATATATTTCCTATTAGTCACAATATAATCAAAATTCAACACTGCTTTCATTTGGATGCTTCTTGATTAATTTCCTCTTTATATATATATATATTAATGTGAAATAAGACTCATACAGAGTTTAAATATAAAAGTTTAACAATATTTATTGTACCAAGTATACTTTTGTCAGTGAAAGTATACTTGGTATAATAAATATTGTTAACATTTTATATTTAAAATCTGCATGAATATTATTATACATTAAAATTTAGAATGGCGGGATATGGAAACATTACTATATATATATATAAATGAATTCAGAAGTATACAGTTTTGCTTTTTCCATAATGTATGTGAACATCCTATCTTATTTCTGTCTCTTTATCCAAATGTATCCAGTGCAATTTTCATTACAATTTCTGTTTGGTTTGATCAAAGATATTTTGTATATCTCAATTAAGATCTTTCACTTTTTCATCAGATGACAACTTATTGGTTTATACTTGAATTTCTGGCATTTCATATGACTAATCTTAATTCTCTTTTAAATATATGTCTTCATTATATATATATATATATATATTGTAACAGTCACTCAATCCATCTTGATCACAGAGGGCGCTGACAGATATCTATGTATCTGGAAAATTTATTTACTATGATCAAAATGGATGAGGATGATGGTTTGCACTGGACTAAAACCAGGGAGGAACAAGAAATCTTAAAGATTGTTCAGGCAATTGAGAAATAAAAGCACTAAGACAAACGTCAGCCAAATAAATTTAAACAATTTGAAAATTTTATTTAAAATTTGGACAATAGAATAAATACATCTAGCCACGAATACAAAAGTGACTTAGTTTTGAATACACATATTTATCAGAGAGCGCACATGAGTACAGCAAACATGAAAACATTAAACGCTTTGGCAGAAAAATTCTCTCATCTATAAATTTTTAAGAAAATTGATTAGATATCTTCCTACTGGCGATTTGTAAAATTACAACAACAAAAAAACAGCAACTTTAGTTTCCTGATTCAAAGATATGAAAATGGTTACTGTCTTGTAGGAAATCAATGAAACCAGCACGATCAATCAGTAGCTTTCTAACTATTGATGTTATAATGTGGCAGAACTGCTGCGCATAATACTGCATTTAAAGCAAACATGGTTGATTTCACATATAAGACAATAAAAAAATATCTGATTACAATCTTACGTAATCTAGAAAGAAATCTCTACTTTCATAAAACCAGAACAATAACGATGATAAACCACCAGCCAAAAGAATTGAGATTTGCAAGAAATGCAAACTAAACGTATTTAAAATTAATTATTTTACGATAAGAACTAAGGGCAGGTGAGCATATAAAAATTATGAAAACTGCCAAAGCACTAATAAAAAGTTAGGCATATAATTAGAAATATATTAAACATATAAAAATATACACTCACTCGACACTCTCCGATAAATAAAATTGAAAGCAAACTTGGAATCTTAAAACTAAGATTTCAAGACACACTATAAACTACAATTAATAACCAGGAGGTTAAATAACTATAGAGACTACAAAGTTATTAGACTGAGCAGAGATTTAACTAAAAGAATTTACCCTGGCAAGAATAAAAAAATATTTACCTTGCGGTAAAACAAAGTTCACATATTTTCAAGGAGTGCACACTTTTATATTAGTTCATCTTTCAGGTATTTTGTCAGCAGCAAAGTAAAAACACTGGTTCTGTTTATTTTGGACATTCATGGCATAACTGAAGGAGAGTCGGCAGGTGTGGATCTGTCTTTTGCATTAAGCTAGCAAGACATTATTGGTTATAAAATGTATAGTATTTTTTGGCATCTTGGAGAAAGCAAAATTGTTTTAATAACTGCAAATTTTGCTTTTAAAGAAATTAAATGTCCAAAAGGCTAATGGTATGAATGTTGAATGAGGTTAATCAAAATAAATATAAGAAGCTAAACCAATCACTTTGATGGAGTACTTGCTTGGTCAAGACTCTCTAGAATAATGCATTAAATTTTTGGGGTTATTTATACCCACACTAAATTTCCCGCATAAATTTGTCTTGTTTTTGAATTCTACACCTAAGGGCAGGGTAAATCTCAATTTCCTGCTCAATCTAATTTAGGAATTTCAACCAGGGATTATTTTAAACTAAGACAACAACACAAAATTAAATCTCCGCTTTTAGAATGAACTTTACAATGATTAAAATAAGAGGAATGTAATTAACAAGCTTGCTTGTTTTTTAATTAAATTGATTAAAAACAAGCTGTGAAAGAAAACTTTTTAAAATCAATTCTATATAAAAAAAATTTAAGTGATCTATTTTAAATATGAGTATGTGTTTTATACATGTATTCTTATAAACAATTTCTTTTTTAAAATAGCTTTATGCTTTCAAATTTAATAAACACAAAAATTAGTTCTACTTGTGTGTAGTGACCTTTGAAACGGTGACTATCTGGTTCAACTGCCTAAATATGTGATAAAAAAAAACATTCCTGAGCTCTTTTCTTTTTAAACTAAACATGTTAAAACCCCCTAAAAAAACCGGCTGAACATTCTCTTTTCATGAAACAATAATTCATTTTGAATATTTATCCATTCTCATAAGTCATTAACAAAATCTCTATTTTTATTAAAAACAATCCATCAAATTGTTAAATTCTGAACCCTTAACTTTTGTCCAGTGGTTCTTTTACACTTTTTACTAACTTTCTTAAATGGCCTACTTTCACCCTTGTCTTTTCTTAGTTTCTAAAACTTTCTCTTCTCCCTTTCATGTTCTGTTCTGCTTTCTAGCTCATATAACAGAAAACCTTTTTGCTGAGCAAAACACATTTCTATGGAGTGTCCCACTTTATTATTCATACTATCAGCATTAGTATATGGAAAGAATTTATCTTCTATGAACTTTTTGAATGTTTGACATAAGATCCTTCTATATATGGCTTCTATTTCAACTTTAAAATCATATTAATCTTTTTTTAAACTCTTCTTCTTTTCATATTCAAAACAAATAGTTATTAAAACCCATTTATTTTTAGTTTCACACGGAGACTCTTTTACCTGATTTTGTCTTTACCTTATAACTTTCTTATATTTCTTGCTCTACATTTTCTAATTTTATTTCAGCCTTAACTATTTTAACAGTATCCTGTTCTAATTTAATTTCTTTACTCCACTCATTTTTCAGATCATTTTCAATCTTAACTTCCTTTTCTACTTTCTGATTTTCCTTCATTTCACCTCTCACTGCCTTCATTTCTCTAATCATTTCTGTTTTGAACTCTCTAATTTCTTCCTTTATTTCTTGATGAAATTCTCTAATATTTTCCTTCATTTCTGCTTTAAACTCCATGAGCTTTGCTTGAAGTCACTAATTTCTTTCATTTTTTATGCATTTCTCTATTTTCTTCCTCTATTTCTTGAATAATTTCCCTCATCATATCCATCATCATCTTCATCATTAGTGTCTCTGACTTTTTTTTTTCAACTACTCCCATTTTTACACAACACTAAATTCATCATACTAACTTTTTTTTGTTAAAAATAATCTAAAAGCGAATAAAGAGCTATTTACTGTTTCTTACTTATTTATATGAAAGAAGACAACAAACTATTTTTAATATTTTTTAAATTCTGAAAAAAAAAAACTCCGAAAGAATTTTTTGAAAAAACGCTATTTACTATTTATTTGTCATATGAAAAAGATGAATCTCCTTCTACCAGACTGCTCAAACCATACATGCCATAACCAACAAAAACTGATCCCTGCCTACTATGTCTTGCCTCTTACACCTGAAATCTTTCTCAATTGTCTAAACAAAATTTCACATGGGCTTGAAAACTCGAAGCCCTACATTGGCTGCACTAAAAATTTTAAGTATGTAATGGTCACTCAATCCATCCTGATCACAATATATATAATTTAATAATGAAACCTTCACTTGTACACTTAATATTTAGGCTTTTAAAGATATGTCTACTTTTTAAATTGACTTCATTTTTTTCCTTATAAGTTCAGCAAAAGCCATTTAAAATTGCAAAGTTTTTTTTCCAATTCATTCCATGAAATTTAACCAAATCAAAAATTGAATGCATTAACTGATGACTTTTTAGTTACTGAGAATTAAGTGCCATAATTTATTTATTTTTGTTTAGATATAAAAAAAGAGCATTGTGTAATACACACATTTACCCACCCTATTTTCCAAAAAAAAAATCCAACTTGTCATGACTTATCTGCTGAAAAAAATACTAGTGGAAGTCATTCTAATCTTAAATTTTTAGATTTTGTAGAAAATACCAAACTGAACAAGAATCATAGGTAATTTTATTCTGACATCTGTTCTAAAATGAAACTTAAATAGAAATTTTTTTAATAGCAAAACATGGAGATTTATAAAAAATCTTTTTTTAACCATAGTGATTGCGGATTCTTTATTATATGACACATTTAATTATTAAAGAATTTTATAAGTTTTTCTGTATTGTTTAATTGTGTGTTATTACTAACAAGTTGTTTGTATTTGGAAAGTTTAAATAAAGTTTAAAATATTCTATACATTCAACATTCACTCATAAATGATGGAAATAGTCCAACATATCACATCTTATAATATACCATCATTACAAACCTTCAGACAAATACTAAGTACTCGGTATGGACCCGATGCTATGTTGAAATTTAGACATTATGAAAAATTGTCTAAAACTGGCTAAAGTAGAAAATCATTTAACTTTCTTATGTAAATGTAAATCAGAAGGGATCATCCCTAAGAGTTTGCAGTTAAAACCTCCTATTTACTCCAAGAGAGCTGAAAAAATTATTCAGAGAGCAAATGAGGCCTTACTGAGAAAGTGTAAAGGTTCAGCGGTTTACCAAGTATCAAACATTGTGATCTATTAGAAATGTGGAATCGTTTCTACAAAACAAAGTTACAGATGAAGATTTCTCAAGAATTTGTCAAGCAGTGAACAGATCATATTGTAAGTTACATGGAAGGATAAAAGAACTTCAGAAGAGGAAGCTTGTAAATCTACATGGGCAAGTCAAAAGTAATACTGCAATTAGTCTATCCTCATCATCAGTGAAAAATATTAGTTCTAAACAACTTACCAATTGTGAATTATCAGTTCTTGAAAAAGGTTTGAATATCGCCATTACACCATCTATGGTCCCACTATTGGATATAATGGCTGCCACTGATGAGGTGACACAAAACATGACTATCAAAGAAGTTGCGGAGTTACTATGGAGAATAAAAAGGACACTTGAAAGACATCAAGTGCACAAGCAGAAGTCAAACATTTCATGTGATGAGAGGAAAGCTATTAAATCTCTCAAACAAGATAAATCTATAATCATTCTTTCTGTGGACAAAGGTAACACTACAGTTGTAATGGATAAAACTGATTATGATAACAAAATACAAGGTCTTCTCACAGCAGGCCAATACAAGAAAGTAGCAAAAAATCCAATTCCAAATACAGAGGTGAAACTACAAGCATTACTCTGAAGCATCGCATGTATTTCAGTGATTCAGAGAAAAGAAAATTAACTCCGTATTTCAGCAAGATTCCTCACCTCTATGGACTGCCTAAAATCCATAAAGACAATGTTCCATTAAGACCTATTGTTAGTCAAAATTTGTCAAGATTTCTTCTCAAAATTCTTAGTCCATTGGCGTATAGGACACAGTTCTTCATCAGGGATTCTAAGCACTTTGTAGAATTAGTCAGGAACATGAAAATGGAAAGAACTGACATAATTGGTAAGCTTTGATGTGGAAAGTCTGTTACGAATGTACCATGTGGTGAGGCATTGTCTATTGTAAGGGAAAGGTTATATGATGATAATAGTTACAAACTAGAACAGCTCTACCTATTGATAGTATAATGGAATTATTAACATTCTGGGTAACAATGACATACTTTCAATATAACTCAGAATTCTTCCAACAAAGTCAAGGGATGGCCATGGGATCATCACTGTCACCCTTGCTCAGCAACATTTACATGGAAGAACTTGAAACCATAGCCATAAATACTACTCCATGTCCACCTAAAGTATGACTTCGATATGTTGATACATTTGTAGTATGGCCACATGGTGATGTAAAGTTACAGTCATTCTGGATGCACATTAACAACATATCTACAATTAAATTCATGATGGAATCAGAACAAGAACAAAAATTGGCATTCTTGGATGTTCTTGTGACAAGACTCCCTCAGGGCAAAGTAAAAACAACAGTGTATAGGAAACCAACACACACTGGAAAATACTTGGCATATACATCCAATCATACAAGAAGCACTAAACAAGGAATTGTACTATCACTATGGAACAGAGCAAAGGAGGTTTGTTCAGAAACCAGTGATTTGGAAAAAGAAAAGATTCACATAGAACAAATGCTTATGAAGAATGGTTATCCATCAGCAGTCATCAGAAAAACCTTCAATACACAACACCAAGAGACACCAAAAGAGAAAATAGTTATTGGAACAGTAGTGTATCCATACTTACCAGGAATGATTAAAGAAAATCTGCAGTCAATTTAACATTAGAACTGCTTTCCAAAGCCATACCACACTTCGAGGATTGCTTACTTCTACTAAGCCTAAACTGGAAATGCTGAAGAATAAACTGCATCTATGAAATACCCATGTGAATGTGGAAGGAAATACATTGGTGAGATCTGTTGCCTTGTTGAACAGCAATTGAAGGAGTACAAACTAATGGTTAAAAGAGAAAAACAGATGTGTCTACCATAGCAGATCATGTATGTACTAATGATCATATGCTTAAGTGGGAAAATACAAAGATATTGGATAAAGAGAAAAAAATGCATAGAAGAAAATTCAAGGAAGTTGCTCATATGACAATGGTAAATAATCTTATAAGTCAACCCAGTGTTGCAATACACAATGTATGGAAGCCTCTAATTCATCTTGCTCTTAGGAAAAAATAAAAATAGTTAGATTCATTAAAAAAAATTGAAGGACTCGGGAGGATTTGAACCAACCCTCATATAAATATATCAAATTTCTACTATATATTGCTTTTGACAGAATAGCTCAGTTGGTAGAGCATTTGCCTTAAATTCAATATTCAAGAATCTAAAGGTGCGAGTTCAACTTCTAAGCGAATATTGTCACTGTGCATATAGGCCAGCAACACCTGAAGAAGAGTGGAGATTAATATTACTTGAAACATGTAATTACTAACCTGTATTGTCTAACTGTGTGTTATTACTAACAAATTGTTTGTATTTGGAAAGTTTAAAATTTACTATACATTCAACATTCACTCATAAATGATGGAAATAGTCCAACATATCACATCTTATAATATACCATCATTACAAACCTTCAGACATAATAAAAACATGATTCACTTCAGGCAAAATGAAAATGCATTGTTGGTTGTCAATTCAGTCCTGATTATTTTAAATTTGGTTTTATTTCTTGGTCTGAATCTGAAGAAAATTTACCCAGATCTCAATACATTATTCACAGAAAAATTTTATCCTGTGAATGTATGAAGCCATCAAAATTAATGCATCATTTACAGACCAAACATTCAAATTACAAAATAAACTATGGGATTTTTTTTAATATAAAAGTGCTAAATTGAAAAAACAAAAATCATATCTTTTAAAAAAATTATTTTAGTCAATAAGTCTCTTGCAAAAGCATCATATTTAGTTGCTTTAAGAATTTCTGTATGCAAAAAGCAATACTCAATGGCCAAAAACTTAATTAATCTATGTTCAATAGACGTGTTCTGAAATCCTGGGTATGGTTTCTAGAGACAAAATGAAAATTTTGCCACTTTCTAATGATAATTATATCAAAGCAGATTTAGTGAATTATTGACTGATGTTGAAAATCAATTAATTCAAAAAGCAAGAAAATTATTGCTCACAATTGATGTTACTAATAATGCCATAGTTTTATGTTATATTCGTTATGCTTATTTCAAAATTGATATAAAAGAATTTTTTTGTTGTGTTGAACTTCCTAATCACACCACTAGTTCATATATTTTTTAAACAATTGATAATTACATTGAAAAGAAATCATTTAATTGGAAAAATTGTGTTGGCTTATATATTGATGGAGTTGCAAATATGATGAAAACATTCAAGAATTCCAAAAAAGAAAATTAGAGAAATAGTGGACAACAAAATGATTTTTACTCAATGTGTTGTATACTGCAAGCATTTAATTGCTAAAAAATTGTCTCCTGACTTGAACAATGGTCTTACTCGATAAAAATAATAAATTATATTAAAAGCTATGCATTAAATCAAGACTATTTTCAAGATTATGCAATAAAATGATTTTCTGGACATGAAAATTTACTACTTATGCAGAAGTATGATGGTTGTTGGGGAGGGGGAGATATTAACAACCCTGAATTAAGAAAAGATGTTGAACATTTCTAGAAACAAAAAATTCATAATTGACAAATATTTTCCATGACAACAATTGGATTGCTAAACTGGCTTATTTATTAGAGATATTTTCATTAATAAACGAACTAAATTTAAGCCTGCAAGGAAATTGTACTACTTTTGATTTATGGAATAAAATTGAGGCATTCAAGAAAAAGTTATGGTATGCATAAAAGAAAAAAACTGACATGTTTCATTCATTTCAGAAATGATAAAGTTGATATAAATATTGGCGAATTGAAAAATACTGTTTATGGACATTTAACAGGACTTTATTGTGAATTTGATCAATATTATTCCCAGGAAGAAGACATGTGGAACAAAAAAATAACTAATTTAGAACAGGAAAAATTAATAGACTTAATCCAACAAGTATAACTCAATTTGGGTGAAAATTAAAACTGAATACCTGGAATTAGATAAAAAAAAAAAGCCTCAAGAGTGCTATTACCATTTTTGACCTCATGCTATGTGATTCTAAATTTTTGGGAATGACACTCATAATATCAGAAGAAAAATCATTTATTAATAAATTCAGCTTTGCACTTAGCAATCATGGATAGGATGGCAACCATGGCACTAACGTGGGCTTTGAACATTCCATCATCGGATTTTTAATGAAATGGATTTGTGGGTTGGAGTAGTTTGAAGCCTGTCCATTAAAGTATGAAGATTGGCTATCTTAGTATAAAGCTGAGTACTGATTGTATATATGTGTGGAGGGGGTAATCTGGACCAACCGATGAGTGCTGGTTTAGCACGAAATACGTATATTGGTGATTATTTATCTTTTTAACGTGTGTGATCAGATGGGTCAGCAATATAAAATGCCACTGAGAGTTTTGGGTTGTGTGAAATTATGAGTTCGAATTCTGCATATATTACATATATAAAGGCAGGTATTAAGCCTGAACAATATATTAAATACTCTTTGTTTTTCTTCAGATTTTGTTTATTATTAATTTAGTATTTCGTTAGTTAATTTACTTTTGTATAGTTTTGTTAATTATTCTATGTTTTTTTTATCATTCTTTGAATATATATTGCACCCTTGCTAGAACAAGGCTCTACCATGTATTACTATTATATCACTATTAGCTTTCACTATTCTAACTTATTAGTTAAATTATTTAAACAATTGAATTACCCTAAACAATACTTTAACTAACTCATAATACATATCTAAAACATTACATTAAAAAAATTAATACTTTAATAATTTATCTTCCTGAAATAATAAACTAAGAAAGTCAAAACATATAAATTAAATACTAGGGTTCAAATTGGAATCCTAGCTTATTTATCATTCTATTAATTTAAAATATGACTAACTCATTATTTATTCATAAAAATAGTTTGAATAAAACACAAACAAAAATTATGAAACTCTGTATGAGATATTTAGCATTTTATGTTGTTGGTTTAACATTAAGAATATACCCTGAAAGATATATGCTCAATGGCATAAGACTATTACCCTTATCTAATTTATAAAACTACGTGTAATATTCCCATGTCTCACAGAAAATAAATTCTAATTAAATAATTACAAAATTTATTATAAAACACTAAAATAATTACTATTCCTTGATAAAATATAATATTAAATCTAACATTAAATAAAATTCCTACACATTATCACTTAATCTAGCTCTTAAAATTTATCAATATCTCAGGTTAATCTAATAATTATATCTAATATAATGTAACTAAACAAAATGAAGGATTTTACATATACCCAACTACACTTCAAAACAATAAACAAAATATTTCCAAGACTCTTAAATATTTTTCCTAAGTTCAAAAATATTTTTTTATCATATGATAGATAATTTTATTATACTCTTATGTGTCATTTGCAGAAATACACTCGATATGATTGCGATATATAATTTCTCAATTGGCATTGTATAACTTGCATGTTTAGCAATACTAATACCTTCTGTAATAATAATCATAATAACAATATATTTTCATCAACCATGTGCAGTAATGTAATCATACAATTAATCTTTATAATGCATGTGTGTAGATGTGAAGAAAATAAACACCACATGACCACCACTTCTATGCTTGTGTATAACTTTTAAAACAGGCAAAACGCACTATACATATTGCCACACACAGCAAGCTAGAGTAATCAATGGATGTCAGAAGGCTTGTGCATAGGCTCCTCACTGATGAAAGCCATAAGCCAGAAACTAGTCTGGGGATATTGGATGAATAGGCACTAGATGAGGATTTTATGCACGAGCCTTCTGGCATTCATTGATTACTCTATCTTGCTGTGGGTGGCAATACATATAGTGAGTTTTGCCTGTTTTAGATGTGAAGATTCAAGAACGCTTGGACATAACAAGTAAAGAAACTCTTAAGACAATATAAATTCAAAACATTAACAAAATTTACAAGATATAAATTTATAAAATTTAAATATTTACAATTTTAAAAGATAAAACAGATTAAAATATTTACACAAGAAATGTTATGAACAAAATATGAACATTGTGACAATAATATTATCACTATCTTTTACACTTGTGATAGCGATGCTCACCATCATTATCATAATTTAAAAAAAAATAATATCAACAATTAATAAAATTTAAGACATTATATCATTCATAACTGATAGCACATATTTTATATTTCCAAAAGAAAAGTATGGTCATGGTGATATTTAGCACAACTATAAATCTAAAGTAATACAAATAATTATTAAAAAACATAAAATCATTCTTAAGATAGTATGTATTTTGTTCATATATCAACAAAATATTTTATCTTCACCTTCCAGGTATATGTTAATATCATAGTATAAAAAGAAAATATATTCATTGGAATAACTTCCTTCATAATTTTGTAAGTTAAATACTACAAAATCTTTATAATGACACTATAATGTTAACTTTTATTAAATTTACATTTTTTCTAAAATAACTAGATTATCTTAAATAATCATAGATTACCTGTACATGTTGTATTTATTGATTTCGATTTTTATCATAATACTAGCATCATTCTCTCACCAACAAAAATATGCATTTAATATTTGAATGATCTCTGTAATTGATATAACTAAGAATATCAAATCATTTCTTTATCCATCTTAAAATAAATATCATTTGTGGTAAATTTTTCTCTCTTGCATTCGACAAATACTGACAACTTTCTATAGTCCAGCTATCATTCTTACCAACTTTTAAAACCATAACATTCATGATGTGAAATCCAGTGGTAATAAATAGTGATTAAAGTGAGATACAAATATGACAATAATTTGGATTAACACAAAATATGGTTGCAGTGCTTAAGGCCACATATTCTCATGTAAACCTTAAATTCTGGCAATGGCATCTACCTGAGCACTTACTTAACTATGGAAAGAAATGCAACTGACTATGTATTAAAATACAAGGAACTCTGTTACCTGTATTTTATTCATTAATTCACAATATATTTCATAAATAATATTTCCTCAATATGCCTATTACCCAGGATTTCATTTCACAACTAATTTCTCAGTGTGGAAACATTCAATACCTCTTTTGACATCGTAAACAAATTCTATTTTACACAAAATAATTTCTAAACTTCATTTCAAAGTAAATATCTAAGATAAAATCAAGAAGGTTCAAAATATTGTCTACACAAATGATTTTATAAAATTCATCTTTATCACACATTCATTCAATTATTTTATATTTAATAATTCAGAGATTAGGTTGTTCTTTTTTGTATGAAAACAGATACTGTCTAGAATAACATATTGCAATTTATTATCATATTAAAGCTGTGCATACTTAAGCATTCATAAAGTATCTAAATAGCTTAGATAATTCACAAGGTATATTTTATACCTTCATATTACATTTTGTAATGATTAACATAATATCAATCGTGTAAATATGATATCTGGTTTCATATAACCATGCAATATGATAAATAAATAAATACACATAAAATATTATTAAAATGAATAACAATTTACCTTAATCCCCAAAATTCTAGGGTTAAATACAATGAACTCATCCTCTTCACGGTCATCCAAACATAAAAAGTTGTAGGCATTTTTTTCTTTACCTTTCAGAAAATGTTAAATTTTCTGATATCCATTATTTTTCTTTATTTCAAATAAAACTTTACAAACTATAAAGCTAAACCATTTCTAAAAGAAAAAAAAACAATTATATATTATATCTAAAAAATATTAAAATTAAAAATGATAAAAATTTAAAACTATGTTGTCTTTTTTTTTTTTGCTTACTACTCTGCTGAAAAACGGGAGAGCCATTGCTATTGACAACCATAAGCTTCTACAGCAAAGAGATTTTTTCCCTCTGTGCTCTAAACAATGGACTCTGAAGAAAATGCAAAAGTTATCTTTTAAAATCCGATTGAAATTTTGTCCATCAGCATTTGATAAAAGCCTCTCTAAAAATATTTATTTAATACATCAAGGGGAACCCAAATTTATTGGGAAACATCCATAATAAATGATTATGTTATCAGGCAATAATTTTTCACATTCAAATATTTTTCTTGCTGGTCCAAACTTTTGCTAAAATCGTGATAAAACTAATATTTTCATCAAGAAGTGCTTGTAGAGATTTTAAAGAATAATATCACTTATTATTTCATTTCATTTTTATCAAACAATTTTTCATTCAATTTCTTCTCCACATATATTCACACAGGATGTGCACACCTCTATTAATTAGTTTCTTGCAAGATTTTTATCTCCATCCAGGTAGTTCATTCTTTCTTAAAACAAGTAGATCTTTCAATGCAAAATTAAAAAAAAAACATTTTCTCTTCATTTTACACGCATAATTTAAAGAGTATATAATATTCATTCAGATTGTTTTTTCTCTTCTTAAAAAGATTAGTAGCAGAAACATTATCACTAATGCATTTGCAGATATTTTTAAAAAATGCACAGTTATAGAGTTTATTCTCATGCATTAATTCACTTGCAAATTATATTTTTCTTTCTTCCTTCGCTTTCTTTTAAATAAAAAATAACTTGTCAGATAGCTAATAATTCTCAAAATAATAGTGAGACTAAGTCCCAAAAATAGATATTTATGAGGATATATCATCAATATTAAATATAATTTGTCCTTTTATACATACAGATAAAATTAAATAGAAATTTCTTATGACTCCTATATAGGTTTTTTTTGACTGTATGGTTCCAATTTTTACAGTTTTTCCTTTATATTAGTTCATTAGTTAGATAAGTTACAATATGAATTTCACTGACAGGAAATTAACTTGTTTACACCATTATGGAATACATTACATTTTATTTCATATTATAAATCATTTAAAATACACTTTACTAATAAAATAAAAATATATAAAAAAATTAAAACTTTACTTGAATGATTTAGACTAATTCAAATGATTAACTAAGTCATTAATTAAGTGATTAAACAAATAAAAAATAATCATTAAGACTAAATTAATTCTAGACTAATAATGTGTGCTAAAACACCTGTATTTATAACATTCCCCCCTTGTTACTTGATTGCCTGATAAGATTTGTCTTCAGACACTGATTTACATGTAGATTAAAAATTTTTGTCTACAAATTATTTTCTAAAATAATTTTACTTAATTACCAAGAAATACTATTACTAACTTTAATAATAACTTTAGAAGATAAAATAAATAGTTATTAAAAGCAAAACTTCCATTTAGAAATTGCATTCAAAACAAAGGTCTTTAAAAGAATTCAAAATAAGTGCTTAGAATAAAAAGAAAAGTGGACTAACCCCCATGAAGCTCATACAACTGACTGGAGTGAAAAAGATGACCATGTCAATAAAGAAATCACTTGTTGAGCCTTTGTCAAAAATGATATATATGTAACAAAGCATCACATGATTCTTCAAACTTACTTTCAACATAGTATTAGAAGCAGTAACCCATTCTATTGTTCTCAAAACAATTTAGTTAACACTATCATCTAGTGACTTGTTTATTATATTTTAATCTTATTGCTCCTAATGATGAACATAAACTGAAAGAGGTATGTGGTACAAGGTCTGCTATATATACATTTTAACCAAATTATCAATAGCTTGCTTATAACTAGGATAACCAAAATGTATTGTGTGAGATATATATAGCTACACAAGTGAGTTGGCCTGGGATCAGACTTTAATTTGTCTGAATTCCAAATCATTAATTTGGACAATAAATATTCTGATTTACAAGCATTTAATTGCACATTTTCTGCAGTTTTAATGTACTATACAAATGTATTCAATAGTAAAATAAGTTTTTAATAAAAGTTCAATTTTTACTTGAGCAAAAAAATCTTGATATCATGAGTAAGCTTACTCATGTTTATAAAAAAACACTGTCAGATATATATTCAACAAGTGGTCTACAATATTTCTTGTGGAAGTCAAACTATAACTTAAATAGGGGGCAGAAATAATTCCAAGATTCTTTTTCATGGAACTTTATTAACAGTTAATGCACTAATTACACATAATAAAACTTATTCTCAATAAAAAAATAAAGTTTTACAATTATTAATCACATTAAATCAAAAATTCAACTTTTTCCAATAAGGTCAACACAAGATTAATGTTAATTGGTAAACAATAAACAACTGAAAAATATATTCTATGAAATATTTGTTAACAGCTGCAGTTCAGTATAATTTAGCTAATTCTACATAAATATGACAAAATCAGCAAAAAAATTTATTCAAAATATGGTATTGTACACCAGCATGCTCATAGCGCGTTTTAAGCTTGAAAATAGAGCCAGGTTACAAATTTCTAAAAATTGATGAATTTGAATACTTTAACATTGCAGTTCAGTATAATTTAGCTAATTCTACCTAAATATGACAAAATCAACGAAAAAAATCATTCAAAATATAGTATTGTACACCAGCATGTTCATAGCGCTTTTTAAGCTTGGAAATACAGCTAGGTTACAAATTTCTAAAAATTGATGAATTTGAATACTTTAACATTGCAGTTCAGTATAATTTAGCTAATTCTACCTAAATATGACAAAAACCGCAAAAAATTTCATTCAAAATATAGTATTGTACAGCAGCATGTTCATAGCGCGTTTTAAGCTTGGAAATACAGCCAGGTTACAAATTTCTCAAAATTGATGAATTTGAATACTTTAACATTGCAGTTCAGTATAATTTAGCTAATTCTACTTAAATATGACAAAATCAGCAAAAAATTTCATTCAAAATATAGTATTGTACAGCAGCATGTTCATAGCGCGTTTTAAGCTTGGAAATACAGCCAGGTTACAAATTTCTAAAAATTGATGAATTTGAATACTTTAACATTGCAGTTCAGTATAATTTAGCTAATTCTACTTAAATATGACAAAATCAGCAAAAAATTTCATTCAAAATATAGTATTGTACAGCAGCATGTTCATAGCGCTTTTTAAGCTTGGAAATACAGCTAGGTTACAAATTTCTAAAAATTGATGAATTTGAATACTTTAACATTGCAGTTCAGTATAATTTAGCTAATTCTACCTAAATATGACAAAATCGACGAAAAAAATCATTCAAAATATAGTATTGTACACCAGCATGTTCATAGCGCTTTTTAAGCTTGGAAATACAGCTAGGTTACAAATTTCTAAAAATTGATGAATTTGAATACTTTAACATTGCAGTTCAGTATAATTTAGCTAATTCTACCCAAATATGACAAAATCAGCAAAAAATTTCATTCAAAATATAGTATTGTACAGCAGCATGTTCATAGCGCGTTTTAAGCTTGGAAATACAGCCAGGTTACAAATTTCTAAAAATTGATGAATTTGAATACTTTAACATTGCAGTTCAGTATAATTTAGCTAATTCTACCTAAATATGACAAAATCAGCAAAAAATTTCATTCAAAATATAGTATTGTACAGCAACATGTTCTTAATGCGTTTTAAGCTTGAAAATACAGCCAGGTTACAAATTTCTAAAAATTGATGAATTTGAATACTTTAACATTGCAGTTCAGTATAATTTAGCTAATTCTACTTAAATATGACAAAAACCGCAAAAAATTTCATTCAAAATATAGTATTGTACAGCAGCATGTTCATAGCGCGTTTTAAGCTTGGAAATACAGCCAGGTTACAAATTTCTCAAAATTGATGAATTTGAATACTTTAACATTGCAGTTCAGTATAATTTAGCTAATTCTACTTAAATATGACAAAATCAGCAAAAAATTTCATTCAAAATATAGTATTGTACAGCAGCATGTTCATAGCGCGTTTTAAGCTTGGAAATACAGCCAGGTTACAAATTTCTCAAAATTGATGAATTTGAATACTTTAACATTGCAGTTCAGTATAATTTAGCTAATTCTACTTAAATATGACAAAATCAGCAAAAAAATTCATTCAAAATATAGTATTGTACACCAGCATGTTCATAGCGCTTTTTAAGCTTGGAAATACAGCTAGGTTACAAATTTCTAAAAATTGATGAATTTGAATACTTTAACATTGCAGTTCAGTATAATTTAGCTAATTCTACCTAAATATGACAAAATCAACGAAAAAAATCATTCAAAATATAGTATTGTACACCAGCATGTTCATAGCGCTTTTTAAGCTTGGAAATACAGCTAGGTTACAAATTTCTAAAAATTGATGAATTTGAATACTTTAACATTGCAGTTCAGTATAATTTAGCTAATTCTACATAAATATGACAAAAACCGCAAAAAATTTCATTCAAAATATAGTATTGTACAGCAACATGTTCTTAACGCGTTTTAAGCTTGAAAATACAGCCAGGTTACAAATTTCTAAAAATTGATGAATTTGAATACTTTAACATTGCAGTTCAGTATAATTTAGCTAATTCCACATAAATATGACAAAAACCGCAAAAAATTTCATTCAAAATATAGTATTGTACACCAGCATGTTCATAGCGCTTTTTAAGCTTGGAAATACAGCTAGGTTACAAATTTCTAAAAATTGATGAATTTGAATACTTTAACATTGCAGTTCAGTATAATTTAGCTAATTCTACCTAAATATGACAAAATCAACGAAAAAATTCATTCAAAATATAGTATTGTACACCAGCATGTTCATAGCGCGTTTTAAGCTTGGAAATACAGCTAGGTTACAAATTTCTAAAAATTGATGAATTTGAATACTTTAACATTGCAGTTCAGTATAATTTAGCTAATTCTACCTAAATATGACAAAATCAGCAAAAAATTTCATTCAAAATATAGTATTGTACAGCAACATGTTCTTAACGCGTTTTCAGCTTGAAAATACAGCCAGGTTACAAATTTCTAAAAATTGATGAATTTGAATACTTT
Organism: Epiperipatus broadwayi; assembly: GCA_028023455.1. Classification (NCBI taxonomy): domain Eukaryota; kingdom Metazoa; phylum Onychophora; class Udeonychophora; order Euonychophora; family Peripatidae; genus Epiperipatus; species Epiperipatus broadwayi. The sequence goes on along the minus strand of JAQFVV010012509.1, from coordinate 18,882 downwards.
AACATTGCAGTTCAGTATAATTTAGCTAATTCCACCTAAATATGACAAAATCAGCAAAAAATTTCATTCAAAATATAGTATTGTACACCAGCATGTTCATAGCGCTTTTTAAGCTTGGAAATACAGCTAGGTTACAAATTTCTAAAAATTGATGAATTGGAATACTTTAACATTGCAGTTCAGTATAATTTAGCTAATTCTACCTAAATATGACAAAAACCGCAAAAAATTTCATTCAAAATATAGTATTGTACAGCAGCATGTTCATAGCGCGTTTTAAGCTTGGAAATACAGCCAGGTTACAAATTTCTCAAAATTGATGAATTTGAATACTTTAACATTGCAGTTCAGTATAATTTAGCTAATTCTACTTAAATATGACAAAATCAGCAAAAAAATTTATTCAAAATATAGTATTGTACAGCAGCATGTTCATAGCGCGTTTTAAGCTTGGAAATACAGCCAGGTTACAAATTTCTAAAAATTGATGAATTTGAATACTTTAACATTGCAGTTCAGTATAATTTAGCTAATTCTACCTAAATATGACAAAATCAGCAAAAAAATTTATTCAAAATATGGTATTGTACACCAGCATGCTCATAGCGCGTTTTAAGCTTGAAATTACAGCCAGGTTACAAATTTCTAAAAATTGATGAATTTGAATACTTTAACATTGCAGTTCAGTATAATTTAGCTAATTCTACCTAAATATGACAAAATCAACGAAAAAAATCATTCAAAATATAGTATTGTACACCAGCATGTTCATAGCGCTTTTTAAGCTTGGAAATACAGCTAGGTTACAAATTTCTAAAAATTGATGAATTTGAATACTTTAACATTGCAGTTCAGTATAATTTAGCTAATTCTACCCAAATATGACAAAATCAGCAAAAAATTTCATTCAAAATATAGTATTGTACAGCAGCATGTTCTTAGCGCGTTTTAAGCTTGGAAATACAGCCAGGTTACAAATTTCTAAAAATTGATGAATTTGAATACTTTAACATTGCAGTTCAGTATAATTTAGCTAATTCTACATAAATATGACAAAAACCGCAAAAAATTTCATTCAAAATATAGTATTGTACACCAGCATGTTCATAGCGCTTTTTAAGCTTGGAAATACAGCTAGGTTACAAATTTCTAAAAATTGATGAATTTGAATACTTTAACATTGCAGTTCAGTATAATTTAGCTAATTCTACCTAAATATGACAAAATCAGCAAAAAATTTCATTCAAAATATAGTATTGTACAGCAGCATGTTCATAGCGCGTTTTAAGCTTGGAAATACTGCCAGGTTACAAATTTCTAAAAATTGATGAATTTGAATACTTTAACATTGCAGTTCAGTATAATTTAGCTAATTCTACTTAAATATGACAAAATCAGCGAAAAAATTCATTCAAAATATAGTATTGTACACCAGCATGTTCATAGCGCGTTTTAAGCTTGGAAATACAGCTAGGTTACAAATTTCTAAAAATTGATGAATTTGAATACTTTAACATTGCAGTTCAGTATAATTTAGCTAATTCTACCTAAATATGACAAAATCAACGAAAAAAATCATTCAAAATATAGTATTGTACACCAGCATGTTCATAGCGCTTTTTAAGCTTGGAAATACAGCTAGGTTACAAATTTCTAAAAATTGATGAATTTGAATACTTTAACATTGCAGTTCAGTATAATTTAGCTAATTCTACCTAAATATGACAAAATCAGCAAAAAATTTCATTCAAAATATAGTATTGTACAGCAGCATGTTCTTAGCGCGTTTTAAGCTTGAAAATACAGCCAGGTTACAAATTTCTAAAAATTGATGAATTTGAATACTTTAACATTGCAGTTCAGTATAATTTAGCTAATTCTACATAAATATGACAAAAACCGCAAAAAATTTCATTCAAAATATAGTATTGTACACCAGCATGTTCATAGCGCTTTTTAAGCTTGGAAATACAGCTAGGTTACAAATTTCTAAAAATTGATGAATTTGAATACTTTAACATTGCAGTTCAGTATAATTTAGCTAATTCTACCTAAATATGACAAAAACAGCAAAAAATTTCATTCAAAATATAGTATTGTACAGCAGCATGTTCATAGCGCGTTTTAAGCTTGGAAATACAGCCAGGTTACAAATTTCTAAAAATTGATGAATTTGAATACTTTAACATTGCAGTTCAGTATAATTTAGCTAATTCTACTTAAATATGACAAAATCAGCAAAAAAATTCATTCAAAATATAGTATTGTACAGCAGCATGTTCATAGCGCGTTTTAAGCTTGGAAATACAGCCAGGTTACAAATTTCTAAAAATTGATGAATTTGAATACTTTAACATTGCAGTTCAGTATAATTTAGCTAATTCTACTTAAATATGACAAAATCAGCAAAAAAAATCATAAAAAATATAGGATTGTACAGCAGCATGTTCTTAGTGCGTTTTTAGCTTGGAAATACAGCCAGATTACAAATTCCTAAAAATTGATGAATTTGAATATTTTAACATTGCAGTTCAGTATAATTTAGCTAAGTCTACCTAAATATGACAAAAACAGCAAAAAATTTCATTCAAAATATAGTATTGTACAGCAGCATGTTCATAGCGCGTTTTAAGCTTGGAAATACAGCTAGGTTACAAATTTCTAAAAATTGATGAATTTGAATACTTTAACATTGCAGTTCAGTATAATTTAGCTAATTCTACTTAAATATGACAAAATCAGCAAAAAATTTTATTCAAAATATAGTATTGTACAGCAGCATGTTCATAGCGCGTTTTAAGCTTGGAAATACAGCCAGGTTACAAATTTCTCAAAATTGATGAATTTGAATACTTTAACATTGCAGTTCAGTATAATTTAGCTAATTCTACTTAAATATGACAAAATCAGCAAAAAAATTCATTCAAAATATAGTATTGTACACCAGCATGTTCATAGCGCTTTTTAAGCTTGGAAATACAGCTAGGTTACAAATTTCTAAAAATTGATGAATTTGAATACTTTAACATTGCAGTTCAGTATAATTTAGCTAATTCTACCTAAATATGACAAAATCAACGAAAAAAATCATTCAAAATATAGTATTGTACACCAGCATGTTCATAGCGCTTTTTAAGCTTGGAAATACAGCTAGGTTACAAATTTCTAAAAATTGATGAATTTGAATACTTTAACATTGCAGTTCAGTATAATTTAGCTAATTCTACCTAAATATGACAAAATCAGCAAAAAATTTCATTCAAAATATAGTATTGTACAGCAACATGTTCTTAACGCGTTTTAAGCTTGAAAATACAGCCAGGTTACAAATTTCTAAAAATTGATGAATTTGAATACTTTAACATTGCAGTTCAGTATAATTTAGCTAATTCTACATAAATATGACAAAATCAGCAAAAAAATTCATTCAAAATATAGTATTGTACACCAGCATGTTCATAGCGCGTTTTAAGCTTGGAAATACAGCTAGGTTACAAATTTCTAAAAATTGATGAATTTGAATACTTTAACATTGCAGTTCAGTATAATTTAGCTAATTCTACCTAAATATGACAAAATCAACGAAAAAAATCATTCAAAATATAGTATTGTACACCAGCATGTTCATAGCGCTTTTTAAGCTTGGAAATACAGCTAGGTTACAAATTTCTAAAAATTGATGAATTTGAATACTTTAACATTGCAGTTCAGTATAATTTAGCTAATTCTACCTAAATATGACAAAATCAGCAAAAAATTTCATTCAAAATATAGTATTGTACAGCAACATGTTCTTAACGCGTTTTAAGCTTGGAAATACAGCCAGGTTACAAATTTCTAAAAATTGATGAATTTGAATACTTTAACATTGCAGTTCAGTATAATTTAGCTAATTCTACATAAATATGACAAAAACAGCAAAAAATTTCATTCAAAATATAGTATTGTACACCAGCATGTTCATAGCGCTTTTTAAGCTTGGAAATACAGCTAGGTTACAAATTTCTAAAAATTGATGAATTTGAATACTTTAACATTGCAGTTCAGTATAATTTAGCTAATTCTACCTAAATATGACAAAAACAGCAAAAAAATTCATTCAAAATATAGTATTGTACAGCAGCATGTTCATAGCGCGTTTTAAGCTTGGAAATACAGCCAGGTTACAAATTTCTAAAAATTGATGAATTTGAATACTTTAACATTGCAGTTCAGTATAATTTAGCTAATTCTACTTAAATATGACAAAATCAGCAAAAAAATTTATTCAAAATATAGTATTGTACAGCAGCATGTTCATAGCGCGTTTTAAGCTTGGAAATACAGCCAGGTTACAAATTTCTAAAAATTGATGAATTTGAATACTTTAACATTGCAGTTCAGTATAATTTAGCTAATTCTACCTAAATATGACAAAATCAGCAAAAAAATTTATTCAAAATCTGGTATTGTACACCAGCCTGCTCATAGCGCGTTTTAAGCTTGAAATTACAGCCAGGTTACAAATTTCTAAAAATTGATGAATTTGAATACTTTAACATTGCAGTTCAGTATAATTTAGCTAATTCTACCTAAATATGACAAAATCAGCGAAAAAAATCATTCAAAATATAGTATTGTACACCAGCATGTTCATAGCGCGTTTTAAGCTTGGAAATACAGCTAGGTTACAAATTTCTAAAAATTGATGAATTTGAATACTTTAACATTGCAGTTCAGTATAATTTAGCTAATTCTACCTAAATATGACAAAATCAGCGAAAAAACCATACAAAATATAGTATTGTACAGCAGCATGTTCTTAGCGCGTTTTAAGCTTGGAAATACAGCCAGGTTACAAATTTCTAAAAATTGATGAATTTGAATACTTTAACATTGCAGTTCAGTATAATTTAGCTAATTCTACCTAAATATGACAAAAACCGCAAAAAATTTCATTCAAAATATAGTATTGTACACCAGCATGTTCATAGCGCTTTTTAAGCTTGGAAATACAGCCAGGTTACAAATTTCTAAAAATTGATGAATTTGAATACTTTAACATTGCAGTTCAGTATAATTTAGCTAATTCTACCTAAATATGACAAAATCAGCGAAAAAATTCATTCAAAATATAGTATTGTACACCAGCATGTTCATAGCGCGTTTTAAGCTTGGAAATACAGCTAGGTTACAAATTTCTAAAAATTGATGAATTTGAATACTTTAACATTGCAGTTCAGTATAATTTAGCTAATTCTACCTAAATATGACAAAATCAGCAAAAAATTTCATTCAAAATATAGTATTGTACAGCAGCATGTTCATAGCGCGTTTTAAGCTTGGAAATACAGCCAGGTTACAAATTTCTAAAAATTGATGAATTTGAATACTTTAACATTGCAGTTCAGTATAATTTAGCTAATTCTACTTAAATATGACAAAATCAGCAAAAAATTTCATTCAAAATATAGTATTGTACAGCAGCATGTTCATAGCGCGTTTTAAGCTTGGAAATACAGCCAGGTTACAAATTTCTAAAAATTGATGAATTTGAATACTTTAACATTGCAGTTCAGTATAATTTAGCTAATTCTACCTAAATATGACAAAATCAGCAAAAAATTTCATTCAAAATATAGTATTGTACAGCAACATGTTCTTAATGCGTTTTAAGCTTGAAAATACAGCCAGGTTACAAATTGCTAAAAATTGATGAATTTGAATACTTTAACATTGCAGTTCAGTATAATTTAGCTAATTCTACTTAAATATGACAAAATCAGCAAAAAATTTTATTCAAAATATAGTATTGTACAGCAGCATGTTCATAGCGCGTTTTAAGCTTGGAAATACAGCTAGGTTACAAATTTCTAAAAATTGATGAATTTGAATACTTTAACATTGCAGTTCAGTATAATTTAGCTAATTCTACTTAAATATGACAAAATCAGCAAAAAATTTTATTCAAAATATAGTATTGTACAGCAGCATGTTCATAGCGCGTTTTAAGCTTGGAAATACAGCCAGGTTACAAATTTCTCAAAATTGATGAATTTGAATACTTTAACATTGCAGTTCAGTATAATTTAGCTAATTCTACTTAAATATGACAAAATCAGCAAAAAAATTCATTCAAAATATAGTATTGTACAGCAGCATGTTCATAGCGCGTTTTAAGCTTGGAAATACAGCCAGGTTACAAATTTCTAAAAATTGATGAATTTGAATACTTTAACATTGCAGTTCAGTATAATTTAGCTAATTCTACTTAAATATGACAAAATCAGCAAAAAAATTTATTCAAAATATAGTATTGTACACCAGCATGCTCATAGCGCGTTTTAAGCTTGAAATTAGAGCCAGGTTACAAATTTCTCAAAATTGATGAATTTGAATACTTTAACATTGCAGTTCAGTATAATTTAGCTAATTCTACCTAAATATGACAAAATCAACGAAAAAAATCATTCAAAATATAGTATTGTACACCAGCATGTTCATAGCGCTTTTTAAGCTTGGAAATACAGCTAGGTTACAAATTTCTAAAAATTGATGAATTTGAATACTTTAACATTGCAGTTCAGCATAATTTAGCTAATTCTACCCAAATATGACAAAATCAGCAAAAAATTTCATTCAAAATATAGTATTGTACAGCAGCATGTTCTTAACGCGTTTTAAGCTTGGAAATACAGCCAGGTTACAAATTTCTCAAAAATGATGAATTTGAATACTTTAACATTGCAGTTCAGTATAATTTAGCTAATTCTACATAAATATGACAAAATCAGCAAAAAATTTCATTCAAAATATAGTATTGTACACCAGCATGTTCATAGCGCTTTTTAAGCTTGGAAATACAGCTAGGTTACAAATTTCTAAAAATTGATGAATTTGAATACTTTAACATTGCAGTTCAGTATAATTTAGCTAATTCTACCTAAATATGACAAAATCAGCGAAAAAATTCATTCAAAATATAGTATTGTACACCAGCATGTTCATAGCGCGTTTTAAGCTTGGAAATACAGCCAGGTTACAAATTTCTAAAAATTGATGAATTTGAATACTTTAACATTGCAGTTCAGTATAATTTAGCTAATTCTACTTAAATATGACAAAATCAGCAAAAAATTTCATTCAAAATATAGTATTGTACAGCAGCATGTTCATAGCGCGTTTTAAGCTTGGAAATACAGCCAGGTTACAAATTTCTAAAAATTGATGAATTTGAATACTTTAACATTGCAGTTCAGTATAATTTAGCTAATTCTACTTAAATATGACAAAATCAGCAAAAAATTTCATTCAAAATATAGTATTGTACAGCAGCATGTTCATAGCGCGTTTTAAGCTTGGAAATACAGCTAGGTTACAAATTTCTAAAAATTGATGAATTTGAATACTTTAACATTGCAGTTCAGTATAATTTAGCTAATTCTACTTAAATATGACAAAATCAGCAAAAAAATTCATTCAAAATATAGTATTGTACACCAGCATGTTCATAGCGCGTTTTAAGCTTGGAAATACAGCCAGGTTACAAATTTCTAAAAATTGATGAATTTGAATACTTTAACATTGCAGTTCAGTATAATTTAGCTAATTCTACCTAAATATGACAAAATCAGCAAAAAAATTTATTCAAAATATAGTATTGTACACCAGCATGTTCATAGCGCGTTTTAAGCTTGGAAATACAGCTAGGTTACAAATTTCTAAAAATTGATGAATTTGAATACTTTAACATTGCAGTTCAGTATAATTTAGCTAATTCTACCTAAATATGACAAAATCAGCGAAAAAATTCATTCAAAATATAGTATTGTACACCAGCATGTTCATAGCGCTTTTTAAGCTTGGAAATACAGCTAGGTTACAAATTTCTAAAAATTGATGAATTTGAATACTTTAACATTGCAGTTCAGCATAATTTAGCTAATTCTACTTAAATATGACAAAATCAGCAAAAAATTTCATTCAAAATATAGTATTGTACAGCAACATGTTCTTAATGCGTTTTAAGCTTGAAAATACAGCCAGGTTACAAATTGCTAAAAATTGATGAATTTGAATACTTTAACATTGCAGTTCAGTATAATTTAGCTAATTCTACTTAAATATGACAAAAACCGCAAAAAATTTTATTCAAAATATAGTATTGTACAGCAGCATGTTCATAGCGCGTTTTAAGCTTGGAAATACAGCCAGGTTACAAATTTCTAAAAATTGATGAATTTGAATACTTTAACATTGCAGTTCAGTATAATTTAGCTAATTCTACTTAAATATGACAAAATCAGCGAAAAAATTCATTCAAAATATAGTATTGTACACCAGCATGTTCATAGCGCGTTTTAAGCTTGGAAATACAGCCAGGTTACAAATTTCTAAAAATTGATGAATTTGAATACTTTAACATTGCAGTTCAGTATAATTTAGCTAATTCTACCTAAATATGACAAAATCAGCAAAAAATTTCATTCAAAATATAGTATTGTACAGCAGCATGTTCATAGCGCTTTTTAAGCTTGGAAATACAGCTAGGTTACAAATTTCTAAAAATTGATGAATTTGAATACTTTAACATTGCAGTTCAGTATAATTTAGCTAATTCTACCTAAATATGACAAAATCAACGAAAAAAATCATTCAAAATATAGTATTGTACACCAGCATGTTCATAGCGCTTTTTAAGCTTGGAAATACAGCTAGGTTACAAATTTCTAAAAATTGATGAATTTGAATACTTTAACATTGCAGTTCAGTATAATTTAGCTAATTCTACTTAAATATGACAAAATCAGCAAAAAATTTCATTCAAAATATAGTATTGTACAGCAGCATGTTCATAGCGCGTTTTAAGCTTGGAAATACAGCCAGGTTACAAATTTCTCAAAATTGATGAATTTGAATACTTTAACATTGCAGTTCAGTATAATTTAGCTAATTCTACTTAAATATGACAAAATCAGCAAAAAATTTCATTCAAAATATAGTATTGTACACCAGCATGTTCATAGCGCGTTTTAAGCTTGGAAATACAGCTAGGTTACAAATTTCTAAAAATTGATGAATTTGAATACTTTAACATTGCAGTTCAGTATAATTTAGCTAATTCTACTTAAATATGACAAAATCAGCGAAAAAATTCATTCAAAATATAGTATTGTACACCAGCATGTTCATATCGCGTTTTAAGCTTGGAAATACAGCTAGGTTACAAATTTCTAAAAATTGATGAATTTGAATACTTTAACATTGCAGTTCAGTATAATTTAGCTAATTCTACTTAAATATGACAAAATCAGCAAAAAATTTTATTCAAAATATAGTATTGTACAGCAGCATGTTCATAGCGCGTTTTAAGCTTGGAAATACAGCCAGGTTACAAATTTCTAAAAATTGATGAATTTGAATACTTTAACATTGCAGTTCAGTATAATTTAGCTAATTCTACCTAAATATGACAAAATCAGCGAAAAAATTCATTCAAAATATAGTATTGTACACCAGCATGTTCATAGCGCTTTTTAAGCTTGGAAATACAGCTAGGTTACAAATTTCTAAAAATTGATGAATTTGAATACTTTAACATTGCAGTTCAGTATAATTTAGCTAATTCTACCTAAATATGACAAAATCAACGAAAAAAATCATTCAAAATATAGTATTGTACACCAGCATGTTCATAGCGCTTTTTAAGCTTGGAAATACAGCTAGGTTACAAATTTCTAAAAATTGATGAATTTGAATACTTTAACATTGCAGTTCAGTATAATTTAGCTAATTCTACCTAAATATGACAAAATCAGCAAAAAATTTCATTCAAAATATAGTATTGTACAGCAACATGTTCTTAACGCGTTTTAAGCTTGAAAATACAGCCAGGTTACAAATTTCTAAAAATTGATGAATTTGAATACTTTAACATTGCAGTTCAGTATAATTTAGCTAATTCTACATAAATATGACAAAAACAGCAAAAAATTTCATTCAAAATATAGTATTGTACACCAGCATGTTCATAGCGCTTTTTAAGCTTGGAAATACAGCTAGGTTACAAATTTCTAAAAATTGATGAATTTGAATACTTTAACATTGCAGTTCAGTATAATTTAGCTAATTCTACCTAAATATGACAAAATCAGCGAAAAAAATCATTCAAAATATAGTATTGTACACCAGCATGTTCATAGCGCTTTTTAAGCTTGGAAATACAGCTAGGTTACAAATTTCTAAAAATTGATGAATTTGAATACTTTAACATTGCAGTTCAGTATAATTTAGCTAATTCTACCCAAATATGACAAAATCAGCAAAAAATTTCATTCAAAATATAGTATTGTACAGCAACATGTTCTTAACGCGTTTTAAGCTTGGAAATACAGCCAGGTTACAAATTTCTAAAAATTGATGAATTTGAATACTTTAACATTGCAGTTCAGTATAATTTAGCTAATTCTACTTAAATATGACAAAATCAGCAAAAAATTTCATTCAAAATATAGTATTGTACACCAGCATGTTCATAGCGCTTTTTAAGCTTGGAAATACAGCTAGGTTACAAATTTCTAAAAATTGATGAATTTGAATACTTTAACATTGCAGTTCAGTATAATTTAGCTAATTCTACCCAAATATGACAAAAACAGCAAAAAATTTCATTCAAAATATAGTATTGTACAGCAGCATGTTCATAGCGCGTTTTAAGCTTGGAAATACAGCCAGGTTACAAATTTCTAAAAATTGATGAATTTGAATACTTTAACATTGCAGTTCAGTATAATTTAGCTAATTCTACCTAAATATGACAAAATCAGCGAAAAAATTTATTCAAAATATAGTATTGTACAGCAGCATGTTCATAGCGCGTTTTAAGCTTGGAAATACAGCCAGGTTACAAATTTCTAAAAATTGATGAATTTGAATACTTTAACATTGCAGTTCAGTATAATTTAGCTAATTCTACCTAAATATGACAAAATCAGCAAAAAAATTTATTCAAAATATAGTATTGTACACCAGCATGCTCATAGCGCGTTTTAAGCTTGAAATTAGAGCCAGGTTACAAATTTCTCAAAATTCATGAATTTGAATACTTTAACATTGCAGTTCAGTATAATTTAGCTAATTCTACCTAAATATGACAAAATCAACGAAAAAATTCATTCAAAATATAGTATTGTACACCAGCATGTTCATAGCGCTTTTTAAGCTTGGAAATACAGCCAGGTTACAAATTTCTAAAAATTGATGAATTTGAATACTTTAACATTGCAGTTCAGTATAATTTAGCTAATTCTACTTAAATATGACAAAATCAGCAAAAAATTTCATTCAAAATATAGTATTGTACAGCAACATGTTCTTAATGCGTTTTAAGCTTGAAAATACAGCCAGGTTACAAATTGCTAAAAATTGATGAATTTGAATACTTTAACATTGCAGTTCAGTATAATTTAGCTAATTCTACTTAAATATGACAAAAACCGCAAAAAATTTTATTCAAAATATAGTATTGTACAGCAGCATGTTCATAGCGCGTTTTAAGCTTGGAAATACAGCCAGGTTACAAATTTCTCAAAATTGATGAATTTGAATACTTTAACATTGCAGTTCAGTATAATTTAGCTAATTCTACTTAAATATGACAAAATCAGCAAAAAATTTTATTCAAAATATAGTATTGTACAGCAGCATGTTCATAGCGCGTTTTAAGCTTGGAAATACAGCCAGGTTACAAATTTCTAAAAATTGATGAATTTGAATACTTTAACATTGCAGTTCAGTATAATTTAGCTAATTCTACTTAAATATGACAAAATCAACAAAAAAATTCATTCAAAATATAGTATTGTACACCAGCATGTTCATAGCGCTTTTTAAGCTTGGAAATACAGCCAGGTTACAAATTTCTAAAAATTGATGAATTTGAATACTTTAACATTGCAGTTCAGTATAATTTAGCTAATTCTACCTAAATATGACAAAATCAGCGAAAAAAATCATTCAAAATATAGTATTGTACACCAGCATGTTCATAGCGCTTTTTAAGCTTGGAAATACAGCTAGGTTACAAATTTCTAAAAATTGATGAATTTGAATACTTTAACATTGCAGTTCAGTATAATTTAGCTAATTCTACCTAAATATGACAAAATCAGCAAAAAATTTCATTCAAAATATAGTATTGTACAGCAGCATGTTCTTAGCGCGTTTTAAGCTTGAAAATACAGCCAGGTTACAAATTTCTAAAAATTGATGAATTTGAATACTTTAACATTGCAGTTCAGTATAATTTAGCTAATTCTACATAAATATGACAAAACCAGCAAAAAATTTCATTCAAAATATAGTATTGTACACCAGCATGTTCATAGCGCTTTTTAAGCTTGGAAATACAGCTAGGTTACAAATTTCTAAAAATTGATGAATTTGAATACTTTAACATTGCAGTTCAGTATAATTTAGCTAATTCTACCTAAATATGACAAAATCAACGAAAAAAATCATTCAAAATATAGTATTGTACACCAGCATGTTCATAGCGCTTTTTAAGCTTGGAAATACAGCTAGGTTACAAATTTCTAAAAATTGATGAATTTGAATACTTTAACATTGCAGTTCAGTATAATTTAGCTAATTCTACCTAAATATGACAAAATCAGCAAAAAATTTCATTCAAAATATAGTATTGTACAGCAGCATGTTCATAGCGCGTTTTAAGCTTGGAAATACAGCCAGGTTACAAATTTCTAAAAATTGATGAATTTGAATACTTTAACATTGCAGTTCAGTATAATTTAGCTAATTCTACTTAAATATGACAAAAACCGCAAAAAATTTCATTCAAAATATAGTATTGTACACCAGCATGTTCATAGCGCTTTTTAAGCTTGGAAATACAGCTAGGTTACAAATTTCTAAAAATTGATGAATTTGAATACTTTAACATTGCAGTTCAGTATAATTTAGCTAATTCTACTTAAATATGACAAAAACCGCAAAAAATTTCATTCAAAATATAGTATTGTACACCAGCATGTTCATAGCGCTTTTTAAGCTTGGAAATACAGCTAGGTTACAAATTTCTAAAAATTGATGAATTTGAATACTTTAACATTGCAGTTCAGTATAATTTAGCTAATTCTACCTAAATATGACAAAATCAGCAAAAAAATTCATTCAAAATATAGTATTGTACAGCAGCATGTTCATAGCGCGTTTTAAGCTTGGAAATACAGCCAGGTTACAAATTTCTAAAAATTGATGAATTTGAATACTTTAACATTGCAGTTCAGTATAATTTAGCTAATTCTACTTAAATATGACAAAATCAGCAAAAAAATTTATTCAAAATATAGTATTGTACAGCAGCATGTTCATAGCGCGTTTTAAGCTTGGAAATACAGCCAGGTTACAAATTTCTAAAAATTGATGAATTTGAATACTTTAACATTGCAGTTCAGTATAATTTAGCTAATTCTACTTAAATATGACAAAATCAGCAAAAAAATTTATTCAAAATATAGTATTGTACACCAGCATGTTCATAGCGCGTTTTAAGCTTGGAAATACAGCCAGGTTACAAATTTCTAAAAATTGATGAATTTGAATACTTTAACATTGCAGTTCAGTATAATTTAGCTAATTCTACCTAAATATGACAAAATCAACGAAAAAAATCATTCAAAATATAGTATTGTACACCAGCATGTTCATAGCGCTTTTTAAGCTTGGAAATACAGCTAGGTTACAAATTTCTAAAAATTGATGAATTTGAATACTTTAACATTGCAGTTCAGTATAATTTAGCTAATTCTACTTAAATATGACAAAATCAGCAAAAAATTTCATTCAAAATATAGTATTGTACAGCAGCATGTTCTTAGCGCGTTTTAAGCTTGGAAATACAGCCAGGTTACAAATTGCTAAAAATTGATGAATTTGAATACTTTAACATTGCAGTTCAGTATAATTTAGCTAATTCTACTTAAATATGACAAAAACCGCAAAAAATTTTATTCAAAATATAGTATTGTACAGCAGCATGTTCATAGCGCGTTTTAAGCTTGGAAATACAGCCAGGTTACAAATTTCTAAAAATTGATGAATTTGAATACTTTAACATTGCAGTTCAGTATAATTTAGCTAATTCTACTTAAATATGACAAAATCAGCAAAAAATTTTATTCAAAATATAGTATTGTACACCAGCATGTTCATAGCGCGTTTTAAGCTTGGAAATACAGCCAGGTTACAAATTTCTAAAAATTGATGAATTTGAATACTTTAACATTGCAGTTCAGTATAATTTAGCTAATTCTACTTAAATATGACAAAATCAGCAAAAAATTTTATTCAAAATATAGTATTGTACACCAGCATGTTCATAGCGCTTTTTAAGCTTGGAAATACAGCTAGGTTACAAATTTCTAAAAATTGATGAATTTGAATACTTTAACATTGCAGTTCAGTATAATTTAGCTAATTCTACCTAAATATGACAAAATCAACGAAAAAAATCATTCAAAATATAGTATTGTACACCAGCATGTTCATAGCGCTTTTTAAGCTTGGAAATACAGCTAGGTTACAAATTTCTAAAAATTGATGAATTTGAATACTTTAACATTGCAGTTCAGTATAATTTAGCTAATTCTACCTAAATATGACAAAATCAGCAAAAAAATTCATTCAAAATATAGTATTGTACACCAGCATGTTCATAGCGCGTTTTAAGCTTGGAAATACAGCCAGGTTACAAATTTCTAAAAATTGATGAATTTGAATACTTTAACATTGCAGTTCAGTATAATTTAGCTAATTCTACTTAAATATGACAAAATCAGCAAAAAATTTTATTCAAAATATAGTATTGTACAGCAGCATGTTCATAGCGCGTTTTAAGCTTGGAAATACAGCTAGGTTACAAATTTCTAAAAATTGATGAATTTGAATACTTTAACATTGCAGTTCAGTATAATTTAGCTAATTCTACCTAAATATGACAAAATCAGCAAAAAATTTCATTCAAAATATAGTATTGTACAGCAGCATGTTCATAATGCGTTTTAAGCTTGGAAATACAGCCAGGTTACAAATTTCTCAAAATTGATGAATTTGAATACTTTAACATTGCAGTTCAGTAAAATTTAGCTAATTCTACTTAAATATGACAAAATCAGCAAAAAATTTTATTCAAAATATAGTATTGTACAGCAGCATGTTCATAGCGCGTTTTAAGCTTGGAAATACAGCCAGGTTACAAATTTCTCAAAATTGATGAATTTGAATACTTTAACATTGCAGTTCAGTATAATTTAGCTAATTCTACTTAAATATGACAAAATCAGCAAAAAATTTTATTCAAAATATAGTATTGTACAGCAGCATGTTCATAGCGCGTTTTAAGCTTGGAAATACAGCTAGGTTACAAATTTCTAAAAATTGATGAATTTGAATACTTTAACATTGCAGTTCAGTATAATTTAGCTAATTCTACTTAAATATGACAAAAACCGCAAAAAATTTCATTCAAAATATAGTATTGTACACCAGCATGTTCATAGCGCTTTTTAAGCTTGGAAATACAGCTAGGTTACAAATTTCTAAAAATTGATGAATTTGAATACTTTAACATTGCAGTTCAGTATAATTTAGCTAATTCTACCTAAATATGACAAAAACAGCAAAAAAATTCATTCAAAATATAGTATTGTACAGCAGCATGTTCATAGCGCGTTTTAAGCTTGGAAATACAGCCAGGTTACAAATTTCTAAAAATTGATGAATTTGAATACTTTAACATTGCAGTTCAGTATAATTTAGCTAATTCTACTTAAATATGACAAAATCAGCAAAAAAATTTATTCAAAATATAGTATTGTACAGCAGCATGTTCATAGCGCGTTTTAAGCTTGGAAATACAGCCAGGTTACAAATTTCTAAAAATTGATGAATTTGAATACTTTAACATTGCAGTTCAGTATAATTTAGCTAATTCTACCTAAATATGACAAAATCAGCAAAAAAATTCATTCAAAATATAGTATTGTACACCAGCATGTTCATAGCGCTTTTTAAGCTTGGAAATACAGCTAGGTTACAAATTTCTAAAAATTGATGAATTTGAATACTTTAACATTGCAGTTCAGTATAATTTAGCTAATTCTACCTAAATATGACAAAATCAGCGAAAAAATTTCATTCAAAATATAGTATTGTACACCAGCATGTTCATAGCGCGTTTTAAGCTTGGAAATACAGCCAGGTTACAAATTTCTAAAAATTGATGAATTTGAATACTTTAACATTGCAGTTCAGTATAATTTAGCTAATTCTACCTAAATATGACAAAATCAGCAAAAAAATTCATTCAAAATATAGTATTGTACAGCAGCATGTTCATAGCGCGTTTTAAGCTTGGAAATACAGCCAGGTTACAAATTTCTAAAAATTGATGAATTTGAATACTTTAACATTGCAGTTCAGTATAATTTAGCTAATTCTACTTAAATATGACAAAATCAGCAAAAAATTTCATTCAAAATATAGTATTGTACACCAGCATGTTCTTAATGCGTTTTAAGCTTGAAAATACAGCTAGGTTACAAATTTCTAAAAATTGATGAATTTGAATACTTTAACATTGCAGTTCAGTATAATTTAGCTAATTCTACTTAAATATGACAAAAACCGCAAAAAATTTCATTCAAAATATAGTATTGTACAGCAGCATGTTCATAGCGCGTTTTAAGCTTGGAAATACAGCCAGGTTACAAATTTCTCAAAATTGATGAATTTGAATACTTTAACATTGCAGTTCAGTATAATTTAGCTAATTCTACTTAAATATGACAAAATCAGCAAAAAATTTCATTCAAAATATAGTATTGTACAGCAGCATGTTCATAGCGCGTTTTAAGCTTGGAAATACAGCCAGGTTACAAATTTCTAAAAATTGATGAATTTGAATACTTTAACATTGCAGTTCAGTATAATTTAGCTAATTCTACTTAAATATGACAAAATCAGCAAAAAAATTCATTCAAAATATAGTATTGTACACCAGCATGTTCATAGCGCGTTTTAAGCTTGGAAATACAGCTAGGTTACAAATTTCTAAAAATTGATGAATTTGAATACTTTAACATTGCAGTTCAGTATAATTTAGCTAATTCTACCTAAATATGACAAAATCAGCGAAAAATTTCATTCAAAATATAGTATTGTACACCAGCATGTTCATAGCGCTTTTTAAGCTTGGAAATACAGCTAGGTTACAAATTTCTAAAAATTGATGAATTTGAATACTTTAACATTGCAGTTCAGTATAATTTAGCTAATTCTACCCAAATATGACAAAATCAGCAAAAAATTTCATTCAAAATATAGTATTGTACAGCAACATGTTCTTAACGCGTTTTAAGCTTGAAAATACAGCCAGGTTACAAATTTCTAAAAATTGATGAATTTGAATACTTTAACATTGCAGTTCAGTATAATTTAGCTAATTCTACATAAATATGACAAAAACCGCAAAAAATTTCATTCAAAATATAGTATTGTACACCAGCATGTTCATAGCGCTTTTTAAGCTTGGAAATACAGCTAGGTTACAAATTTCTAAAAATTGATGAATTTGAATACTTTAACATTGCAGTTCAGTATAATTTAGCTAATTCTACCTAAATATGACAAAATCAGCGAAAAAAATCATTCAAAATATAGTATTGTACACCAGCATGTTCATAGCGCTTTTTAAGCTTGGAAATACAGCTAGGTTACAAATTTCTAAAAATTGATGAATTTGAATACTTTAACATTGCAGTTCAGTATAATTTAGCTAATTCTACCTAAATATGACAAAATCAGCAAAAAATTTCATTCAAAATATAGTATTGTACAGCAGCATGTTCTTAACGCGTTTTAAGCTTGAAAATACAGCCAGGTTACAAATTTCTAAAAATTGATGAATTTGAATACTTTAACATTGCAGTTCAGTATAATTTAGCTAATTCTACTTAAATATGACAAAAACCGCAAAAAATTTCATTCAAAATATAGTATTGTACACCAGCATGTTCATAGCGCTTTTTAAGCTTGGAAATACAGCTAGGTTACAAATTTCTAAAAATTGATGAATTTGAATACTTTAACATTGCAGTTCAGTATAATTTAGCTAATTCTACCTAAATATGACAAAAACAGCAAAAAATTTCATTCAAAATATAGTATTGTACAGCAGCATGTTCATAGCGCGTTTTAAGCTTGGAAATACAGCCAGGTTACAAATTTCTAAAAATTGATGAATTTGAATACTTTAACATTGCAGTTCAGTATAATTTAGCTAATTCTACTTAAATATGACAAAATCAGCAAAAAAATTTATTCAAAATATAGTATTGTACACCAGCATGTTCATAGCGCGTTTTAAGCTTGGAAATACAGCCAGGTTACAAATTTCTAAAAATTGATGAATTTGAATACTTTAACATTGCAGTTCAGTATAATTTAGCTAATTCTACCTAAATATGACAAAATCAGCAAAAAAATTCATTCAAAATATAGTATTGTACACCAGCATGTTCATAGCGCTTTTTAAGCTTGAAAATACAGCTAGGTTACAAATTTCTAAAAATTGATGAATTTGAATACTTTAACATTGCAGTTCAGTATAATTTAGCTAATTCTACCTAAATATGACAAAATCAACGAAAAAAATCATTCAAAATATAGTATTGTACACCAGCATGTTCATAGCGCTTTTTAAGCTTGGAAATACAGCTAGGTTACAAATTTCTAAAAATTGATGAATTTGAATACTTTAACATTGCAGTTCAGTATAATTTAGCTAATTCTACCTAAATATGACAAAATCAGCAAAAATTTCAT